>CM046452.1:41799090-42224090 GCA_025506515.1 Flaveria trinervia | reverse complement strand
TTGACTTTTTAACATTTATTGATTCTAATAAATATTGACTGATGTGATGTTTGCACTATTGTTGTTATGTTGACTTTCACTTTTTTTAACTTTGACTGTGCTGATGTTAATTCTTATTTGATTTGATTTGTTCACCGGTGTAAAACAAAATTTTAATTGTAACAAAGTCTTATGCATCTTTATGCATCAAGACTTGTATAGACCGAAATACTATAGTAATTTCCTTACTTTTGCACACCAACACAACTATTTTCTTATATATTTTTTATATTTTTTTATATTTTTGATGTATTAGATTTTCAATGTTTTAGGAAAGATAAACTGTTGGAGTTGTAAAAGATAGTCTATATTATCAACATAGTGAAAGTCAATAAAAGTCAACATCACGGTCAAAGTCAACAAAAGTCAAACCCGACACGTTCGAGATGAGGAACCGAGACGAGACGTTGAAGATTTAAATGACTAGGAGTTTTATTGTAATAAATATATTTTGTGTGAACAAAATATATTTTATCTTGTTTTTAGTTTTTTATGTTTATATGTAATTTTCATTAATTAGTCTAAGTGTAGGAGGTTAAATGTAATTAGTGAATATTATATTCACTATAAATATTCTAATTGTAATTAGAATTAGGTTAACAGTTGAATGATCAATTGATTGATGGATTTATTTGTAAACAATATTATTTACAATCAATAGAGATCAAAAGAATTTTGATTATGATTATCATATTTTGATCTAATTCTTTATGATTTGATTCAAGTTTGATCATTTTAGATTTATAATTTGGTATCAGAACCTTATTAGATCAAATACATTGAAAAATTAAAAAATTTGTTGCTAATTTTAAAAGTGTTCATCAGAATTTTAGAGAGAGAAAATGAGGGTTTAAAGAGAGAAAGTAGATCTAAAATTCAAATTCATTCCAATCACAATCAATTCATCAAGTCTACAACAATCTACTACGAATTTGAAAATATATAACATCAATTCATGATCTACAACATATTTTATACAAGAAATTGAAAGAAAAATTCAGATCTAAGAACGTTTCTCTCACACATACTAGTGTGTGTTCTTGGTGTTTTTGAGCTTCAAAATCTTCAACCAGCAAAACTTGATCCATTCTGAACGAAAGTTTAAAATTTCCGACGAAATTACAGCCGAAACTAGCAGTTTCGCTCGTTTTCCGGCGAAACTGCAAATTCTAGCGAAACTGTAATTCCGGCGAAACTGTATAATTTCCGGCGAAACCATACGAATCTGTGAGATTAAAGCTTCAATCTGCGAAATTAAGAATTATTTCAGCGAATTTATAAAAAAAGGGGCTGCGAAATTATAAAATACAAACTGCGAATTTATAAATATTCAAGCTGCGAAATTAAAAAAAAATTAGAATAATTTGTTGTTGATCCAGTGAGTGAATATTAGGATCAACAAGATCCAAAAGCTTCCCATTACGTGCAAGCTGCCGAGCCATGAGATCAGATTAGCCCTTTCAAACTCCGACATCGGAGAAGCTGTAACTTGCAGTGGCCTGCGACCCGAGACCAGAACAAGTAGCAAAACGCCGAAGCTGTAAACATCACTCTTTTCAGAGAGCTGACCACCGTCGCATTTCTCTGGTGCTATATAACATACAGTGCCTCTCATGCTCGGGGTGCTGCTAATGCCACCACTTCTGGGGATTTCACCACTGGGGCATTCTTGACTGTTTCTTCTCCGGCGACGGATTCGCCACTCAGCCCATCTAACCACCAATCGATGCTTGATTTGCTGCTGCTTTTGCTCTTTCTTTTTGGTGGCACCAACTCTTCATCCCGTTGCCACCACATCTCTCCGGTGTTGCTTCCCCTTCGTTTCTTCTTCTTCTTGTTGGATAGTTCATCGCAAAACTCCTCTTTCCACCATTCTCTCGGCTTTCGATTCTTCTTCTCTGTTTCGGATTTCTGCTTTTGCTTCTTCTGAGGTGCATCGGAGACACCCGTTTCTTGCTCCGATGAGAATGGATCTGTGGTGGTGAGCCAATCTTTCTTCGGTCTCTCTTTCTTTATCTCGCTTCCGATTC
Organism: Flaveria trinervia; assembly: GCA_025506515.1. Classification (NCBI taxonomy): domain Eukaryota; kingdom Viridiplantae; phylum Streptophyta; class Magnoliopsida; order Asterales; family Asteraceae; genus Flaveria; species Flaveria trinervia. Next base: position 42,222,021 of record CM046452.1, on the reverse strand, counting down.
ACTCCATTACGTAATCCTTTACTGGCGGAGTTAAGTGTAGTTTCATTTTTTTTTTGGGCTCGCCGGAAAGAACCACCGGAAACCTAATTTCATCTGCACTCTTTCTCTCTCTTCACTCACTCAAGTGTGTGTGTTGTGTTTGAATTGTTTTATGTTTGTTTTGTTATCAGAGTTAGTTAGGGTTTTTAGTTGTGAGATTTTTTTTTGAGTTTGGTTTTTCTAGAGTAGTTTTAAAATTGGGTTAATTTTTAAATTTTATTTTTTATGTGGGCCTCAAATTGAATCATTCATACAAAATATATACAAAAATACATCATAAAAATTATTGGTTGGGTTATAATACGTTTAACGTGATAAAAAATATTCAAAGATTTTAAAAGATTTAAAAAAAAGACAAGCTGACCTGGCAGTTTGATCCGAGTTGTTAAGATTTTCTAGCGTGTCTTTTAAAAGATATTATTTTTCCCGGAGGAGAATTATTATAAACTTTTTGGGAAAATATTTTTGGGGCGTTTAATTGTTTAAAACAATAAAAATGGCTTTTGCATAAATGATTAAATCCTTCGAATCTGATGATCTCACAATTACACAATGTCGGTTTGATAATTTTGTAGCTCTAAAGAATGAAACGATGTCAGATTTTCTTGATCGTTTTCTGTTGGTGGCAAGTAATCTGAAGAAGTTTGATGCCCAATTGGGAAATCATGAACAAGTTCTAAGATTGCTTGATTCCCTCCCATCAGAATGGAGCTCACACGGCAAGTCGATTCAACGAGATAGAGGCTTTCGGGATTACAAACTGATGGAGGTGATCAACAAACTAAAAGAGATTGAGTTGGATATCAAACGTCGTGAGTACTATGAAGCGACATATCTAACTCCAAAGATCACTTCAAACTGCAAAGAGAAACCAGAAGAGAGATCAGATTCTGGCACCATTCCGATTCCGACAGTTTGAAACTGGAATAAAAAGGTACAAGAGGAGCTTAAGCAGACATCAATGGGTAAAGATGGAGCTGAGTTGAATGCTGAAGTTTGTGATGCTGAGAAGGAAGAGAAATGGAAGCGAAATATCAGAGTTTGCAACTATGAGAAGGCTCTTACTGCTGAAAGAGTCATCCTGGATCTTCCATACGAGACAGTTCAGAATATGTGTTCTTCTGCTTGCAAAATTCGTTTATTTGGTATGTATAAAGCTAATAGATTACTTTTAGATAACCAAAAGGAGTTAACCACCATAAACGTAGAACTTAAAAAGAATGAAGCCAAGTATTTCATAAAATTAAATGAAGCTTTAAAAGAAAATGATCATTTAAAACAAATTCTTCTTGAAAGAAATGTTGAAATTAATCTTTTAAACGAAAGAGTCACATTGGCTGAATTTGAAACAAGCAAGCTTAAAACAAAGCTTGATAGATGGACCATATCCGGAATGAAACAGGAAGAGCTATTGTGTAAATAGAGGGGAGCTAGGATTAATACGGGAGTGGGTTGTGGTGAAAATCCATGCGTCTATCCTCCTCCTAGCACCCATTGTTACTCTCCTATGCCTCAACCTCATCCATCTAATGATTTGATTGAAGCTGCAGAAACTAATAGTTTAAATGCAGGTTTAAGCAACATTAATCTTAAGAGGTTAGAGATGTGCAGGATTCTCCTGTTGGTTGGGATTCCTCAGGCAAGGGTCTGATAAGAAGATTAATGCCGATTCCACTTCTGATGCTCCAACACCAATTTTAGTTGCTTCTCCAACTTTCTTCAACAAATTAAAATCAGGTAACATACCTTCGTTTGTTCCCGTCAGGTTTGTCAGAGAAGGAAAAATTGTTGAATCATCAAGCAATCAGAATCCTATAAACAAAGCCAACACAATAGGAGGTGTCAATCAAGATCCTTTGGAAGCAGATCTGTGTATACGAGACTGGATAAGCTCAGATGATGAATCAAACACAGAGGAGTGTGTTGGTTCCTCACAAATCGAGATATCTTCTGACATTCTCAAGTATCGAAAGCTTCCAAAAGCTGAATCAAGACCATACGGATCTCGTCTCCAATTTCAAAACAACGCAGTCAATCAGTGAAGATCTCTTTCCCTGTTCGGCATAGCAAATGCCAAAACAAGCAAGAATCTGCTACAAGCTCAAAGCAATCGTCATCCTACCTGCATCACACGGTTCAGTCAAGCATCAAAAGCCATTCAAGGTTTGTTTTGAGTGTGGAAAAGAAGGACATGTGGTTAAGAAATGTCCTCAAAGGCTTGCTACGGATGGTAAAGGCAAAACGAATTGCTTCTCTAGCTGTAAGTCTACAAAGAATGTTCCAGATGGTAAAGGCAACACGGGTTGCTTCTTTGGATCAAGAGGTAAAAAGCACACATCTTTGAATGGTTGGATGAAAAACCCTCCGTCCAAACCTTTTCATGTGAAGCCGGTTTCACATGATTTAAAGATGAAAATGACCAAAGGTTTAAACCAAATTCTTTCCCTCCGATCTTAAACAAAAATGACTTCCAAATTTAATTCATTCAAATCCAAATTAATTAAAACGAAACAAATTTGGCAAATTAAAAAGAAGGATACAACAATCCCTGATTGTTTAAACGGTTGGTGCAAAAGCTTGTTACTTATCTTAATGAGAAAGGAACTCCCAGGACTACGATGGCCTGGTTCCCCTTTCTAACTAGTTTGTTAATGAGTGCAGGAACAGTTCAGGAGGACTGTTAGTAATTCGCTTTACTGACAACGATTGTTCCTAATTCAAATTTGAAGCGGAATAAACAGGTTAAGGTCATGATATTATAACCACAATCTGGATTTTTATCTGTATTATCACAGTTCTCACTTCACAGTAACTACATATTTCTTGATAATTCATTTCTTATCTTGATAATCAGTGTAGTTTGGAAAACCTTCTTTGATAAATTTTTATTTTTTGTACAGTTTAAAAAAAATTAAAAAATAATAAAATAATAAAAAAAAGTTTGCAAAAATAAAATTTAGGGGGAGAGTATAAGTAATAAAAAATGAAAAGTGAACTGGGAACTTGATTTGAGATGATTGAGAAATGATTGTATATCTTCTTGAAATGCTTGTTTTTGCATGACTTGCGTTTTTAAAATGAGAAATGATAGTAACTGATGTTGTTATCTGATTTACATCTTATTTTTAAGTGCAAATTATAGAAAAACCAACAGATGCTTTAATGATATGCTTGGTAGACTCAGCTTGAAGAATAAAGTAGACAATGGCATAATGATTTAAATTAAAATATATGTTTAAGGATGTCTGGATTTACGCAATCATTTTGGCATGCACAAAAACTGAGTCCCGACAAAAATTGGATTGAGAATTGATCTTTCACCCACCATGATACAAATCGTATATGTCATATCTTTGAGCCATGTCTGGTGTATTTATGTGTCTTGTGTTTGTGCTAATCTCCTCTGTTGTACGGAAGTACTGACCTGGAGTGATGATCTCCTCTGCTGTATGGTAGTACTGACCTGGAGCTCTCATCGGCACATGATTAAATGGTCATCTCCTTTGTTATACGCGAGTATAGACCTGGAGCTCTTATCATTTTACACTAATGCACACTAATGCACAAGCCTTGCTCTATAAAGATCGTTACAAAATTCAAGAAATCCTGAGGTTGGGTGAGGGTTTTTGCCAAATGATTGTGGGGTCCTAACATTCTAAAGCATCTAATCGAACCTTAACAAATCATATGTTGTTTGTTGTAAAATGTTGATACATATATGTACCTAGATCCTGATCTGAATGTAATATGTCTTACACTTATGTAACTATTGGGTACTTAATGAAATACAAATTGTTTGGTTATGTTTATAATGTTTAATATTTCATTAATGAGTTGTTTAACGCATATGGACTTAATTATATAGGTTTGTGATTGTTTGAAATGTTATACATAATGTTAGAATATTGAATACACTCAAACTTGGTGAAGTGATGTTCTCATGCGTTCGACTGGACCTTGCGCCCCAACAATGGTCATGCGTTCGAATGGCCATTCGACTGAGTGTCCATGTGCCTAAATAGTCCATACACCAGAACAACTTCATTCGTCTGACTCAGTCGCACGACTGAACACTCAGTAGTGCGAATGGATCAACCGCATGGCTCAATCGCACGAATGAACCATGCTAATGGTTCAGTCACCCGAATGAGCAATCCTAACCTATAAATACCACCTAATTCATGGAAAAACGTAAGAATTGAATCCACTTCAACTCCAGACGTACCCTAGCCGTCCAGAAGCCTCCAAGTTCGTAATCCAAGTTCATAGAACGCTATAGATCGATTCTCCATTGATTCTTGACGTTAGTTTCCATACATTATTGTTTCTACGTGCGTTCTCACTGATTGGATCGCCAATCAAATAGGATTCCACACTATTTGGTTTGGTTTAACATGTTTATCAGTTGGTGTTTGGTCAAATACCAGATCCTAACAAGTGCTATCAGAGCAACAGGCTCTTGATTACGTGTTGATTCAATTGTTTTGATACAAAATTGTGTTTTTGCATAAAAAAACGCAATCTTTTTGTGTCTAACGAAGTCTTGGACGGTTCCTAATCGAAAAGTGTAATTTTTTCGGCATACGGCTATTACGGTTTGATAAAATTCGAGTTTTTACAGCCAAAACAAGTTTAACCTACGAATTATCAAACTTCAGCAAGTTCAGTCGCACAATTGGCTCAATCGCACGACTGAGTTCATTCACATTCTCCAACCGCACGATTGGACTCATTCGTACCTTCATTTGTACGACTGAGAACTTCATTCGGTCTATTCAACCACATTAGTTCATTCGGACGACTGACTCATCCGCATTTATTCAGTCGCACGATTGAACCATCCACATTTGTTCAATCGCCCAATAAGCCCAATCGCATACCTTCTTTCGCATACATCAGCAGTTTGTTAAACTGTAAAGTTAAGTGAAATGGAGGATCAGTTTTCGGCATACACAGCTAGTAGAGATACTCGTATTCAGAATCTACTATTTTTGGAGAATGAAGTGGGAATACATAATAAACCTCCGAAGCTTATCACGTTAGACGACTACCCACAATGGAAGCAATGGTTCGAAATCTACTTAAATGGAGTAGATACAAACTTGTGGGAGGCAATAGAGTCGGGGTACAGCATGCCAGTAGGAGCTGACGGAGTCAAACTTACTCTAAGTGGCATGTCGGATGCACAGAAGGTAAAACACAACGCTGATAAGAAAGTCTATTCCGAAGGATATCTTCCATCAGTATTCGGAGTACACTCAAGCAAAGAAGCTATTGCGTTGGAGAAGAGGTATGACGGAAATGCCTCTCTCAAGGCCATTAAGGCCAAAGCTTTGAAGAAGGAGTTCGACAACTTCTCTTCAATGGGAAAGGAAGGCCTTGATGATGTGATCGATAGATTCTACCACTTGATGAGTGAGATGGTCACTCATGGAGTGGTTAGTTTGATGGAAGATAAGGTATCCAACTTTGCTGATGGATTACTAGAAAAATGGGGTTTGTTTTTTTCAAATCTTAGACAGAATGGAATGCTCTCGAAGTTAGACATAAATGACTTCATTCTGAAATCGAGAGAAGAAGAGCTTAGGATGAAGTATCGAGCCCAAAAGGCAAACTATGATCAGAATCATGCACTCTACAATGCTACTCCTTCAGTCAAGACATCTGGAGCACCATTGCAAACCGCCTTCATCTCTAGCACAGGAGTTTCAGCACAACCCTCAACTTTAGGATCAGAAATGTCAGGGTCGTCTAGCACCCAATATATAGTACCTGAAGCAAATGCCGCAAATCTGAAAACCGACAACCTCGGGAATGTAACTGTAGAGGTGGCCAGAGAACATATGGACCTTTTAGCTGTGGTGGTTCACTCCTACAATGGATTAATTGCTGGAAAGATAGGTAACTACCACCTGGCAGATGAAGATTATGAGCAGGTGGATGAAATGGAGTTGGAACGTATGGACATAATGTGGGCTCTGGCAAGTGCTACGATGAGCTAAAAAGTTTGTCAAAAAGACCGGACAAAACCTGGTTGCAACAAAAGACACAACCTTTGGTTTGATAAGTCAAAGGTTACATGCTTCAACTGCGGTGAGAAGGGACACTTCAAAAGGGAGTGTATAAAACCAAAGAAGACAGGAAATGGAAATCCCTTCTCATCATTTAACTATCAAGACAAGTCCACTGCTAGTAATGCTAACTTATCAAGTAAGGACCCAAAAGCCTTAACTGCTAACGAAGATGAAGGACAAGACTGGAGCTTTCGGTTCGTCTCACCAGGAGAGTCAAATATAGCTAGTGTGGAGGATATTGATGACGATTCTGCAAGTGAAGGCGATATAGCAGTAGAGATCGCAATGTCAAATTTTGAAGATACTGCAAATGTGGTCAACTACCTGCCTGAAGAAGAAAAATATACAAATGCATCATCATCTGAATCATCAGAACCAGAGAAAAGCGAGTCAGTACTCATGGCTGATTCTTCTTCTACATCTCAGGTAAGTACTCCTGACCACCTGTTTAATAATCATGCTTGCTTAGAATGTAATAAATTTAGAGAAATTATAGATTCAAAATTTGCTAGGTTATTAGATCATAATGATAGCCTAGTAAAGATCCTAGAACTGTGCACATAAGCTAATAAAGTATTGAAACAAAATGAGCACAGTTACAAGGAAAAGATAGACCTATTAAATAAACAACTTAGGCAAACTGAGGTAGTTGCCTTTAACCAAGCAAATGACATTAGGTACTATCTGAACTCTCTTGAGGACACTAAGAAGCAAAAAAGCAGTTTTAGAAGTAAAAGTTAATTCACTAAAACAAAAACTGCATAGTTGGACAAGCTCATCACATATTGTCCAACACTTAGTAGAGAGAGAAATAATAGGGAGGGACTGGGATACAAAGTGGTTCCACCACCACCTGAGACCTTGATGAACACCAAATGTAAACCAATTAACAATAACCCCATCAAGGATCACGTGGTGTCCATTCCTCTGGTGAGTGATCCAGATTCATTAAGTAAATCAATTGGATCAGACACTAAACAGAAGGAGGACACTTCAAAGGCAATAGAAAAAATGCCTTGTGTTAATCTGGAACAAGAATGTGAAAAGATTAGTTTTAAGTCAGGGTCAAACAAAGTCAAACAAGAACCTAAAAAGAATATAAAACCTAATCAATCACGTGCATCATGTCACAGTCCAGGTAAACAAGAGATCAAAGATGTAAAACCAGGTAAAGCAATTAAGTTTGTAAAACCAACTCATACATCAAACAAAGAAGTGTCCCAATCCAAACATAATAAGGTCAACTGTGTGACATCTGCTTCTCTACCAAAAAATAGAAACCATCAAGTTAAAAACATATCCTGCTATAATTGTGGAGAGTATGGTCACATAGCATCTCACTATCCTTATTATCGGACACCGAGGAAGAAAGTTGAACTTTCTACATCTACATCAAGATCTCTTAAAAGTAACTCAATGGCGCCTTCTAGAAGAGATTGTGAACCCAAAGTTCAATTCATCAGCCAGTCGTCGGTTTATCACAAACAGGCCTTACACAAATTTGGTTTATGGAAAGAAAAAACCTCCTCAGTGCCTGAAAATAAGAACAAACAGAATTCTGATCAATCCTTAACCTCAAAGGGTTAGTGGGTTGAGGCTTGGGTTCCTGACATGAACTAATGTTTTCATTGACTGCGCAGGGTGTTCGCTACAATTTTGAAACTAACACGTGGATAGTTGATAGCGGAGCATCCAGGCACATGACACGAAACAGAGCTCTCTTATCAAATGTCAGACAAATTAAAGGAGGGCATGTTTCATTTGCAGGAAACAAAGGCGGGTACATCACAGCCCAAGGAGAAGTGGGAAATGAGAAAGTTAAGTTTGATAAGGTAAACTATGTCCAACAATTACAAAATAACTTACTTTCTGTTTCTCAAATTTGTGATAAAGGATTCAAGGTAGTATTTGACAACAAGAAGTGTTACGTTCTAAAGAAGGACTACGTGATTCCGGAGGATCAGATCCTAATGTCAGCTTCTAGATATAATGATCTTTATGTTTTGGATCTCTCAAAGGCCTCCACAATGGATAATGAAGTCCAATGCTTCTTGTCTAAAGCTACTGAGAAGGAATCCATATCCTGACATAAGAGAATGGGACATATAAATCCGAGGAAAATGAATCACTTGATCCAGAATGATCTTGTGAGAGGAGTAAATGTCAAAAACTTTCAACTCCCGGATTTTTGTGTTGTGTGCAAAAAGGGCAAACAGACGAAGAAATCTCATAAGGAAAAGAAAGTTCACTCTATTAAACTTCCACTTGAGCTTCTTCACATGGATTTGTTTGGACCAGTCAGTACAAGAAGCATCGTAGGTGACTTGTACTGCTATGTAGTTACTGATGACTACTCAAGGTTCTCTTGGGTAATGTTTCTGAAATCCAAATTAGAAATATTTGAATCCTTTAAGGAATTGGTAACTACTCTGGAATCCTTATACAAGCTGAAGGTAAGACAGGTGCGCTCAGACAACGGAACCGAGTTCAAGAATCAGAGGAAGGAGGACTATTGCAAGGAAAAGGGAATTGTGCATCAATTCTCCTCGGCTTATACTCCTCAGATGAACGGTGTTGCGGAATGGAGGAACCGCAACTTGATAGACACTGCACGGACAATGCTTGCAGACTCGAAACTGCCTATACAATTTTGGAATGAAGCAGTGGCACATGCATGTTATACCCTTAATCGAGTTCTGATAATAAAACGCCATGGAAAAACGTGCTACGAGTTATTACAGCGACGTAAACCTAACTTGGAATATCTCGAGCCGTTTGGCGCTCTGTGCACCCTACTGAAAAAGACTCAGGAGGGAACTTCAGTGAGAAGGTTGATGAAGGTATCTTCTTAGGATACAACATACCGAACAAGAGAGTTTACAATAACTCAACAGGTCAAGTAGAGGTGTGGTGTAATGTTGATGTTCAGAGATATATCACACCACCTGCTGGAAAAGGGCCTGCTTACTTCTTCGACTATGATGGATTCTTCAAGTCCTTCAACATATCTCTTTCTTCTTCAGAAGACGAGTGCGCAAACAAGATGATGTACGATGTCTTGAACACACCATCTCAAGATTCAACATGTCATGATCCTACCAACTCAGGAGGAGCAGTTGATGTGAGTGATTCTTTTTCTGATGAAGTAAATGAAGAAAATGATCAGATCAACCAGGATGTATAGGTTCCGACTACCACAAGTTCACACGCATCGGCTAGTGATGCTTCTGAACCTTCAGAACCTCAGACTCCTAGTGCCTCAAATCCAGAACCAAATGTTCATAATCTTGACTCTAAGGTGGTTGTTTTGACAACTCCTGGCTGACGTCTAAACGTCTATCATCCATTGGATAATATTATAGGAGATGTGAGATCAGGGGTACAGACTAGAAATCAGCTGTATTCAGCTGATTATGCCTCTGTGATGGAAAAAGGATATCTTCACGATGGTGCCTACCGCTGCTTTGTGTCTCATTTTGAGCCAAAGTATGTTAGTGAAGCACTAAATGATGAGGCTTGGGTTAGTGCCATGCAGGAAGAACTTCTTTAGTTTAAGAAGTTAGGTGTATGGACAATAGTGGATAGACCTAAAGGTGCTAAAGTCATTGGTACCAAATAGGTTTTGAAATGTAAGAAAGATGATCAGGGTGTGATCATCAGAAACAAGGCTCGGCTTGTTGTTCAGGGTTTTAGATAAGTTGAAGGTATCGACTACAATGAAGTATTTGCCCCGTGGCAAGGATGGAAGCCATCCGCATCTTCCTTGCCTATGCATCTTATATGAAAATAAAAGTTTATCAACTTGATGTGAAGAGTGCATTCCTTCATGGGGAAATCAGAGAAACAGTGTATGTCAGTCAACCCGAGGGATTTGAAGATCCATATCATCAGGATAGAGTTTACAAACTCGACAAGGCTCTATATGGGCTTCATCAAGCTCCACGGGCTTGGTATGAGAAACTCTCTACTCATCTATGTAGATGACATAATCTTCGGTTCAAAGAATGAAGAATTATGCAAAGAATTTGAAGCAGTAATGAAGGCTGAGTTTGAGATGAGTGCCATGGGGGAGATGAAGTTCTTTCTCGGGTTACAAGTAGATCAGACACCAAATAGAATCTTCTTACATCAGACCAAGTATGTAGGAGATATTCTCAGTTTGTTTGACATGGAGAATGCTTCCATAGCTGGCACTCCATTGGCTACAAACCATGATGTAGTACCCGACGAGAACAGTGATCTGGTAGACGCTACTATGTACCGAGGGATGATTGGATCTCTCATGTATCTCACGGCCTCAAGACCAGATATCATGTATGCTACATGTTTATGATCGCGATATCAGGCAAAGCCTAAGGTGAACCATTTAATTGGAGTCAAGAGGATATTTTGTTATCTGAAGGGCACACCCACACTTGGATTGTGGTACCCTCATGATGACTTTGAACATACAGCGTATAGTGACTCGGATTATGACGGCTGCATGATGAACTACAAGTCTATATCAGCAGGGTGTCAGTTCTTTGGTTGAAGATTGGTAACCTGGCAGTGTAAGAAGCAGACCTTGGTTGCCTTGTCAACCTGTGAAGCAGAATACGTTGCTACTGCAAGCTGCTGTTCCCAAATCATATGGATTCAATAGCAAATGCGGGATTACGGTTTGCAATTCACTTCTACTCCTATATTTGTTGATAACTTTGCTGCGATTGCAGTCACTAAGAACCCGGTCCAACATCCCAAGACCAAACACATCAGGATCAAATATCACTTCATACGTGACTGTTTTGATAAGAACTTAATCGATGTGATAAAAATAACACTGATTTTCAACGCGCAGACCTCTATACAAAGGCTTTTGATAAACCACGTTTTCTATATATGTTAGAGGTCAATGGTGTTAAAAAGAAGAGTGAGGTCATTCCTGAAGATGACCATGTATAGTCCGATGCGTCGCGTCTATGTCTTTTAAAATTTCTTAAATTATAGTATTTTTTAAGTTTAATTCTCTTGTTTTGTTTACTGTTAGTTTGTTAATTACACTTAGTGTCGGTTCTAGCTCATTAAAATTCTAAAACGCAAATCCTTAGTGGTTTTAGTATTTTAGGGGGAGAATAGGTATATAAAAAAACAAAAACAAAAAAAAATGAGCGAAAAGGAGAGGCAAGTTGATAATAAATAAGATCGTACGTGTGATACCGATTTAACGTGTGGAAGATGATAGTACACAGGTACAAACCATTTGGGACTTTAAAAATCCAAAATTGAAAAAGATGCAAAGTTCAAGTATAAGTCTAAGCAATATAAAAGGAATATGATAGTTAAGCTAGCTACTACTAAGGTAACACAAAGAAAGTAGACCTAGAGGTTGCTAGACCACAACTGATATGTTAGTAGATCGAACACAATAGATGACTAGACTGTTAGGATCTCAGCATCTAGTTTGATCAATTAGATTGGATTTGCAGCAGAATGAGCCCACGAATTAACAAATTTAAACAAGAACACATGAAATTTATTAATGAAACAGTGTTTGTTATAGAGAGAGAAGTTCTGCCAAAAGGAATATATTCATTCAATACACGCTTCGGCTGGCTTCACGCACCGTTACAATTAGGTCATCTTTCTTTTATAAGGGAAGCTGACGTCAGCTGATGTCACTTGACAGTGACATCTAACTGTTATTTAACTACTGAAAGTTAACACAACTACTGAAGATGTTAAACAACTGACATCTTCTTACAAAAATACCAAGTGTTAACTATCACTACAACTACTGAAAAGAAACTACTGAAACAACAACGACTGAAGAACATGCTCTTCAGTCATTTTACAAGTACTGAAATAGAAAAGAAAACTACTGAAAGGAAACCATCACGACAACTGAAGAATGCTTCTTCAGCTGTTGTGACAAACTCTGAAGGCTTCAGTACTTGGACTTCTTGAACTTCAGTTGTTGTCATCAGCTGATGTCTTCAGATGTTGTCTTTGTACTTAGCTGTTGATCTTCAGTACTTTAGTCTTCAGCTGTTGATCTTCAGACTTTGGTCCTCAGCTATTGAAGTCTTCAGTACTTTAGTCTTCAGCTGTTGATCTTCAGACTTTGGTCTTTAGCTGTTGAAATCTTCAGTACTTTAGTCTTCAGCTGTTGATCTTCAGACTTTGGTCTTCAGCTGTTGAAGTCTTCAGTACTTTAGTCTTCAGCTGTTGATTTTCAGACTTTGTCAAACAGCTGATCAAGTCTTCAGCAGTTGTTGTGATGTCTTGTTGGACTTAAAGGTTTTTCTGATCTGGCTCATTGGTTCTTTTGGTCCAACAAACTCCCCCTGAACCAATGTAGCCAAAACTTAAGCTTATTGAAGATGTCCCACTTATTATGGCAGAAATATTGGTCTTTTTGTCTTCTAGATCAGCTCAGAAGTGACCCTTGTAAGCACAGGCCTGGGAAGAAGTCTCAATGATCTATTTGACAAAGGATGGATGGGAACTCTGTCTTGGGGAACTGGACACAGAGCTATTACCCATCCATGAGATCTACTTCCCAACTATGAGTTTGTAAGACTCCCTTGTATAGGCCTCAAGGAAGATTACTTGTTCCTCCATGGTAAGCTCTTTGCTTCTCCTTCAAAGTGACTCTGGCCCATAATACTCAGAGAGGTATTTGACCTGCTTCCCATTTTTTAGTTCCACAGTTGTTATGACTCTATATGCGAATTCATCTGGGTGAATACCCTCTAAGAACAACTGGAGCTCATTCTTTCTAACTTCCTCAAGCCTCTCCTATACACTAACCCCTTTTTCACCACTTTATTCTCCAGCATCTTTTGTGGTGTCAGTTTAGCTTTATAGGCTTCTTGAAGTCATCTAGGATCTCCCAAGGTGATACTACAAAGGCCAGTGAGATCACTTCATCTATATCTTCTTTACTTGGCCAATGTATCTCTGTGGAATATTTTTCTTTGAATCCTATGAGACACCCTGGATCAGGCCATATCCTCACTCTCTCTTTTTGATATTGAAAGGTATGTCGAGAGTGTATAATCTCTGAGCATGTCTTCATATTGATGATTGAAGATGTGGCAGCGTATGCTTTGTCGACTCTTCTCAAGTTCCTCATCATGTTGTTTGTGAAGCTCTTCTTCTTCTAACTTCACTTTCACAATTTGCCTTTGAGATTCAGGAGTAATTGTTGGAGGGTGACTTATGGCCTTAGGCAACTGTATAATAGCTGAGATTGGCAGCCTGTCTTCATCTTCTCATCATCTTCTTCTTCCTCTTCTAGCCTCAGTACCCTTCTCTCCTCTTCTGGGGTACATCATCGGCTATTGGTTTTGTGGGTAAGGGAATGGTTTAGTGGGTTATGGTTGTGGTGGTTTTGGTGTGGGAATTTTGACAGGCTTTCTAGCATTTGGATGTAAGTGAGGCTTTAGATTGTTTGACCAGTTCAGTCCTGCTCCCAGCACCAGCTTCATTCAAGGCTTCAATGACCAGCCTTTGGTATATACTTCAGACGAACAGATCTTGGTGGTTATTGCCAAGATGCTATCCCTGGACCATGACTTGATTTCAATCATGTGATCTTCCAAGATGCTTAGCTATGAACCTGATCATGATTTCCAGCCTTTCCCTTTCCAACACACTGTAACTTGCCCATCTTGCTTGCATTTCTTCAATCTCCAATTTCTAATTTCTGAGTCAAGTTTTCAGTGTCATGACCTTGCCTAAAACAGTGATCAATGATGTTATCCATTGATCGGATGTGTTGGGCTTCAGCCACCTTCACCATTTTCTCCAACTCCTTCTCCTTCTTTCCACTCTTCCTTTTCTGTATGTGACATGAAAGTCTTTAGTACTTTCAGTCACTTTCTCCATTTCAGCTTCCTTCTCCTTCTCAGTCTCTACACCCAACTCCTTCTCATTTTCCACCTCTATCTCTTTTTCTTTTCTTTCCCATCTTCAATCTTCTTTCGTTTGCTTTCACTGACTGAATCTCCCCCTTTTGGTTGCATTGGTTGCAAGGATTTGATTGTCAGAAAGCCTTTTGCTCACAACTTCCTCTATCAAGGGTTGGATAACCGAGGGAAGCCTCTCATCAAGGGTTTTAATCACTATATCAGTGATAATTGGTGTGATGAGAGGTAAGGAATTTTGAAGATAGCAGCTATTTGCTCAGGGGGGTTCTGTCCCTGAGAGATAGTGCAGAAGAAGTAGAGGCAGGTGGCTGAGTGTTTTGGAGTGGCTTCTGTTATAAGAGACTTCAGAGGAAGGTGCCATCTGTTGGTGTATTGGGGCAGATGGACTTAGATCCTGAGACATTTTGGCAATCAGCTCGTTGAGTCTGCTTACCTCATTCTCTAGGATGGTATTTTGGGCTAAACATCATAGAAGAAGCCCAGGTCATCATCAGTGTTTGCTGAATCACCTGACCTCCTGATAGAATCGGATGTACATGCTCTGAGTGTAGATCAGTATCAGCATGTGCCCCTTGTTCTTGGTACTGGGGACTTCCTGCCTCAGGACTATGTCCTTCATTGGCAGTTGCCTCTAGTGAGGTCTTATAGATGTTACCACTTCATCCTGGTCATTTGCTGAAATAGGGGATTGGCAGCCTCACCAGATGTTCTAACCTCCTCTACTACACTAAAGATTGAACAGTATAACCCCTGTGCTGTGGGTTAGCAGCAGCATTTGGATCCTCCCCTCAATGTTGAGGCTATCCCAGTTTTGATTGGTATCTGGGGAGGGGGTGAGAAATGCAACTGACTCAGCACTTTTGCAACTATTATGGTAGGACTTTGGGGGGCGGTTGCAGTGGGAGATGGTGTAGAAGCAGTATGCACCCGGGGAGAGTGGTGCGTTTCAATGGCAACCTCTTCAAATGAGGAAGGTTCCAGATGTATAGGTGCCCCGAATGTGGTTGCTGCAGGCTCCTGTTGAGAGGAAGCCTGAGCGGTTGAGGTGGGTGAGTACTTGTAGCTACTGGGGGATTATGGCCAGTAGACAATCTGCGTTTGTGTTGCAGGGACATCCTCAGGGGACTCATTTCCCTGAGTAGCCTTTTTGGGATTCTTGTGTTTGGGTTTGGTGGGGACTTTGGATTTGGAGGTGGTGGCTGTGGGTTCCAGCTGCGTGGGTTTTTGCAGCTTGGCAGCCTGTTTGAGTGACTGGTCTAAGTTGTGCCTGGAGTATACCTCAGCAATATAACCATGGCAGGGACTCCAAGGCCAACAAGTCCCTCAGCTTTCAGCTGGTTCTCTATAATGGCCATTATGAACCGTGGATATAATATCCATCGGTTAGCAATAGTTTTGAGACCATATCCTTAAGTTCAAGAAATATTATTGTAGAAAAATTTAAGTTTTGTTGCTCAAGGATAGAGAAGAATACCTGCTGCCACCTGGTTGACATTTGATCCCAAGAAGAAGTCTTAGGGGCTAGGCAGACATTCACCATATGAAAAATAAGGCGTTCCGCGTCATGGAAATGCTTCTTTAGGATGGTAGAAGCGCTGAGGTTACCCTGGTATCCATGGTGGGCAAAGGATAGATCATGGTGCCCTTTGAATATCCAGCGGGGAAGGTGGCATCATCCTGTTGTAGGGTTTGGCGAAGGATTGCCGGAGTGATGACCACCTTACGGTAGTTGACGAACGACTGGAGAGACTCGGTGTCATTCTCCCCAGTGGTAAGGGTGACGTTCATCCAAAACTAATTTAGGGATTCAGCATAAATGGTAGGATTGATAAGAAGGCCGCTTTGTATGGAGAATGGACCATTAGATCAATGGCAGTATCAATCTTCGTCCAGGGTGATTTGTAAGGTAGGCAACACAGTTGTGTCTTGGTTTAAGCTGCATGGTCGCCATTAATTTGAGAGAAGGTTCGGAGTTTTTGAACATTAGGTTTGAGATAATGAAGTGCTTAGGATTAGGTATTTATAGGGTATGGGTTATAAAACAACTGAAGGGTTTGGTGTTAATCATCAGTAGTTTTAAACAACTGATGACATGGTATTAACCTTCAGAGGTTGAAACAACTGAAGTCTTGGTTTTAGGATCAGCATTTATAAAACTACTAAAAACCATGGTTTTGACTTTAGATGTTGGAAACAACTGAGGACTTGGTGTTAGTCATCAGTAGTTGTGAAACTACTGAAGAAATGGTTGTGTCATCATTGTGTGTAAACGACTAAAGACTTGGTGTTAGTCATCAGTAGTTGTGAAACAGTAGTTGTGAAACAGCAGTTGTAAAACGACTGAAGAGAAAATTCCCATCAGTAGTTTTCGTCAATTCTTAGCTTTTCAGCTGTTTCATACTGTCCTCAACACTTACTCTCAGACTTTTTAGCTATTTTGGTATTTCATAGGACATCAATACTTATCTGTTTTTACTGACATCAGTAGTTATAACTGCATCAGTGTCTTTTAACAGAATCAGTACATATTTGTGAGATGTTTACTAATGATCATCAGTACTTGTTTACTGAGATCATCAGTAGTTGTCACTTATTCTAGCTGCAGCATACCAAGCCTTCACACTAGGTTTTGGAAAGTTGAACTATCCAAAGGCTTAGTAAAAATGTCTGCAAGCTCATTAGCACTAGGCACAAACTTTGGATCATCACACCTTTTTCAAAACAGTCCCTAATAAAATGGTGTCTATCTCTATATGTTTGGTCCTAGAATCTGGACAGGATTCTTGACAATGCCATAATCCAAAAGTTGGTTCTGAAGCCAGAGTACCTGAGATGTACAACTTGCAGTAGCAATGTACTCTGCTTCATAGTGGATGTAGCAACAGATGTTTGTTCTTACTCTGCCAAGAAATCAAACAGTTGCCTAGGAATTGACATCCACCAGAAGTTGACTTTCTGGTTAACTTACACCCTGCATAGTCACTATCAAAAAAGCAACTAATTTGCAAGAGTGTCAAGTGGAATACCATAAACCTAGAGATTGTGTACCTTGCAGATATCTAAAGATCCTCTTGATTGCAATCAAATAGACTCTTTAGGAGCAGCCTGAAATCTAGCACAAACACAAGTTGCAAACATGATATCTGGTCTAGAAGCTGTTAAGTACATCAAGGACCCAATCATACATCTGTAAAGTGTTTCAATCAACAGCTTTACATTTCTGATCTGCATCCAGTTGAGTGGTGTGGCACATGGGAGTAGAACAGGGCTTACAGTTTTGTAAATCAAACATATTCAAAAGATCTTTTGTTTATTTAGACTGATGAATGAAAGTCCTATCAGCCTTTTGTTTGATTTGCAATCCTAGAAAGAACTGTAATTCTCCCATTGCACTCATTTCAAACTTCTTTTGCATTAAATTGGTAAAATCATCACATAACTGGGGATCAGAGGATGCAAAAATATATCATCGACATAAATTTGAACAAGTAGCTTATGCTGATCCACCTTCTTAATGAACAAAGTTTTATCTATGGAGCCACTAGTGAATTATTTTGAAGAAGAAAATGTGATAATGTCTCATACCAGGCTCTAGGAGCTTGTTTCACCCATAAGAGGCTTATCAAGCTTGTATACCCATCTGGATATTTATTATTCTCAAAACCTGGTGGTTGACACACATAACCTCCTTTTATTTTACCATATAAAAATGCACTTTTAACATCCATTTGAAAAACTTTAAGATTGTGGAATACAGCATAGGCTAAGAACAATCTAATTGCCTCCATCTGGCTACAGGAGCAAAGGTTTCATCATAATCAATACCTTCTTCCTGTGCAACCCCTGAACAACCAGTCTGGCCTTTTCTTAACATAAGCCCATTTTCATCTGTTTTATTCCTAAACACCCATTTAGTGCCTATTGCACACTTACTTGGGGGTAGAGGAACCAGTTCCCACACTTGCTGCTTGTTGAACTGAAGTAGCTCAAGCTGCATGGCTTCAACCCATCCATTGTCCCTTAAAGCAATGTGATAGTTCTTTGGCTCTGGCTGACTAATGAAGAGAGCATAGAAGCAGAAATTGGACAATTGACTTCTTGTTGAAACTCCAGCATTGATATCACCAATGATTTGAGACATGGGGTGATTCTTCAGCTCTTGATAAACAATGAGATCTGTGCAAGTGTTTGTAGGACCTTCAGCAGCAGCAGATGGTGATGCAGACTCTTGAAACCAAGAATGAGATGGCAAATCAAAAGATGTAGAGGAATCAGAGATCTCATCAGCATTTGTTGTGGATGGAACTGCTGAAGCTACAGGAACATCAAGATTAGTGGACTCAGGCAGTGATCACTAAACTTGAATAGGTGAGTATTGATATTATCATCATCATCAATACCACCAGGTGGAGAACTATTGATAGGAGCAACAGCTGAATCCTGATAAGGAACATATTGCAGTATGTCCAAATCAATAACTCCACAGGGTTTTGTGGAATCTTGTTCTTTGGAGATTCATTAAACTTCACATGCAGAGTCTCTTCAACTATCTTTGTTCTGCAGTTGAAGACTCTGTATGCCTTGCAAGTAGATGAATAACCAACAAAATACCCTGCATCCACCTTAGGATCAAATTTGGAGTTGAGAAATGAACAAAGACACCCAAAAGGCTCTGAAAAATGAAATAGAGGAGACAAATGATGTAGAACTTCATATGGAGTCTTTATCACCTCTGATTTACTAAGGATCTATTCTGCACATAGCAAGCTGTGTAACAGCTTCAGCCCAAAAGGTCAGTGGCAAACTAGAGTCAGCCAACATGGACCTTGCAGCTTCAATTAGGGTCCTGTTCTTTCTCTCTACTACTCCATTTTGTTCTGGAGTCCTTGGATGCTAAACTGCCTCTTGATTCCCTTTGAGAGATAAAATCATCAAGTGTATGGTTTCTGAATTCTGTTCCATTATCACTTCTGATACACTTGACAGATAGGGAATACTGCTTCTCAACATACAACACAAAGTTTATAATCGTT
Source organism: Flaveria trinervia (assembly GCA_025506515.1). NCBI lineage: Eukaryota > Viridiplantae > Streptophyta > Magnoliopsida > Asterales > Asteraceae > Flaveria > Flaveria trinervia. Next base: position 42,202,965 of record CM046452.1, on the reverse strand, counting down.
TGAGCAGCCTCATCCTTTGAATGCAAGAAGAAAGTCCATACAAATCTGGAGTAATCATCCATAATTACCAGACAGTATTTCTTCTTTGCCATACTCATTACTCTCACAGGACCAAAAATATCCATGTGTAGTAATTGCAAGCAGGCAATGGACTTAGGTTCTTCAATAGGGGAATGAGACTTTGTGCTATTTTCCTTTCAAACAAGCAGTGCAGTTGTCTTCACATCTGAACTCCTTCATAGGCAATCCCCTTACTAAACCATGATGTATCAGCTGATTCAAGTTTTTAAGATTCACATGACCCAGCCTTCTATGCTATAGATAGATTCTTGAGGAGAAGCCTTGGAAAATAGGCAAGGATGGCCTTTGAGATCTATTTTCTTGGAAAGATCTAAGGCATACACTCTTCCTGTCCTGTTGGCCCTCAGGAGAGTGTGATCATCCAACACCTTATCAATCAAAATCAGAACTTTGGATGACAGAATCTGCCGTTCTGACTGGTGAAAAGAGCAACATGGCCTTTATCACACATTTGACTGACACTCAAGAGATTGTACTTGAGATTCTCCACATGGTTAACATCATCAAACCGTATTTCCCCCTTGGAGACAAAGCCTTTGCCAATGATGTAACCCTTAGCATCATTGCCAAAAGAAACAAACCCCTCTTTCCTTGAGAGTAATCATGAAGAAGAGAGCTGTTCCCTGTCATATGCATAGATCCTCCACTGTCTACATACCAGATGCTACTTTGGCATGCTGAAGAACCCTGCAATCATAATAAATTAGTTTTAGTTTTTTGAGACCCAAACCTTTTTGTTTTGGGTCTGTTCACATCAACAGATGGTAAACTAACAACGATTTGCTATGAAGAACCCTGAGGGGATGGAGATGGTGAAGAAGAAGAATCCTTTGGCATGGATTTTCTTCTCTATGGTTTCAGACACAGAGCATCTAATTTGTTGACTCTCCCAATAATAGATGTTGAACCATCATAACAAGTTGTGTCTGATTCTGTGATAAAGCCTTCAGCTTATCAGACACATAGTACTTGAGATTGATGGATTCCGTGTGTGTACCATCTCCCTTTGAGCAACCTCAGCTGTTGCCTGATTACCCCTTCCTTTTTGGATTCTTTTGGATTTTGGGGTTACAGGTTTTGATGTTGCTGGTACAAACTTGTTTCAAACTCAGTTTTCATCTTAACCATTTCTTTTTAATGTTCTCATTGTGTTTGAGTTGGAGCCCTTTTTATACACAATCATCAGTAAGATGATTGAATAAGCTACATATTTCACATGGCTTTTTCTTCATCTTAAGTTGATCATCTCTGCTGAAGAAGAGAAACTACTGAAGGCTTATTCTTTAGCAGTTTGCGACCATACTAGCAGTTTTCTTCCTTGCAGTACATGCTTTCTTGATATCTTCTTTAGTAGTTTTCCCACCCTTTCTACTGGCAGTTTTCTTTCCTTTAGTACATCAGCAGTAGTTTGGGTTTGTTCTCTAGGTGTCATGACTTTCTCTTTAGTACTTTCAATACTTTGTGAAATACCACCTGGAGTGATCAACCTTTTGATCATGTGAGTGTCAGCATTTGAACCATCAACATCAGCTGATAGGTTTTGGGAGGAATTAATGCTGACTCCAACCTCTGATGGTGCTGTATCAAATAGTAGATCACATGATGAAAAGGATTGGTTATTGCTTTCTCCATCAGATTCTACCTTTGCTCCGGGAGTAAAATCTATAGGAGGAGCAGTGTGATTATAACCAATGCCAAACTTCACATTGGAAGCAGACTGCTTACTGAGAAGCATTTCAAAACCCTTGCAGGAATGTACCCATCGATCACACTCTACCTGGGTAGCTGCAAGTGTTTCTTTGAGGTCTCTGTTCTTTTCTAGAAGTACCTCTCCCTAGCCTTATCATCAGTGATTTGGCATTTAAGTTTGTAAATCTCATCATTCTTATCATAAGCACAGACTCAAATTCAGCTTTTCTTTTGGATATTATTTGTTCTAGCTCAATGTTCTTGTTAATTAAAGCTACATTTGCTTCTCTAATAGATGCAAATGCGGCTATGCATGTTTCAGAACATAGCTTGGCTTTGGCTCAGAGGATACCTATGATACCTATGGGTGGAGGCATTAGAGGATGAGGTATCAGCAGACTCCAGGGCCATAAGAGCAAGGTTTCCAAAAGGATTGTCACCACCATGTTGACCAGCACCAGAAAACAGTTGTTCATGACCAGACATATCTCTGGTAACTACTCCAGTCAACAACTCCTTGGGTGAAAACGTGTTGTTGAGGTGAGATTGTTGATGAGATTGGGAGGTTGAGGCTCAGGAAGAGCAGGTGGTTGTTGAGCGATGGGTACTTGAACTTGACTGGTTTGTGGCATGTAATAGCAAGGATATGGATATGGCATTGAACCCTGAGGGACAAAATATGCAGGAGATAGAGGTTGTGATTGATGACCAGAACTAGCAGGATGTTGCCGCTCTGTTTTGTGTGAATATTACTTGGAAAAGTCACAAGGGTGCAGAGGAGTTAGATCCAGATGATCTACACTCTCTTGCAAAGTGCCCAAGCCTGTGGCATTATGACACCTCAACTTACTCTTGTCAAAACCAACTTTGGTTTTTGCCAGAGAGTCTAGGGAATTTCCTACCAGTTCTCTTGTAGAACTTCTGAGATCTGATATTAATCAAGGCCATTTGGCTCAGAATATCCTCTCTTCTAAGTCATCATTAGCTATACCTTTCAAATCATCCATAATGAGCACAAATTGTCACTATTAAGCCTGACTGACTATCAACACTCACAAATGCATGATCAGAACTTTGAAGAGAATCTATATGCACATCATAATTACTTTCTGATGCAGCATATTCTGACTCATGACCGACCAACGCAGTGTTCCCTGGTACAAAGTCGTCAGTGAGCTTTCCTGATGATGCCAGTTCCTTTTCTGCTCTATCTCTCTTTCAAATGTAAGCAGTTTCCCATGAAGTTGGGTGAGAGATAGGCTATCTAGATTTGCATTAGAGCATAGGACAATTGTATATGTCTCCCATCTCTCAGGCAGTGATCTGAGGAATCTCTGGTTCATCTGGCTATTAGTGTATTCATGTTTGACCATTTTCAGTTCAAGATCAAACATGAAAAACGCTCAAACTGTTGAGTCAGAGTCTCACCCTTCCTATGAGCAAAGTCTCATATTGTTGGCATTTTTCCCTATTGTTTGCTAAGACTTCATCAGTAACCACCAAAAATGTTCTTTCAGTGCCTTCCAGAGGTCATGAGCAGTTTCATGATGCATAAGCCCAGAATAGATTTCATTAGGCAGTGCCATGGGTGAATACATGAGCTTTAGCATCAATCTCAACAGTTTTCGATCCTCATCAGAGTATTGTTCCTTCTTCTTCGGAACCATTTGGTTGTTTTCCGGATTGTTCACCATAGGCTTATTTGGACCATGTACCACAGATGTCCAACAACCTGAACTGTTAACAGACAGGTGATGGAGCATTCTTCGTTGCCATATGTTATACTCAGTCCTAACCAGCATCGGAGGCTTGGTTGAGGAACAGTATTGTGAGGGTCATTAGAAGGAGTAGTCATAATCAGAATTTAGACAAATTCAAGGCAAACAAAGTAAATCTAGCTCAAAACCACTTAGAACCTCAAACAAAATGGCCGGAAGCAACAGAAAACTCAATCTCTATAACCGATTCTTGCAAATTTGCTAATCGATCAACGTAGATAGCAAAAGAAAAGTTTCCATGATCAATTGTTAAATCGATCAATGATTACCCGCTCTGATACCATTTGTTAGGATCTCAGCATCTAGTTTGATCAATTAGATGGATTGCAGCGGAATGAGCCCACGAATTAACAAATTTAAACAAGAATGCACGAAATTTATCAATGAAACAGTGTTTGTTATAGAGAGAGAAGTTCTGCCAAAAGGAAATATATTCATTCAATACACGCTTCGCTGGCTTCACGCACCGTTACAATTAGGTCATCTTTCTTTTTATAAGGGAAGCTGACGTCAGCTGATGTCACTTGACAGACACTAACTGTTATTTAACTACTGAAAGTTAACACAACTACTGAAGATGTCAAACGGTGACATCTTCTTACAAAAATACCAAGTGTTAACTATCACTACAACTACTGAAAAGAAAACTACTGAAACAACAATGACTGAAGAACATGCTCTTCAGTCATTTTACAAGTACTGAAATAGAAAAGAAAACTACTGAAAGGAAACCATCACAACAACTGAAGAATGCTTCTTCAGCTGTTGTGACAACTCTGAAGGCTTCAGTACTTGGACTTCTTGAACTTCAGTTGTTGTCATCAGCTAATGTCTTCAGATGTTGTCTTTGTACTTCACTGTTTGATCTTCAGTACTTTAGTCTTCAGCTGTTGATCTTCAGAATTTGGTTTTCAGCTGTTGAATTCTTCAGTACTTTAGTCTTAGCTGGTGATCTTCAGACTTTGGTCTCAGCTGTTGAAGTCTTCAGTACTTAGTCTTCAGCTGTTGATCTTCAGACTTTGGTCTTCAGCTGTTGAAGTCTTCAGTACTTTAGTCTTCAATGTGTTGATCTTCAGACTTTGTCAAACAACTGATCAAGTTTAGCAGTTGTTGTGATGTCTTGTGGGACTTAAAGGTTTTTCTGATCTGGCTCATTGGTTCTTTTGGTCCAACATAGATCGTTTGTGATCTCAAGATTAAACTAAAATGTTTGACAAGCTATGAAAACACCTTATCCCGTTAAACACAATCACAGGATTCCAATAAGGGGTGATGAGCAAAATAAACATCACAAAAGTGTGCGTAAGACCAAACATGAGCAAAAGCCCATGAAAAATGCAAATACAATTAAACTGATAACCTATGTTGTTGGTGAGATCTGTGCAAAAAGAAGAAAAATTGCTCAAACAAGAAGATAGGTTATGTGCTTCTCTGCTGTGCGGTGGCACTGACCTGAGGATAAGCATAACCTATATATTCTAGAACTCATTGTTGTTTGCTGCCTCTCTGCTGTGCGATGACACTGACCTGAGGATTGGCTTCTCTTTGAAAGTTCTAAGAATAGTCTCTTCTTAAATTTCTACCCTTAGACCGCTCAAAAATCTCCTGAGGAATGTTGATTACCATATAAGTGTGGGATCCACAAATGCTTGTTGAAATAAACAAACCTTAAAACGATCACCAAACTGTGTTGAAAGTCTGTGTTTGGATTTAAGAGGACAAGTATACTGACAATCACTGTGGCTACAATTCTTGAAAGTTCAAATCAGTGTGGACCTAATAGTACTAGTATGATTTCCTAAATTTGCTAAATGACTCCAGATGAACAACAAGGAAAGAGCATGAAAGATGTTTTTTTAATAACTTGTCCTGAATGATTTGAATATCCTGTATGATTCCAACTTAAATTGATCCATGTATAGCTAAATTATTATGGTTGCTCTCTCAGAATAATTATTCCTAGAACTACATCTTGGGAATTAACTCTCATAAAAACACAAAAACATGTCTTAATTTTTAAATTTTTCAGTATTATTTCTTTTATTTCTGTACAAAGTTTGTCATATTCAGTATGTGTAGTATCGAACTATGTCATGGAAGTTGATAAGGGACCTTATCATTGAAAAGGTCACGTCTGAGGTGACCACACGTGCTTTCAAGTAAATGGGTCATGTCTGAGGTGACAAAAAATTTTAAAATGATCACGTTTGAGGTGATCTAAAGGTTAAGTCTAAAATGATCATGTCTGAGATGATCAAATGTTCATAATGTTAACTCAACAGTCTAAATGGGTCTAAAAGTCAAATGGTCATGAAGTTAGAAAACTTTAAAGAGTATGACCCATTCGCACGACTGGACCATGAGTATGGACCAATCAGGCGAATGGACCATACTCATACATTAAGCAGCCGAATGGACATGAGTATGACCCATTCACCTGAATGGATTATCAGAATGGGTCATTCGTCCGAGTGGGAGCGTGCGACTTAGTCAGTCGACCGACTGAGCCTCAGTCGGCCGACTGAATGTTATCGACTGAGGCAATCACCCGACTGAGCTTCATTCACCCGAATGAACTAAGCGAATGAGTCCAGTCGGCCGATTGAATGCAGAGTCAGTATATAAAGGGCCACAGTCAATCGCATTCTTCTCATCACTCCAATCGCCCTTAATTCGCATAGCCTACCGTTACTCTGCCAAATTTTCATCAGACCAAGATTTTATACTTCCATTGACTTTTTGACCATTGTGTGTGATTATACAGGTATAATACGATGAAATCTCACAGAAATTAGGAGAAATGGTGCCCTATTTTGTGATGTTCTAATGAAACAAGAACCAAACCACTAAATGGCTTAATAACCCACTGAAACCATGTAAAATGTTAAAAATAAGGTTATTAGGTTATTAGTTATGGGATTGCGAGTCTAACTAACCGTTTCATAATGTTTAATTTCATGATTTTGTCAAGACTCGAATCTAAGTCAACCTAACAGTAAGTCATGCGACTGGTCAGATGGATGAACTCCAATCGCACGATTGAGCCGGAAGAATAGATCAATCGGCCGAACTGGGCATGCGAATGAGCTTTGTCGGCCGATTGAATCAATCGCAGGATCAGCCAACCGATTGAACTCAGTCGCATGTTCATTCACCCGAATGAGTCCAGTCGCAGGATAGGATAACCGACTGACCACAGTCACATGATTCATTCGCATGAATGAATCAGAATGAAATCAAACAAGATACTTAGAATTGATTTATGTTATGTGAGTATCTGATGATTATGTGTCTTGTGTTTCAGATTGATGGCTACTAGATAGTCAATCAACCCTAAGCACAACATATGTGCTCATCTAGATCATACTACTCAGAATGGCGCCGAGTTTACAAAGATCATCACATTTCTTAGGCGATCAAGGATCCACAAGGCCATTTCTACTCCTTGCACGCCCTACCGGTCTCTACATCAGGCATTTTGGGAGAATGCTTCTGTTGATCGATCCCAAGAGCCGTATAGCATACGCAGCTCTATCTATGGGATGGCAATCGAGATCACTGCTGCCGATATCCAGGAGCACTTGAGCTGGGGAACGATACTGATCATCCCACCAAGCTACATCCACTAACCGTAAGGGGATGCTTTATGAGGATTAAGTATGCTGGGGACATCAACTCAGGTGTGCTCAATAAAAGAAACCTGTGTCCCCAGTACAAGTGCATCGCCTCCACAAGAGGTGGATTTGATGATCTTTTAGACCAGATCCAGAATGCCTATGTGGCACTGGTGCTGAACTATCCCTTCAGCTTCTTGAGCATGATCTTCTCTTACCTTGTGAAGAATCTAGAAGATAAGGGTAAGGAGGGTTTTTGCATGTACCCCAGATTCTTACAGCTGATATTCAACGAGAAGCTTCCATCCTTTCCCAAGGAAAACCATGATGCTGTGGTTCTAGAGATCATGGATGATACAACACTAGGTCGTATGAGAGTTTACAGGGGTAAGCAAGTAAAGCCCCAAGTGAAGAGACTGATAGGCCATCTGGCCAATGAGAGTTATGTAGCGCCGGGGAGACGTAAGTGGCGTCACACAGATAGTAACTCCGACAATGAACAACTACTGCTTCCAGAGCATGACTCGGATGACAATGATAGCGGGGATGAAGGAGATGTAGGACCCAGTGCTGATATTCCATCTCATGCATTTGCCCCCACTGGAGAAGGAGCGGAGACTGCTGGGTTCCACCAGGATTTCATGCCTGGTGAGGAAGAGGAGGAGTCAGATGATGAGCCACTAACTCGGACTATGGGAAGTAAAGTCGTTCCCACAGAACGAGGGCTCTGGGCGGTTGGTGAACGCCCAAGTGGATCGGGAGAGACTGCTGCTGACCTTACTTATGCTCCCGATCCGCCAAGCCGTGTACTAGGGGGAGCATCTTCCTCGACAGGATCGAGGAAGAAGAGGATGGCTCAGCCCCATGGATTGAAAAGGAAGAAAAGCAGAATCACCTTTATCACCACCATAACCCCACCACAGCCACCATTCCACCCACCACCACAACCACCACCATAGCCACCATCACTACCACCCTTCCACCTACCACCACTTCCACCCTTCCATCCACCACCACACCATTCACACTTACATCACCACCACCATCATCTATACCGCCACCAATCTTCACCACTAGCCATCCTACTGCACCATCCTCTTTCTCTCCATATCCATCAAGATCACCTCTGACTCCCAGTGGGATAGAGGAACAACTCTCGGCACTTAACCGTATGGTGCTGAGGCTGTTAGCGGCAGACGAAGAGAAGACTGCTCAGCTGCGACAGCTTGTAGATCTTACTGCTGCCAAAGCTCAGCAGATATCTCAGCAGGCACAACAGATGGGGATTCAACATGCAGAGATGTCCCAACTTCGAGAGCAAAATGTTCTATCAGCAAAGAAGATTAAGGAGTTGGAGACTACTAACAAGACCATAATGCTACGCCTAAAAGGATCCAAGGAAGAGCCACTTAAGATCAAGGAGGGGGATGGGGATGATAGTGATGATGATAGTGATAATGAAGATAATGATGGTGATGATGATACTGATGCTATTGGTGATGTTGGAGATGATGTTAGAGATGATGATGATGATGACTCACCTACTGGGGGTGCCACATCTGCCAGTGAAAGGAGGACCAAACGAGCACAAGATCAAAGTGCCTCCACATCATCCCCGCCAGCAGAAGAGCTGATGCTCTAGGACAAGAGTAATGCTTAGATGTCTTATTGTTATTTAAAATCACTTGTATTTGGATCACGAGTAAAATTAATGAAATGCATGTTTATATGTAATGTAAATGATTATGCCTTGACTATTAGCTAATGATTGCTGTGTTGAATGTTTAAATCAAGCAGATCCTGATTCCCAAAGAGATGAATATGACATTGCTCCCCTCCAACAGGTCAAGACTCAACTGACATTGATTCTTGATTTGCAGGGTATTGTTAGGAGATCGGTAATGTATACTCCTGAAGAAGGAGAAATCATTCACAATCTCACTGACGAGCAGATAGCCGAAATGTTCCAACTAAACGCTGATGAGATTGTGAAAGATGCTCCAACTGTGCAAAGAGAAAGTGACGATGAGCTTCAGGATGTAGATGAGATTGAGATAGAAGATGTCACGGCTCAACACTATCCTGAGTACACTGACAAGGAGGGAACTGCTATTCCCAATATGGGAGACACTCTTGTCAGTGACACTTTTACAACTCTGGACAGGATGGAGAAAGAGTCAAAAAAGGACAAAGAGAAGGACCAAGCTTCAGACGCCGAAGTAAGCATCAAAAAGGCTGAATGGGCAGCATGTTTTGAAGAGATAAGAGCCCAACGTAGCGCTACAACGTCTACTGTATACACCAAACTGTATCAGGTCAAGAAACATCAAAAGGTGGTAGGCAGGATCATAGCGTGGGCACATTTTGCAGACCTCAACGTTTACGCAGTTAAATGTGAGAAGGGAATAGAGTACTTCAGATTTCCACATGATCTGAAGACTCTTCCAGGTTTTGAGCTCAACCAGTTAGTTAAGTTAAACTTGCTATATGCTGACCCTTGTAAGATGTCAGGCTAGTTTGAAGCTGCTCTAAAGAGGGAGTACCACGCCAAATGGGTCAACTTCAAACCTCAACAACCAATGAGGTACATCAGAAGATCTGAGGTTGATGCCATAACCGGTAAACCTAGAGTAGTGCTGAAGTGGAGTCCACCACATACAATGTCTAAGATCCCACTACGTGAGATGCCACAGGACTTCACTCCACACTTCAAATGGTGGTACTACAATTAGAGAACGGGAGAGGCCGTAATAGTCTTGACCAGGAATGGCACAATGGAAACCATAAGGGTGTTTGACCCGATGTGGCTCACCAACTTGTCAGCACAAGATATTTATACTTTATACAAGTGGCCACTGTTCTACGACCCACAGGATATTGTACAAGCTTTACAGTTCCAAAATTGATAAGACTAAATTTTGTTTTTGAGATAAACACAGGAGTTACCAAAGAAGCTAAGTACAAAAAGTTTGAGGAAATCATGAAAGATGTTAGACAATAGATAGATCTAGGTCCAAGGGGGAGTTTGTTGATACATATATGTACCTAGATCCTAATCTGAATGTAATATGTCTTACACTTATGTAACTATTGGGTACTTAATGAAATACAAATTGTTTGGTTATGTTTATAATGTATAATATTTCATTAATGAGTTGTTTAACGTATATTGACCTAATTATATATGTTTGTGATTGTTTGAAGTGTTATACATAATGTTAGAATATTGAATACACTCAAACTTGGTGAAGTGATGTTCTCATGCGTCCGACTGGACCATGCGCCTCAATAATGGTCATGCGTCCGAATGGCCATGCGACTGAGTGTCCATGTGCATAAATAGTCCATACGCCTGAACAACTTCATGCGTCTGACTCAGTCGCACGTCTGAACACTCAGTAGTGCGAATAGATCAACCGCATGGCTCAATCGCATGAATGAACCATGCTAATGGTTCAGTCGCCCGAATGAGCAATCCTAACCTATAAATACCACCTAATTCATGGAAAAACGTAAGAATGAATCCACTTCGACTCCAGACGTATCCTAGCTGTCCAGAAGCCTCCAAGTTCGTACTCCAAGTTCATAGAACGCTATAGATCGATTCTCCATCGATTCTTGACGTTAGTTTCAATACATTATTGTTTCTACGTGCGTTCTCACTGATTGGATCACCAATCAAATAGGATTCCGCACTATTTGGTTTGGTTAACATGTTAATCAGTTGGTGTTTGGTCAAATACTATATCCTAACAAAAAAGATAAGGCATGGGTTTAAGTGGACAAACATATCAGCAATCATTATTGATCTGTTTAAGAATTTTAAAATTCATTCAAAGACTGTGATTAGATTAAGTTATCAGTGTGATCTTATTGCTTGTTGATGTTTAAATTCATCTTTGTGCTAAAGTATATCTTGAGGATATGATCTCATGATCGATTCAGTTCTCGGTTTTAAAAAAAAACAAAAAAAATATAATGATAGATACAAAAATGATATAATAAATGTATATAATAAAATAAAAATTATAATAAATTTTCATTTCAAAATTCTTTTAGGTCTTCCATATTATGCTGTTACAATTTTATCATTTTTTATGTTTTTCATAGAAATTGCGCACAAATGAACACGGGTTCACTTGTTTTTTACACACAGATAAACACGGGTTATTTTGTTAAAATGAAATATCTAATTAGAAATGTCAATATTGTGTTTTGAGAATGTGTTTCAGATATTAGATGTAAGTGATGGCCGATCATCAGTTGAGTAGTATACCGGATCAGAGAACCTGTTCTTCAAGTTTGCAGAAGATACCGAGCTAGGAATCCTCCTCCTACATCTTCTGAAGCACGCGAGATTGGAGATTGGGGAAAGTTGTTCCAATATCTTTACAAAGGATGCACACGAAAAGGGGAGCATATAAATAGGGAGAGCTTATGAGATAAAAAATCTTTCTCATCAGATTCAGAAAGATTCAAATTGAAGATATTTCTATTGTTGACTTTTCGGTGCTGATTTCGTTTGAAGACGTTGATAATAATAGACTAAGGGGGAGTATTGTTAGAGCTGTAAAAGATAGTCTATATTATCAACATAGTGAAAGTCAACAAAAGTGAACGTCACGATCAAAGTCAACAAAAGTCAAACCCGACACGTTCGAGACGAGGAACCAAGACAAGACGTTGAAGATTTAAATGACTAGGAGTTTTATTGTAATAAATATATTTTGTGTGAACAAAATATATTTTATCTTGTTTTTAGTCCTTTTTATGCTTTATATGTAATATTCATTAATTAGCCTAAGTCTAGGGGGTTAAATGTAATTAATGAATATTATATTCACTATAAATAGCCTAATTGTAATTAGAATTAGGTTAATGGTGAATGAACAATTGATTGATGGATTTACTTGTAAATAATATTATTTGCAATCAATAGAGATCAAAGGGGTTTTGATTGTGATTATCATATTTTGATCTAATTCTTCATGATTTGATTCAAGTTTGATCATCCTGGATTTACATAAACAACTATACAAATATGAAATCAGATATTTTTATAATTTTAATCATTTTTTCAATGTTTTTGAGTTTTATCATGATATCTCTAAATACTCCCCCAAAGTTTATATTTATATATGATAAAACTTTAAGTATTTGAAATTTGAAAATTAAAAATTTTCATCATACCATCAAAATCAGAAATAAACATCTAATATTGTTTTGGGTTTTTAATTTCTTCTCTACATATGAGTATCAAATAATACCTTTCATGATATTATATCAATCTTACCCTTCACAAATGCAAGTAATGTTAGCAAAGTAGACATAATCACACACATGTTGATTATAGGTATACTTTTCCTTTTAAACCCATGCACTAGTTTAAGTTTTTTATACTTTGTGATATTTATCATGTTTTGGAATTTTATAATTATCCTCTATGTACTTTATGCTCGAGAGCATAAAAAGATTAACCACCTGCATGAAATTCATGGTAGAATTTTATCGTAGCTTTCATAATGTCATTTAGATGATGAAATCTTATTTTGTTTATGGTTAAGGGGATCTTTTTCGGGATTTTTATACTTTTCCTTAATTAAGCACTCTATCTTGGAGGTGATCTACTTTAGTATTCTTTTGATTCATTTACTTTGGAATGTAGTCTAAGATGGACTTTATTGAATCATCAACTTTAAGATGTATTTCTCGTTGGATATATTTTGGATCATGATCATCGGTACTTTGTGCCTTGTCACTCTAGGTCTTTATGCAACAAAAACTTTAGGTCTTTACACAACAAAAACTCTAGGTCTTTACGCAACAAAACAAAGGAGATTCTAATGTAGATTAATGAGATTCATAAAATATCATTACCTGGTATGTTTAGCTAACTACACACCCTCACTTGGATATGATAATACTTACCCATTGTTGAGCTTTAGTTCATCACAAAAGCATATATCTTCTATTCCAAACTAAGATTACTCACACGTCAAATAAGGTATATTAGTCTTTAATGATTTAAGAAATACACCTTGAATGATATACCAAACGTAGTTATATCATTTCTCATGTGATATTATGCATATTCTATATTATTCAAAACAATGACATATTCTTATGATTTTCATGATTCTTTTGTGTTTAGATATTGCAAAAGAATGAAATATATCTGTGTTTTGAATAATATTTGATTGTTTTTGTATTTTGAGTATTTCGAAAAGCAATGGATCATGAAATTGAAATTATTATATATTGGGATTTTTTATTCTAGATTAATCATATCAATTGATTGTATAAGAAATTCAAACGTACTAGGTTCAAATACTATAATAAATAGATCAGCAAGTTGATTACCAGTTTGAACTTGAACCAATTTCATTAATCCTTTTCCAGCATAATCTCTCAAAAAAGATATATTACCTCAATGTGTTTAATTTTTCAGTCTTGTACTAAATTATTTGTTATGAGCATGGCAGCTCTGTTGTCAATATGTATTGGTGTGTGTGTAAGAAACTAAACCCATAATCAAGTATCTAGTTTTGAATCTAGAGTACAAAGGGAAACACAAGCAAATGTTGCAATGTTCAGCTCTGCAGTTAGAAATATAGTTTTTACTTCTTGCGCTTCTAACAACTCTTGAACCAAGGAACTGACAACTGCTAGATGTGGACTTCCGGTTGAAGTTGCATCCCTACACGATGAGTGTTTGTATCTAAACACAAGTTTTATCTTTCAAACACACACAGATGATGAAGAAGAATCTCTTAACTAAGTTGATAATATACCAAGTTAATGAACACAAAAATGGTTTTCAAGATACTTGTAAATATTACTTCTCAACTCAATATTACAAGAATTTTACAAGCATGATGTAGTGAGTTACGATGATAAACTATGTATACTACTACCTACAGCTAGTTACCTTTAGATAACCAACTGGAATATACTACTAGACATATACTACATTATGCTAGAAGTAAAACATCTAAAATAAAATACTACAGTTGGTTATATTTAGATAACTAACCTCATATGATCCAACAAACTCCTCCTAGGTTGATCAACCAAAACTTCACTCCCTTCTACTCCTTAAAGCTTTCAATAGCAAGGAAATGAAGTATTTTCTTGTCTCCTTGTTCTTTACTGAAGTGGTGTGCTGAGTAGCTTATACAAGTTATTTGTAGATAAGAGATCCTATTTGTTGCTCTTGATGACATGTACCCTTTGTTGTGGCCCTCGGAAAAGAGTTAGTTGACACGAATTATAATCATATTCCCATCTTACTATAAAATCTAAAGTAGGGCCTTCAACCATTGATGAAATGAACCTTCTGTTGTACACGCACCCTCTAATTCTTCCTTTCTCATCTTCAACTCCTCGTTAGTCTTGACTTTCATGGTTAGTTTAACAAGATGAATGCTGCTTAGGTGATTTCTAATGTGAGAAACTACTTAGGTGTTGGAGGGACTAGAGAATGGTTTCTTTGCTAACTTAGAAATATCAAATTTGCTTGATTGTAGTAGAGATTGTGTGTCAAGTCTATTAACTTCACCATTCTCCTTTTCCATAGTAAAGTTGTGTGAAGGTTCATCCAACCTCCGCTAGATAATTTGCTTCTTAGGTTAAAGGGCGTGTTTGGTTGTTTGTCCTCTATCCTGGTATCCCACAAAATCACTAATCTTCTCCTCAACTTCTTATCTTCTTCCTTGAGAGCATCTGAGTTTGTTGCTAGAACTTGAGAGCATGGTCTAGTTTTCCCCTAAGCGGATCAAGGAATGCATCTCTTATGATGGAACATGCAGAATCATCAATGCATGTTAGTCTTAAGGACTCTTCCTCACAAGAGATGTCTCTCAGGGTTATGCAGGTAAGGAGTTTCCTCTTGATCTCCTTAAAATCCTCTAAGGTAAGAGGCCTAGATGGTTCAGAGGATGGGTTGGGTAAGGGTTAGGTTCTGGGTTATGTTTTGAGTTTTAGGATGGATAGTGGTCGCGGTTGTTGAGAGGCAATGGATGAGGGTGAAGGTAAGGCTGATAGTGTAGGTTTAAGGGTGTATGGTTTAGTACTGGGTTTGGTTTTGATGGGGAATGGAAAAGGTGTGGATTCAGATTTTCTTGGTTGTGGTTTGGGTGTTGGTTTGAGTACCATCCTCTGTACACCTTGATGTTGAGTTAACTTTTTCCTTCTTCCTAAGCGAATTTCAGCTTTGATATCACTGACATGTCGCTATAGGGTATTCTTTGACATGGAACCTACTTTCCTACTTGTGAAACCATGGGCCATAAACTTTCATCCAGCCTTTTTCTACCACTTTTTAGCAGCCACAAGTTGGCCTCCTCCTCCTCCTTCATCTAGATTTCTTCTCTTTCAACTTTTCCTTAGCAGCTTTCTTCCTCTCCCTATTGATTTGACCTTGTTCTTTGTGAAAAATAAACAAGATCATTTCTGTTTCATGAGGAGTCTGCTCCTCTTGAGAATAGCTCCTTGAACATTGGAAGGCTATCCCTTTGCCTAGCGTCTTCTTGCTTCCTCCTTTTTTCCTCCTCTTTGACCAACCTTGTTGCTTCCTCTTCTCCTTTTGCAGCAAGGTTGCCTTCTCTAACTACACAAGCTCATCAAGTAGGAGTACAAGCATTTCTTCATTGTCTACTCCTAGGCTGATAAGCTTGTCTATCAGCTCCACTCTCTTCTTATTATGATAGACTCTTGAGCCGCTGTTGCTGCTTTGCTGCTTATATACAACAGTTTTTGAGTGTCAAGCCTACCTTTCTTCTTTAGCATCTCCAACCTTTCCTTCCCAAGAAGCTCTTCAACAATCATCTTCCTCTTTCCTTTAGGGTCTGAGGAAGATTCAACCTTTGGAGATTCTGGCTTAGAGGATTCAGGTTAGGGAGAGTGGGGTTGGACTTGTGGTGCTTGTTGTGTTTGAAATAGACGGGTTTCAAGAAAGTCTTCATTCTCGTTCCATTATCCCTTTTGTAACTTCAATTCCTACTTTGGAAGAGATTGGAGTTGTACCATATTCTATTCTTGGTCAGTTGTTGGATCATCCGCCCTTATTTCCCCTTCGAAGTCAATCTTAACTTCAATAAGGGCCTTAAGTTGACGAACTCCTTATTTAAGCACTCTATCTTGGAGGTGATCTACTTTAGGATTCTTTTGATTCATTCACTTTGGAATGTAGTCTAAGATGGCTTTATTGAATCTTCCACTTTAAGATGTATTTCTCGTTGGATATCTTTTGGATCATGATCATCGGTACTTTGTGCCTTGTTACTCTAGGTCTTTGCATAACAAAATAAAGGAGAAACTGATGTAGGTTATTAAGATTCATAAAATATCATTACCTGGTATGTTTAGCTAACAACACACACTCACTTGGATATGATAATACTTACCCATACCCTAAAATAATGGCCTTATAGTGAAATGTTGAGCTTTAGTTAATCATAAAAGCATATATCTTCTATTCCAAACTAAGACCACCCACACATCAAATAATGTATATTAGTCTTTAATGATTTAAGAAATACACCTTGAATGATATGCCAACTGTAGTTATATCATTTCTCATATGATATTATGCATATTCTATATTATTCAAAACAAGGACATATTTTTATATTTTCTTGATTATTTTGTGTTTAGATATTGCAAACGAATGACATGTATCTGTATTTTGAATAATATTTGATTGTTTTTGTATTTTCAGTATTTCGAAAATCAATGGATCATGAAATTAAAATTATTATATATTGGGATTTTTTATTCTAGATTAATCATATCATTTGATTGTACAAGAAATTCAAACATAATTGGTTCAAATACCTCAATAAATAAATCAGCAAGTTGAATATCAGTGTGAACTTAAACCAATTTGATTAATCCTTTTCAAGCATAATCTCTCAAAAAAGATATATTATCTCAATATGTTTAGTTTTTTAGTGTTGTACTAAATTATTTGTTATAAACATGGCAGCTATGTTGTCAATGTGTATTGGTGTGTGTAAGAAACTAAGCCCATAATCACGTATCTAGTTTTGAATCCAGAGTACAAAATGAACAACAAGCAAATGTTGCAATGTATTCAATTCTGCAGTTAGAGATACGTTTTTTTACTTCTTGCGCTTCTAACAACTCTTGAACCAAGGAATTGACAACTGCTAGATGTGGACTTCTGGTTGAAGTTGCATTCCTGCACGATCAGTGTTTGTCTCTAAACACAAGTGTTATCTTTCAAACTCTTTTAAAACACACTCGGATGATGTAGTAGAATCTCATAACTAAGTTGATAATATACCAAGTTAATGAACACAAAAATGGTTTTCAACATACCTGTATATATTACTTCTCAACTCAATATTTCAAGACTTTTACAAGCATGACTTAGTGAGTTACAATGATAAACTATATATACTACTACCTACTGCTGGAATATACTACTAGACATATACTACATTTTGCTAAAAGTAAACCATCTAAGATAAAATACTATCCTAGATTAGGTAGTCATGACAATTCCATATGAACAGTGGATTAAAGTATGGTCAAATACATGGGCGTGGGAGAGCACCATGCAGTGTATCAGAGTTGGCAGCATGTGTCAGTCAGACCATACTTTTATCCACGGGTTCATACTTGGTTCATCTGAAGCTTAAATGGCTTCGGAAGAATAAGTTCTTTCGAAACCATTTATACTTCAGAAGAATCAACTTCTTCCAAGACTTTTTGAAGTCTCAATGACTTTTTTCTTCGAAAGACTTTGTATTCAATCTTGTAAATGTTTAACTTCATAAGGAGAACTACTTAGTCTCGTAAGACTGAGTTCTTCCTTTTAAGTTCTTCTAACTTGAGCTTCGGAGATCTTCAACTTAGCTTTAGAAGTGTAGCTTTGTCTTCAGAAGACTTTTTCAGTTGCACTCAAAATCTTGTAAGTGTAGTTTTGGTTGCACTAGCCTCATATGATCCAACAAATGCCTCCTAGGTTGATGCAACCAAAACTTCACTCCCTTCTAATCTTTAACGCTTTCAATAGCAAGGAAATGAAGTATTTTTTGTCTCCTTGTTCTTTCCTCAAGTGGTGCTGAGTAGCTTATACAAGTTATTTGTAAATAAGAGATCCTATCTGTTGCTATTGATGACATATACCCTTTGTTTTGGCCTTCTGAAAAGAATTAGTTGACAGGAATTATAATCATATTCCCATCTTACAATAAATTCTAAAGTAGGGCCTTCAACCATTGATGAAATGAACCTTCTTATGTACTTGCACCCTCTTATACTTCCTTCTCATCTTCAACTCCTCATTAGTCTTGACTTTCTTGGTTAGTTCAGCAAGATGAAGGCTTCTTAGGTGATTTCTAATGTGAGAAACTACTTGGGAGTTGGAGGGATTGGAGAATGGTTTCTCTGCTAACTTAGCAATATCAAATTTGCTTGATTGTAGTAGAGAATGGTTTCTCTGCTAACTTAGAAGATCAAGGAATGCATCTCTTATGATGGAACATGCACAGTCATCAATGTATCTCAATCTTATGGACTCTTCCTCACAAGAAATGTCTCTCCGGGTTATGCAGGTAATGAGTTTCCTCTTGATCTCCTTGAACTCCTCTAAGGTAAGAGGATTAGATGGTTCAGAGGATGGGTTGGGTAATGGTTAGGTTCTAGGTTATGTTTTGAATTTTGGGATGGGTAGTGGTCTCGGTTGTTAAGAAGCAATGGATGAGGGTGAAGGTAAGGCTGATAGTGTAGTGTTAACCCAAGTTAAACACACTTGAATCAAATCATGAAGATTATGAATCAAAATATAATAAACACACTAAAACCCCCTTTTGATCTTCAATTAGATTGCAAAATAATGTTTACAAGTAATCCCCCAATCTATTGGTCATACAACCCTTTGCCTAATCCAAATTACAATTAGGCTATTTATAGTGAAAATAATATTCACTAATTACATTTTACCCCTAGACTTAGGCTAATTAATGGAAATTACATATAAATCATAATAATGACTAAAACAAAATAAAATATATTTTGTTCGCACAAAATATATTTATTACAATAAAACTCCTAGTCATCTAAATCTTCAATGTCTCATCTCGATTCTTCATCTCGAATGTTTCAGGTTTGGCTTTTGTTGACTTTGGCCGTGACGTTGACTTTTGTTGACTTTTACAGTGTTGATAATATAGACTATCTTGTACAGCTCAACAATACTCCCCCTTAGTCTATCATTATCAACGTCTTCAAACGAAATCAACATCAAGAAGTAAAAAGTAGAAAGATATTTAAATTGAAGCTTTCTGAATCTGATGAGAAATATTATTCATCTCATACGCTCCCCGTATTTATGTTCTCCCCCTTTTTGAATGCAACCTTTGCGAGGATATTGGAACAGCTTTCTCAAATCTCTGATTAGGTACACTGCTTAATTGATGATCGGCCATCTCTTACAGCAAAAATCTCAAAAACATTCACAAACACAATCTCAACATTTCTAATTAGATCATTTCATATTAACAAAATAAACTCATGTTTTTATGTGTGTGAAAATAAGTGAACCCGTGTTCATTTGTGCGTAATTTCTATGAAATGCATAAAAAATAATAAAATGTAATACATAATATGGAAGACCTAAAAGAATTTTGAAAATGATAATTTTATTATTTTTTAATTTTATATATCTATTTTTTATTTGTATATATATATATATATATATATATAATATATATATATATATATATATATATATATTCTTTTTATAACCGTGAACTGAATCGATCATGATATCACATCCTCAAGATATTTTTGCACAAAGATGAATTTAAACACTGTCAAGCAATGAGATCACACTAATAACTGATCTAATCACAGTCTTTGAAAGAATTTTGAAATTGTCAAAAAGATCAATAACAATTGTTGATATATTTGTCCATTTAAACTCATGCTCTATCTTTTTCAACAAGCAGTAGATGATTCATTAAGATTTGATTAAGCACTTTAGAATGCTAGGACCCCCACAATCATTTGGCAAAAACCCTCACCCAACCTTAGCATTTCTTGAATTTTGTTACGATCTTTACAGAGCAAGGCTTGTGCATTAGTGTGCAAGTGACTATCAACATAATATTTCATTCTGTGATGAATTCATTATTAGATGATTTGACACAACTTAGATGAAAATGGTGAGAGCTCCAGGTATATACTCACATATAACAAAGGATATGACCATTTAATCCTGTGCTGATGAGAGCTCCAGGACAGTACTATCGTACAACAAAGGAGATCATCAGTCCAGGTCAGTACTTCGTATAGCAAAGGAGATTAGCACAAACACAAGACACATAAATACACCAATCTCAAAGATATGGCTTATATGAATTGTATCATGGTGGGTGAAAGATCAGTTCTCAATCCAATTTTTGTCGGGACTCAGTTTTCGTGCAGGCCGAAATGATTGCGTAAATTCAGACATCCTTAAGCATATATTTTAATTTAAATCATTATGCTGTTGTCTATTTTATTTTTCAGGCTGAGTCTACTAAGTGTATCATTAAAGAATCTGTTTGTTTTAATAAGATGTGAATCAAATAACAGAATCAGTTACTATCATTTCTCATTTTAAACGCAAGTCAAGCAGGTATAAGCATTTTAAGATTATATACAATCATTTCTGAATCATCTAGAATTAAGTTCATAGTTCTTTTTTCATTTTTTAATATACTATTCCTTAAAGTTTTTTTTGCAAACCTTTTTTTTATTTTATATATATATATATATTTATTTATTTATAAAACTGTACAAAAAAAGTAATTTACCAAAAAAGAGCTTCCAAACTACACTGATTATCAAGATAATAAATAAATTATCAAGAAATATGTAGTGATTGTGATGTGAGAACTGTGATTGTGTAGATAAAAATCCAGATTGTGGGATAAAATACCCTGACCTTAACTTGTTTGTTCCGCCTCAAATTTGAATTAGGAACAATCTCTGTCAGTAAACCAGATTACTAACAGTCCTACTGAATTGTTCCTACACTCATTAACAAATTAGATAGAAAGTGGAACCCAAGCGATCGTAGTCCTGGGAGTTCCTTTTTCATCAATATACGTAACCTGCTTTAGCACACAATTGTTTATACAATCGGGGATTGCTGATCCTTCTTTTTAATTTGCAAAATTTGTTTCGGTTCAACTAATTTGGATTTGAATGAATTAAATTTGGAAAACATTTTCTGTTTAAGAATGGAAGGAAAAGAATTTAGTTTTGAACCTTTAGTCATTTTCATCTTCGAATCATATGAAACCGGCTTCACATGAAAAGTTTTGGACAGAGGATTATTCATCCAACTATTCAAAAATGTGTGCTTTTTACCCTCTTGATCCCGAGAAACAACTTGTGTTGTCATTACCAAAGGGAACATCCCTTTTAGATTGCGGTCCGGGGAAGCAATTTATTTTGCCTTTATCATTCAAGGCACATCGTTAATGACATTTCTTTACCACGTGACCTTCTTTTCTACACTCAAAACAACCTTGAAAGGCTTGTGATGTTTGACTGACCCGTGTGAAGCATTTGGAATTGGAGATTGCTTTGATGTTGTTGTAGATTCTTGCTTGTTTTGGGGTTTGCTACGCTGAACAGGGAATGAGATCTTCACTGATTGACTGGGTTGCTTTGCAATTGGAGAAGAGATTCATATTGGTCTTGATTCAGCTTTTGGAAGAATTTGAGATTTGACAATTTCAGATGATATCTTGATCTTTGAGGAACTGACATGGTCCTGTGTGTTTGATTCATTATCTGAGCTTGACCAGTCTCGTATATACAGATCTGCTTCTAATGGATCTTGATTAACAAGAATAGGATGTGTTGTTTTTGGAACTGAATGATTAGGTGATTCCTAATTTATCTCTTCATTCACGACCCTGACAGACTCAAAACTAGGAATTTCACCTGCTTTAAACTTATTAAAGAAGTTAGAAGAAATAGTAGATATAGATTTACAAACAATCAGGACCGAACAATTGTTAGCTTGACTATCAGCTTTTGATTTATTATTTCACATACCAATTGTAGGATCATAATAATCTCGCACCTTTTTAACATTCATACCGCTCAAACCTACATGCAGACTATTAGTAGGTTGTTCAAACAAATCATTTTTAGGATGAGGTCTAGGGATTGGTAAATAACATAAAGTAGAAGGGGGTGGAACTGAATTAAATACCATTTCACTATCAGATTTATATCCAATCCCATGTTCTACCCGTGCCCCCTGTTGTTTAGCAATAAGCTTATCTGTTTTCATGTGTGAAAGGGTCCAGTTATCAAGCTTTGTTTGAAGCTGTGTCATTTCAAATTGAGCTAAAAATGCCCTTTCTCTCACAATATTAATTTCAACTTTACACTCCAAAATAGTTCTTAAAAGATCATTTTTAGTCAATGCTTTATTAAGTTTACTTGAAAAAGCAATTTCATTTATCTTTAATTCCCAATTGATTAGTTTTAATTCTTTTTCAATTTCTAATAACAATCTATTTGCTTTATAAATCCCAAATAACCGGATTTTGAAAGACGAAGAACACATATCCTGAAAAGTCTCAAAAGGAAGACCCATGACAGTTTGTTTTGCTGCTAAGCTCTTCTCATAGTTGCAAACCTTTGTGATTCATTGTTGCTCCTTTCCTTCGACTTTTAGCCTTTCTTTATCCTCAAACTCTTTCTTATCATTATCATCATTCTCATCTTTAGTATCCTTATTCTCTCAATTTTAGGTTTACTGTCAGTGTCAATTCTCAAAGCTTCATAATTGTCTTTGATTTTAACATTTGTATCCTAATGAGTCCTTAATAATTTCAACCTCTCAATAAGCTTGACTTTATAATCAAGTATGCTTGTTACAGAAGAAAGAAGATTAGTATTAAGTGTATTGGTTTGATGTGGGAACGAGGCCTGCTAAAATTCTTTTCATTGGATGTCCAGCTAGAGAGATTTTAGCCTCTTGATCATATCCATAAGTTTTTTATCGACATAACCTCTTTCTTGCTTTAGCATTTTAACTTGATGATTCCATTCAGATGGAAGAGAATGAACAAGCTTTTGAATTTGTTCATGATTAATCAGATGAGGAAAATGCTTCTTTAGATTATTTGCCACTTGTAAAATCGATCAATTAAATCTGACAATTTTTCTTTCTTTATACCTGTAAAACAGTCAAACCAGCTTTGTGCCATTATGAGATTATCTGATTTAAAATCTTCTTAAAATGACATTTTATTAAAAATTTAAAACAATTAAACACCCCAAAAGTATTTTTCCCAAAAATTGTAAAATAATTCTCCCCCGGTTAAATAAATTTTTTTTTAAAATGTCACTCTATTCAATCTTAGCAACTGGGGTCAAGCTTCCAAGTCAGCTTATTTTTTTAATAAATCTTTTAAAATCGATGAATATTTCTTTATTGGGATGAAATCAGTTAATTCTAAATAGGGGAGAGAAGTCATATTTGACATTTTAGTTTCGCTGAAAATATGATAATTTCGCTGAAATTGTAGTTTCGCAGTGAAAGCTGGTTTTGTGAGCCGACAGTAGTTTCGTTGGAAATTTCGGCAACAGTGTCACTAACCAAATTCTTGAGACTGCTTAGTTTCGCCAACAATTTCGCACGAAACAAGCTTGAACTTTTGTTCAATGATACTTTTGATAGCCATTTCACTTGTGATATGCACACAAGCACTGTTGAACTTTCGTTCAAGATCACTACTTTCGCTAAGATGCTGAAATTAACTACAAAGTGTAGAACACTTGTAGTTTAGCCGGAAGAGGCTGTAGTTTTGCCGGATGAAGATGTAGTTTTGCTAGATGAATCTGGAAGGCTTTTTCAACATGAAATCCATCTAAAATCGCCTAAGTCTCAATGTATTTGAAATCTGATGATTAAGAGCTTTCCCAACCAATAACAAGAAAAATTTAATCAAATTCCATATCAAAAACACTCAAATTTGATCCAGAATTGATGAAATATTGATATTGAACAAAAACAACCAAAAACCTCAAACAATATTAAAAAATCAGCAACGAATTCTTCAAATCTTTAATGTATTTGATCCAAAATAGCTCTGATACCAAATTGTTTACCCAGTTTAAACAACTTGAATCAAATCATAAAGATTGTGGATCAAAATATATCAAACACACTAAAACCCCCTTTTGATCTTCCATTAGAGTGCAAATGATGTTTACAAGTAATCCCTAATCTATTAGTCATACAACCCTTTGTCTAATCCTAATTACAATTAGGCTATTTATAGTGAATATAATATTCACTAATTACATTTAACCCCCTATACTTTGGCTAATTAACTGAAATTACATATAAATCATAAAAATGACTAAAACAAGATAAAATATATTTTGTTCACATAAAATATATTCATTACAATAAAATTCCTAGTCATCTAAATCTTCAACGTCTCGTATCGATTCATTATCTCGAACATGTCGGGTTTGACTTTTGTTGACTTTGACTGTGATGTTGACTTTCGTTGACTTTGATTGTGTTGATAATTTAGACTATCTTGTACAGCTCCAACATGTAGGTTAAGGGGTGTATGGTTCAGTAGTGGGTGAAGTTTTGATAGGGAAGGGAAAAGGTATGGATTCAGGTTTTGTTGGTTGTGGTTTGGTGTTGGTTTGAGTACCATCCTCTATACAACTTGATCTTGAGTTAACTTTTTCCTTCTTCCTAAGCAAATGTTTGCTTTGATATCATTGACATGTCGCTATAGGGTCTTCTTTGACATGGAACCTACATGCCTACCTGTGAAACCATGAGCCCTAAGCTTTCATCCAGGCTTTTTCTCCCACTTTCTTAGGAGCCACAAGTTGGCCTCCTCCTCCTTCATCTAGTTTTCTTCTCTTTGAACTTTTCCTTAGCAGCCTTCTTTCTCTTCTTATTGATTTGATCTTGTTCTTTTTGAAAAAGAAATAGAATCATTTCATTTTCATGAGTAGTCCGCTCCTCCAGAGAATAGCCCCTTAAGCATTGGAAGGCTATCCCCTCCATTCTCTCCGTTTGCTTAGCCTCTTCTTGTTTCCTCCTCTTTTCTTCCTCTTCGACCAACCTTGTTGCTTCCTCTTCTCCTTTTGTAGCAAGGTTGCCTTCTCTAACTACATAAGCTCGTCAAGTAGGAGTACAAGCATTTCTTCATTTTCCACTCCCAGGCTGATAAGCTTGTCTATCCCCTCCACTCTCGTCATATTATTGATAGACTGTTGAGCCGTTGTTGCTGCTTGTAGCCAGCAGTTCTAGTGTTAAGCCTACCTTTCTTCTTTAGCATCTCCAACCTTTCCTTCTCAATAAGCTCTTCAACAGTCATCTTCATCTTCCTCTTTCCTTTAGGATCTGAGGAAGCTTCACCTATTGGAGATTCTAGCTTAGTGGAATCAAGTTGGGGAGAGTGGGGTTTGACTTGTGGTGCTTGTTGTGTTTGAAATAGAGGGGTTTGGAGAAAGTCTTCACTCTCAATCCATTATCCCTTTCGCAACTTCAATTTCTAGTTTGGAAGAGATTGGAGTTGCACCACCTGCCCCTTTTTGGTCAGTTGTTGGATCATGTGTCCTTATTTCTGCTTTGAAGTCAATATTAAGTTCAATAAGGGCCTTAAGTTGACCTACTCCCTTGCCATAGGTAGGTGGTGCACTCAACCTTTAAGGAATGGAATATCAGTGAGGAGCTTATTCAGAATTTGGTTATGAATCTATAAAGATCAATAAGCATCCTTAGGTCTACTTGAATTGTGATAGGAGGTGACTGAAGGAAGATGGTTGTAGTGATTTGTTGTGTAGGGTAAAAGGAACATATAAAGGTTGTTGTGGCCAAGCTAGGTTCCTCATGTCTTTGTTTTTGTATATTCTCCCTCTTTTTTGTAGCATCATCTTGAGAAGTAGATGAGTTAGTCAATGAAATTAAAGAAACCTGAATAGGGTGCCTAACAGACTTCTTAATTTTTTTCTCAACTAGTTGTGCCTTGAGGTTTTCAATCTCAAGTTTCTGAGTGGCAGACCTATCTTCTAAAGTCTTAACCTTTGTTTCAAGGTTTGAGACTTTTGAGAGTAGGTCTCGGATGGTAAGTTTTAGACTACCATCATCTTCTTTTGAAGAATCACGGGGAGATGAGATAACATACCTGCTATATTCATCATCACCATCAGATGTGGTTTCTTGGCACCCTAGTTTCCCTTGCATACTAATGTCTCTTTCAGAGGCATCACTTAGCAAGGTTTTTGTAGACTTAGTCTCACTTATGTTACCACTGTCCTGAGAGGAAAATGAGACACCCTTAGTAGTGGTAACTAAGTCTGCATGAGTCACCTCCACTCTAGTGGGACTCACCTCAGTATGAGCTAGCTGATATCGGCTAGTTATTAGACTTTCCCTTAGGCTAAGTTGATCTTGATATTGGTAGTAAAGATCAACATCACTACCTTCATGAAACATGATATCTTTATCAGATCAGGTTAGTAGGTCAACAAAGGATACACAGGTTATTCCTAATGACCCGAGACCTTGGTGAGCATCTAATGGCATTGAGCCAGTTATGTGGTTGTCCTTTTTTTGCTTCTTAGGGGAGTGTTGGGTCTTACCATGAGGGCTTAAGGCTTTTGTTAGGGGCTCATCAGATTAAGATTGAGGAGACTCAACACTAACATTGAGGTCAATAGTATAGGATGGTTAGAACTCTGGTTGTGTGGGGGACCTGTTCAATCAGAGTAGATTGAATAGGAGTTCTTTTGGGACATATTTGATAAGTCAATTAGATTAGGTGAGAAGAAATGATTGGTATTGAAGTGAAGGTGGTTGGTGTGGGTTCATCATATGCTGGGCTTGCTAGGATGTCACTAAGAGCCATTGGCTCAAGCATACCCAAAAGAAGATCAGTGAATCTTCTAGTTAAGTTGGTGGACACCTTCTTCAGTGTTTTGAAGATTCCTGGCCTCATGTGAGCGACAAGAAGAATATTTTCACATTGAAGCTTATCCTAATACATCTCACATTTGATAAGATGCTGAATAAACAAGGGATACATGTAAAATGGATCCATTAAAGTTACCTCAGAGGTTATTAAGGACAAACCTTGAGTAATTAAATCAGAGACCTTTGACCAACCCATGGACTAGACAGCCCAATTTGTATGAGATTGATCCCAAACCCATAATTTGTTGGAAAGATAATGGAGAACGATGTGCAACAAGAACTTCTAGTTGTATGAGAAGTTGAACTTGTAGACAGTGGGGAAACTTTCATCATGAATCTTCAGATGCTCCCTGATGGTTCTTTCACTAATGACAAGATCCTATGTAAGATTCATATGAGGCTGATGCAACCCAAACATCCAAACAGTCTGTCCTTCATGCATGCACAAAGTGCTGAAGTAAAATAATTCAGAAGTTTCACACTCTGCATTAGAAAACATTGTAAGTATAAAATCTTCCAAAGTCAAGACCAACATCTTCTGAAGACAAAGATGAAGTCTTCCGAAGCTTCAGAGACAAAGTCTTCCGAAGCCAGTTTATGAAGACAGATATCTTCCGATGACCTTTGAGTACATGCTTTATTTGATGTACCTTTTACTATAAAGTTGAGCCACCTTTCCACTGGAACTATGTTTGACTTACCAACTTTCACAAGTTGGTGAAAGGACCATGCTTTTGGTAAACTATACATTGAGGTCTTGAGTCTATTTCTTTCTACATTATGTACTTTTATCCTTTTTTAATATTTTAGGATGTGAGCTATGGCATGTCATAGTCACTAGTCAAAAGGCAATCTACCTTTTGACTCTACATTGATTTTATTTTGTGTAGATCATGTATCTAATTGGCCTTCAAAGTATGGCCAGTTGTAGGATGCAGTATAAAGTATCTCAGGTCCTTTGTAATCTTCAATCCTTGTATGCTTTGTAAACACTTGTAAGGAAATTGAGATCAATATACATCATTCTTGAAAACCAAACACTTGTGTTATTTGTTATTGTTCTTGTTCTATCTTTCTCTTAATTGTTTTACTTAGTATCAAGGTGATGGGTTGGAAGTTCCCCATTTGATTTATTAAGTGTTCTAAATCAACTCTCCTTATTATGTGTTGTGTTGTAACTGACCAACCCCTTAAATGGTCATGCAATTAGTATCAAAGCTTTCCATGCACTTTATTGTAAGATCTCACCATCTTAAGATCCCTCACACATACACACAAAATACTTAACATCTCAAATGGAAGCTATCACTAAAGCTGATATGGAAACTGGAACCATCAAAAAGTCCTAACTGATCACTCTTGAAGACTTTGACACTTGGTGCCAAAGAATGGAAGGTTTCATCAAGTCACAAGAATCCAAGATGTGGGAATTTGTTGTCTGAGGACCTAACATACCAAGCACCTCATCAACTATTGCTGGAGGTGGTATGATTCCAAAGGCTATGGCTAACTACTCGGATGAAGATAGAAAGAGAAGAGAAATTGATCAGAAAGCCATGACAACCCTTTAGACTGCTCTTCCAAACTTTGTATACAGAAGTTTCAAGAAATTCAAAACAGCTAAGTAGTTGTGGGATGCATTGAAACTAATTTATGTGCAGGATCAGTTTGTGTCACTAAACACTTGATTTTCTCTCAAAATCACTTAAACAACTCTCAAGATGAAGGCAAAGTCTTCAAGAGTTGATAACAATGTAATAAGTAATAAAACACATGAAGTAATTTTCAAGGTACTTGCATATATTGCTTCTCAACTCAAATATTACAAGACTCTTACAAGCATATCTTTATGAGTTACAATGAGAAACTATATATAATACTACCTACAGCCTGATATACTTTGATACCAGCTGGAATCCTCTAACTAAAGCAAATACTGCAAAGCTATAGTTAACATATCTCAGAAAAGACTTTATCTATGATATGGTAGTCAGGACATGTCCCTGACTTACCTTTTGTCACCAACTAAAGTTGGTAACTTGTCCTAACATAAAAAGGTGAACAATGGAATAAAGTATGGTCAACTACATGGCTTTTTGAGAAAACGCCATGCAGTATCAGAGGTCTGCAGCGGAGTGTCAGAGACCATACTTATGTCCACTGGTTCATAGAAGTGTCTTCCGAAGGTTAAATGGCTTCGGAAGAAGAAGCACTTCCGAAGTCACTTATACTTCAGAAGAGGCTGCTTCTTCTGAGGCTTGAGAACTTCTTCTTTCTTCATACTTCAGAAGTAGTTTTCTAATTTCTTTTTTTGAGACTTCTTCTTCGGAAGTGAATACTTTATCTTCGGAAGTAGAGCTTTGCCTTTGGAAGCGAACTTTTACTTTTTCTTCGGAAGAACTCTACTTCCTTCGGAAGTTCCACAGTTGGCTTCGGAAGCCTTTGTAAGCAACACCAGAATTTGTCTAAGTGATTTGGTTTTGGTTGCACCAGACTTCTTCTTGATCCAACAAACTCCCCCTAGGCTGATGCTACCAAAACCTCACTTGTTTCCGCTCCTCAAAACTTCACTTGTTTTTGCTCCTCAAAACTTTCAGCACTAGGGAGAGTAAATACTTATCAGTCTCCTTGTTCTTCCCTGATGTGGTGCTGAGAAGTTTGTAAAAGAGTTAGTTGATGGGAGCTATAATCATAGTTCCATTAAACTATAGGTTCTAATTCAGGACCTTCCACCATCTATAGAAAGGTTTCTCTGCTAACTCAGCAATATCAAAGCTGCTGGAGTGTAGCAGAGAGGTGGCATTCAGCCTGTTAACTTCACTGTTCTCACTTTCCACAACAAAGTTGTGAGTAGCTTCATCGAACCTTGACTGGAGTATATTCTTTCTAGGCACAAGAGACTAACTAGGAATACTTTCCTCTTTCCTTGTATCTAGTAGAGTCACCAGCTTCCTTCTTAGTTTCTTCTCTTCATCATTTAATGATTCTAAGTTGATGCCCAGAAGTACTCCAGCCTGGTCCAGTGTTCCTCTGGGTAGATCAAGAAATTGATCTCTTGTGAGGGAACGTGAAGATCCATCGACAGAGGTTAGCTTGATGGAGTCTTCTTCACAGGAGATATCGCTCAGGGTTGTGCAATTGAAGAGCCTATTCTTGATTCTTTTAAACTCTTCTAGAGAGAGATGTTTAGAAGGCTGAGGGGATGGTTGGGAAGGTTATTGGGTAGGATGTGGTGAGGTGGTTCTGGTATGAGTTTTGGGTTGAAGGATGGGCATTTTTGGTGGTTGAGGTGAGGAAGTGGATGAAGGTAAAGGTGTGGGTTCAGGACTGTAAGGTTTAGTTTTGAGGTGAAGGGAGTAGGAATTGGTTCAGGTTGGGGTTGAGTGGTTGGTGTGAAGGTTATCCCCTATACCCTTCTATACATGTCTTTTCTTTTCCCTGAACGAATGTGAGCTTTGATCTCACTAACAATTCGGTGGAGTGTCCTTTCAGACATGGGACCCACCTGCCTTCTAGAGAAGCCGAGCCTGGAGATAGTCTTTCATCCAGGCTTTGTCACCTATCTTCCTGGTTGCAGATGCCATTGCTTCTTCTTCTTTCTTTTTCTTCTCCTTCAACTTTTCTCTTGTAGCTCTATATCTTTCTTTCTCCATTTGATTCTGCTCTTTGTTGAAGAGCCAAAGGACCGTTTCATCATTATATGGAGAAAGCTTTTGAATAGAGAAGCCTCTAGAGGTTAGGAAATCTATCTTTTCCCTCCTGAGCTGCATGTCAGCTTCCCTCTATTCCTTTTCCTTTTCTTCCTCTAAGGCCAACCTTGCTACCTCCTGTTACAGCCTAGTTACCTTTTCGAGTTCCACCAACTCCTCTAGTGGTAGTAGGAGTGTTTCTTCATTAGCAGCTCCGAGCTGAATGAGCTGGTCAATGATCTCCTCTCTCTTTTTTGTTGTTGACAGCCTCCTGGTTGGCTGCAGCTGCTTTTGTACTAGCAGCCAACAGCTTCAGTTGGAAGTCTCCCTTTTCTTTTCAGCTTTTCAATCTTCTCCTCTTCCTAAAGCTCTTCCACAGTTATCTTCTGTTTTCCTTTGGTATCTTTTGAAGAACTTGACTTTGGTGGTTCTTGGATAGTGGATTCTGATTGTAGGAGAGGTAGAGAGGGTGTCTGGAGAGGAGGTTGATCTAGAAAGTCCTCATTGTTCACCTCAGATGCCATTTCTAGGATTGCATCTGTGATGATTAGTTCCTCGGACATTTTGAATAGTCCTTCCGCAGCTTCCATTTCAGCTTCGGAAGATTCAGCTTGTTCTTCCGAGGCTTTAACTTCAGCTTCGAAAGTATGTGGGAATGCAGATTCTATCCTAACTGTTTTAGTTCCTAGGCCATCAGTCCCCATTTCCCATTCGAATTGAATCTCAGGTTCCATGTGGACCTTAGGTTGACCAACTTCTTCCATAGTGGTAGAAGGTGCAGTTATCCTCTGAAGCTCTTCACCTCCAAAGTATATCATGGCAGCGTCAAGACTTGGCTGATCACGAGTAGATCTCAACAAGAACTGAGAAAAGAAGCTGTAGAGATCTCTGAGCATCCTTGAATCAATTGTTAGATTTACTTGAGATGGATTAGAAGAAGTTTTGATAGGAGCCGAATATTTAGAAGTTGAATATTTAGAAGCCGAATATTCAGAAGAAGTTGTGATAGGAGCCGAATATTTAAAAGTTGAAGATTGGCTCTGTGGGTCCTCAGATGTTTGTCTCTGATCACTCTCCTCCTTTTTGGTAGCATGATCTTGAGAGCCAGATGAGCTAGAGGAAGAGGTCTAGGAGACCTGAACAGGTACGTGCCTAACATATCTCTCAATCTGTTTCTTAGCTAGTTGAGCCTTGAGATTGTCAATCTCAAGTTACTGAGTGGCAGACCTTTCTTCTAAAGTCCTAAACTTGGATTGAATGTTTGAAACTTTAGATAGTAGGTCTTTAATGAAGAGTTTCATGATTCCCTTATCTTCTTTTGAAGAATCACGAGGAGATGATGTAACATACCTAGTATGTTCAGCCTCACCACCAGATGTGGTTTCTTGGCACCTTGGTTTCCCTTGCTTAGTGATGTCTCTGTCAGAGTCATCAAAAGGCGTGGTTGCCATATATTCAGTCTCCGAATCATTACCACTGTCCATAGGGTCCATTGAGGCACCTTCTGTAGTGGCAGCTGAATCTGTATGAGTCCCCTCCACATCAGTGGGACTCACCTTAGTAATGGTTTTCTGATGGGGGCTAGAGATAACAGGACTCTCTAGGCTCTGTTGATCCTGGAGAGGGTGTTGTAGATCAAATCATTGCCATGGAGAGATGTTATCTCTTTATCAGTTTTAAAAAGAAGGTCAGTGGAAGATAAGGTGGTTAAACCTACTGACCCGGGACCTTGGTCAATGTCTACAGGCATTAGCCACTGATTGGGTTGTCCCTTATTGGCTACTCAGAGGAGTGTAAAGACTCAGCTTAAGGCCTTTCAGATTGGGTAATGGGCTTATGAGTTTGAGACTAATGAGACTCAAGACCCATATTGAGGTTGATAGTGAAGGAAGGTGAGACCTCAGAGTGAGTGGGAGCCCAATGTTCCACTCTAGCCTTTTTAGGTTGAAAAACAGGAGTTTGTTCAATCAGAGTAGATTGAACAAGGTTTGTTTGGGGCGTCTTATGTAGGTAATGGTGATGGAAGGAGAAGGTAATGTTGGCATTGTGGTTGTAGTTGCTAGTGTGGGTTCATCACATGTGGGGTGAACATGGATGTCACCAGGAGCGATGTGCTTAGTCATACTAGGAGGTAAAGAAGTGTACCTTCCAGTGAAGTTGGTGGATACCCTCTTCAATATTCTAAAGATGGTTGGCCTCATGTAAGGGACAACAGAGTGGCTACACAGACAAGCCACCTCTGGTCTAGCTCACAGTTGATAATGTGCTGAAGAAATCTGGGATACATAAAGAATGTTTCCCTCTGAAGATTTCCAATAAGATTAAGCAGCATAAATCTTGAGTAGTTGAAGCGCAGGCCTCTCACCATTCCATGAACTAGGCACCCCAGTTCATATGGGTTTTGATCCCATCCCCCAGATTTGTTTGACAAGCAGTGAAGGACAATGTGCATGAGGAACTTTTAGTTGTAAGAGAAGTTGAATTTCTAGACAGTCGACCTGCTCACGTCTCCATCATATCCCATGAGGATGTAGGTGCTGTCTAAATTTGTCTTGGGGAACTCAGTAGGGGCACCTTCATCATGTAGCTCCAGATGCTCCCTGATGAGTTGTTCAGAGATGACCAACTCTTGGCCACAAATGCGGGATCGTATTACACGAATCCCATTTAGGGTTTTGACTTGACTATTTCCTTAAAATTCAGTCATGTTGAGGTAAACTGTGGGATTAACAGTCAAGGCTGTATAGTAGGATGATTGGGTGAGGAAGGAGATGATTTCAAAGAAGTCCGCATCTCTTGAATAGTCAAGAAGTGCGACTTGGTTTTGTTGAGGATTTAAGGCCATGGGAAAAAGTGAAGGTAGAGTAGTTTGAGCTTGGATGAATTTGGAAGCAAGGAAACTTTTAGGGCTGTAAAATTTGTGGTAAGAAGATGAGAGTTAATAGTCGGGATTATTTAAAAGAGGGTGGAATTATGGTAAAGTGTTAGAATAAGGTGAAATGACGGTTTAGTGGATGAAGTGACAGGGGCAGTAAGGTTAAATTCAGTTAAATAATTTGACATCATTAACAAAATCTTTGCTTTTTATAGTGCGGGGCCCAAGAGATTTCCGTTACACAGTAAAATCTCTCTTCCGAATATAAAACGTTTTCAAAGGTAATTTGTCTTCTGAAGGCAGTTCCTACTTCCGAAGGTAAAATGTTACTTCCGAGAGTAGAGATTGCTTTCCGAATGGAGAGATTTTGTAAGCTTCGGAAGTAGATCTGATATGAAATCAATCGCTTCTTCCGAGACTAAAAACTCTTTCTAGAAGAAAATTAACCTTGGAGAAATTTTGCATCGGAAGATATGAAGACAACTTCCGAGGGTTAATTTCTCTTCGAAAGAAATTTATACTTAGAAAATTTTAGAGAGATCTTTTGTAACAGGGTTTTATTTGTATTGACATGACTTTACATATTAAAAGTTTTTCACTAGAGGTAATGTAATCAATGTTTATCATCCCAATAGTTGTTATAAGATACTTAAATCTTTGTTCATCAAAAGCTTTGGTGAAGAGATCAACATATTGTTCATTTGAATCAATTTTGATTAGTTTAATTAGATTCTTCTCATGAATATCTCTAATGAAATGGCACCTGATATCAATGTGCTTTGTCTTGGAGTGCTTCACCAGATTTTCAATGATGGAGATAGCACTATTGTTGTCAGTATGTATAGGAGTACTAATAAGGTTGAATCCATAGTCCAATATCTGAATTTGAATCCACAACAGCTGAGCACAGCAACTAGCAACAACAATATATTCAGCTTCAACAGTTGATGTAGAGACACAGGATTGTATCTTGCATTGCCATGAGATGATCCTTCGACCAAGAAATTGACATCCTCCTAATGTTGATTTCTTGTCAATGTTGCAACCACCATAGACACTGTCAGAGTATCCATAGAGATTAAAATCATAGTTTCTAGGATACCAAAGACCTAGTTTAGGTGCTCCTTTGAGGTATCTGAGGATGCTCTTGGCAGTAGCTAGGTGAGACACCTTTAGAGCAGCGTGATATCTTGCACAGATGCAAGTTGCAAACATAATATCAGGTCTACTAGCTGTGAGATACATCAGAGAACCAATAATTGCTCTATACTAATGTTGATCAGTATCCTCTCCCTTAAGGTCAGGACAAAGATTATGGTTTCTGGGTCTGGGTGTCTTGGCCAGCTTGCAATCTTTCATCTCAAATCTTTCTAGGATGTCATTGACATACTTAGATTGATTTATGAAAAACCCTTCCTTTAGTTGCTTCACCTGAATTCCAAGGAAATAAATCCATTTTCCCATGGAACTCATCTTCTTCTTTTTCATAATGCTTTCAAAGTCTTTACACATTTGGTCATTGGAAGAGCCAAAAATGATGTCATCAACATAGACTTGAACAAGCAAAATGGCCTTACCAGACTTCCTTATGAATAAAGTCTTGTCAATGGTTCCTCTGGTGTAGCCATTCTTAAGGAGAAAGTGAGACAGAGTCTCATACCATAGCCTTGGTGCTTGATGCAGCCCATATAGAGCTTTATCCAATTTGCACACATAGTGAGGATGCTGTGGGTCTTCAAATCCTGGACGCTGGCATACATACACTTCCCTATCTATATCCCCATATAGAAAGTCATAATTGATATCAATCTAGTAGACAGTAAAGTTCTTGGAAGCAACATAAGCAAGGAAGATCCTAACTGCCTCAAGTCTTGCAATAGGTGCAAAGAGATCAATATAATCAATTCCTTCCTCTTGAGTGTAACCTTGAACTACCAGTATTGCCTTATTCTTGATGATCAAGCCTCTGTCATCTCTTTTGTTCCTAAAAACCCATTTAGTGCCTATTGGTACTTGACCAGATGGTAGCGGACATAGGTTCCAAACCATCTGTCTTTTGAATTGAAGCAGCTCCTCTTGCATCAATTCAACCCAACTACTATCTTTCAAGGCATCTTCCACCTTCTTGGGTTCTATCTAGGATAAGAAGCATGAGTATAAGCAGACATTCCTATGATGAGTCTGCCCTCTTGTTCTCACACCTTTAGAGACGTCCCCAATGATGTTCTTAACTGGGTGAGTGTTGTGAATCATTAAATGAGGAATCACTTCTAGTTGCAAAGATAAGTCCAGATTAGACATATTTTGCTCAGGAACTGGAACACTATGTCCAGTTGTTGTTTCAAGTTCATTCAATGTGGACTGATTGAATGAATGAGAAACATCATCAATTGTTGGCTGTGAAGTAGCATTAATAGTCACTTGTTCCTTCAAAATGCTACCTTCGTCAGGTTGTTTTTGTGTTGGATCACCTGATGAGTTTTGAGGATCAGCAGGTGGTTCACTAGTTGAACCTTCACTATTCCTTGATATAATTATACTTTCTGATATGTGAATAGTGGGAGCTTGATTTGTTGCATCTCTCGGAGAACCTGGAAGAGGTCTGGGTAGCTCAAACAGTTGATTAGCATTAACATCAGTATCATTTTGAGCACCTATTCCAACTGAAACATTCTCACAAGAAGGTTTAGAATAGTTTGGAAACAATTCTAAATTAAAGATATGATCAGGGCCATTCCCCCCAACACAAGGAGTGTGCTTATTAACAACTATATTAGATGACTCCTCAAATATTGATTCTTAATGTTGTATACTCTATAAGCTCTGGAGCTAGAGGAGTATCCAACAAAGATAACATCATCTGACTTTTCAACAAGTTTTGCTAAATTGTCCTTTGTGTTAAGTATGGTACACCTGCTGCCAAAGGACCTTAAAAACCCAATGAACAGTGGCCTCTTGTTCCATAGCTCATAAGGGGGTTTTCTATGTGGCTTAGCTACAAGAACTCTGTTCTGCACATAGCATGCAGTGCTAACTGCCTCTGCCCAAAATGTTAGAGGTAGTATGGAATCAACTAACATAGTTCGAGCAGCTTCAATAAGTGTCATGTTCCTCCTCTTAGCAACACCATTTTGTTGAGGAGTTCTGGGAGCACTATATTCTCTGGCAATCCCTTTTGAGTTACAAAATGAGTCAAGAATGAAGTTCTTAAACTTACTCCCTTGATCACGTCTAATAATATTAACGTTGTGATCAATTTGATTTTTTATTTTAAGAATAAAAGATTTTATGTTTCAGCAGTTTTATCTTTAGTTCTTAAAAAGAATACCCATGTAAATCTTATAAAATCATCAACTATCACAAGGCAGTATGATATCCTTCCAATGCTCTTTATACTTGTGGAACCAAAAAGATCCATGTGCAATAAGTGTAATGGAGTAGTAATGGAGTTAACACTTTTGGATTTATGAGAGGCCCTGTGTTACTTCCCTTTCAGGCATGCAACACAGTTGTCTTTGCAGAAAAATTCCTTTTTAGGAAAACCATGTACCAAGTTATTTTTAGCCAATTTATTCGTCTTAAAATTTACATGACACATATGTTTATGCCAAAGTGTTGACTCATCACTATCAGCTTTGGAAAGAAAGCATGATACTTCACCCATTGGGGAAGCATTGTTCATATCCAGCTTATACATATCCCCTTTCCTGGGAGATCTAAGAAGCACCAATTCCGGTGGAATTGTCATCCCTGGTTTGAGGATAATGCACTCATGCTCTGTGAAAAGCATCTGGTGCTTTTGATCACAAAACTAAGAAACACTTAACAGATTGTGTTTAAGCTGTTAGACAAAGTTAACTTTGTCAATTTTTAAATTACCATTGGATATACTTCCTCTGCTAGAAATATATCCTCTGGCCTCACCTCCAAATTGGACAGGACCTCCATCATAGTGTTGAAACTGTTGAAGGAGAGATCTGTTCCTGTCATTTGGTTAGAGCATCCACGGTCTACAATCCGGACATTGTTGTTCTTGTCATATGGATGTCCTTGCACATAAGATGAGATTTTTAGTTTTCACTGAAGACCCAAGCCTAGTTGTTCTTGGGTTCCTCCAAAGATAGTGACATAGTTGAACCAAAAGTTAAGCATGGGGGTCAATAGATGTCTTTTAAGAAGAGGTTTGTGCTGTAGCATCTTTATTGATCTTCCAATCCATCCTTTGGTTGATCATGGAAGATGTACTTGTAGAAGCTTTTGCAACATGGCATTGTTCTGAAGGTTCTATATTTTCGGAAGAATCTTTCACCACCTTTTCTTCCGAAGCAGTCTTTTTCTGGAATGGTTTCAAGGGAATTTTCTTTTTCTTTAGAATTTTAACTGCTTTTGCTTCCAAAGCCATTTTTCCTTCGGAAGAAGGAGTTTCTTGTAAAGACAACCTAGCTTCAGAAACTAGCTTTCCCTTATTCATCACTTGGACCATCTGATAAGGTCCAAATGAGAAACCTTCCCCGACTCCTTCCTTTCTAACATTATTTGCATAATGTGTGCTAGTAGGATTGTAGTAACAATATTTAGCCATGCGGTTTTGCAAACCGCACATTATGCATGTAATGTTAGTCTTTTAGGAGCTTGTAGGTTGCTGTTTCTTAGTCTTTCCATCTTTGTCAACAACCTTTCCCTTTAACTTCTGATCCTTTGGTAGGACAGGAGTGCTGGTACTACAATCCTTTCCTAAATCAAAAGTACCTATCACCTAGAATCCAGATGAGATAAAGACACCCTTTTGTTTTGGGTCAATCATCAGCTTAGACTCAGCCACTTTCTTAGCAGTTCTTCTGGTAGCTTTAGCTCTGCTTCTTCGGGCTTTGGTGGTAAGGGTTTGATCTTCACTGGGAGAGGTGGGTGGATTTACTTGTTCCTTCCCTGTGGTGGCCACTATTGTTGCATCATTCTTCAACTGATGTGAAGAAGGGTCAGCAGATGGAACCTTTTGCTCTTCAGTACCACATCTTGGTTGTCTTATGGACTCATAAGAATGTGGTGGAGCAATTTCATTAGTCCCCAACCCTCCTTTATTTTGATAACAGATTTTAGAGTGGGAGGATGATGCAATAATAACTTGGAAGTTTTGCTCAGAAATAGCATACTTCCTGGCTTAAGCCTCAGTGCTGACAAGCTGGGCTTGAGCCTCAGACAATTTGGATATTAAATCCTTTATTTGAGTCTTGTAATTGGTGTGTTCATGTTTTAATAGGGAAATAGTTTTCTCTAACTCTTTAATTTTCTTTAGATAGTCAGATTCTACCCTTTTAAAATTAGATTTCAAAACATTTAAAGACTTAATATCAGATTTAATTTCCCTGTTGTAGTCCTGATATAATTTAACCTTAAAACATTTAAAGACTCAATATCAGATTTAATTTCCCTGTTGCAGTCCTCATATAATTTAACCTTAGCTATATAGGCAGGAGTACAAAGATGTTCATATACCTGGTTATCATCTGTTTCGGCCATGAGAGCTTGAGTAGGATTCACATCGTGAACCGTAAAGCTCCAGTCAACTTCTTGAGCCAT
Organism: Flaveria trinervia; assembly: GCA_025506515.1. Classification (NCBI taxonomy): domain Eukaryota; kingdom Viridiplantae; phylum Streptophyta; class Magnoliopsida; order Asterales; family Asteraceae; genus Flaveria; species Flaveria trinervia. The sequence continues at coordinate 42,163,672 of CM046452.1, read as the reverse complement.
TGCAGCTATTTCAGTTGACTTTCCAGTGGGCTTTTATGAAGAGGGATGTGTGGAGGTCTGTGGGGTTCTCGAGTTTGAATCGGGAGACTTGCATTCCCTTGTAAAATGACCAAGTTGGTTACAATTGTAACATTTGGCCTTGGTCTCATCAAACCCAAACTTGTTGGCGGTTGGGTTCTGAGATAATTGCCTTCCAGTTCTCTTAAAGAACTTCTTCGCTCTGTAGGTTAAAAGAGCCATCTGTTGGACGATGTCCATATACTCTACATCGTCTGGACTGAAACTCTCTAGATCATCAAAACAGTATTGAAAATCACGAGAGTGACCACTTCCTGAGACAAAGGCACAACTGTCCAGAAAGGAGTTGTGCTAAGCCTGTTGAGACCTTAGAGTCTTAGGGAAAGTGATGTAAGGTCAAGAAGAGCAGGATGGCTATTGGTTGTATGTCAGGTATTTCTAAGGCTGTGGGGGTACTGAGCCTTCAACAACCATTAAAGCGTTGCTAGCAGGAAGGCTTAGAGGGCTGCTTGTTTGGTCGCCCTTTTTACTCTCCATCTCCAACCGGTATCCATCAAGGATGCCATAGAGTTCAGTCATAGTAAGAGTGTTCAAGTTCTCTATCCTCTTGATAGAGACATAGTAGAATGTCCACTCATTTGGAAGAGCACTCACAAACTTTCTTGTAAGATCTCTAAGTTCAGGAGTGATCTTCACAGACTGAAGTGAAGAATAAGATCCATGTACCTGAAATACCGCTGGTTGAGGGTCTCTCTAGTAATATAAGTGAAGTTCTCGAACTGCTACTTCAGTGAGTCCTTCTTGGAGTCGTTGGAGCTTGAATACATTTGAGCAAGTGCATCAAACAATTCTTTAACAGACTTACATTACTCAAACCCCACCATGATGGAGTTGGTTATTGCAGTCATCAGAATGGTCATTGCATTGCTGTCAACGTCCATTTTCTTTTGGTCTTCGTCAGAAGAATCTTCAACAACTTTTCCTATCATGGCACTGTTTCCACCAGGAGCTGCGACCTTGGGTTTATACGGGCCGTTCATAATGGAGTTCCACATCTTGCTGTCTTGGTATCTCAGGAAGCCTTCCATTCTTCTGCTCCAAGACTTGAAGTTCTCAGGAGTAATGATGGGAGCTTTGGTCATGTTTCCCATCTCTACTTCGGATTTGCTAAGAGCCATTTTTGTGAGAGTTGTAAGGAGGAGTGAAAAACAAGTTGATTTGGATGGTTAGATCTCACAATCAAGAGCCTAAGAAGCTCTGATAACAATATAATAAGTAATAAAACACAAAAAGTAATTTTCAAGGTACTTGCATATATTGCTTCTCAACTCAAATATTACAAGGCTCTTACAAGCATACTTTATGAGTTACAATGAGAAACTATATATAATACTACCTATAACCAGATATACTTTGATACCAGCTGGAATCCTATAACTAAATGAAATACTACAAAGCTATAGTTTAAGGTATATCAGGTAAGACTTTGTCTGAGATATGGTAGTCAGGACATGTCCCTGACTTACCTTTTGTCAGTAGCTAAAGTTGGTAACTTGTACTAACATAAAAAGGTGAACAATGGAATAAAGTATGGTCAACTACATGGCTCTTTGAGAAAATGCCATGCAGTATCAGAGGTTTGTAGCGGAGTGTCAGAGACCATACTTATGTCCACTGGTTCATAGCAGTGTCTTCCAAAGGTTAAATGGCTTCGGAAGAACAAGTACTTCCGAAGCCACTTATACTTCGGAAGAGGCTGCTTCTTCCGAGGCTTGAGAATTTCTTCTTTCTTCATACTTCGGAAGTAGTCTTCTAATTTCTTCTTTTGAGACTTCTTCTTCGGAAGTGAATACTTTATCTTTGGAAGTAGAGCTTTTCCTTCGGAAGTGGAACTTTTACTTTGTCTTTGGAAGAACTATATTTCCTTCGGAAGTTCCACACTTGGCTTCGGAAGCCTTTCTAAGCAGCACCAAAATTTGTCTAAGTGATTTGGTTTTGGTTGCACCAGCCTTCTTTTTGATCCAACAGTATGAGGGTTCTACTAAAGCCAAGGAGAACAAGAAAAATATCCTGATGCAGTAGTTTGAAAACTTCACCATTAAAATAGTGGAAACCATTACTCAACAATACTTCAGGTATGTTGAGATTGTGGACACTCTAGTGGATGTTGGAGTGACTCTTGAAACTAGAGACATTGTAAGAAAGTTTATGTCCATTTTTCTTAGGCAATGGACATATTACTGTGTTGTTATCAAGAGAACTGAGATCCTTAAGACTCTCACCTTGACTGAGTTGTATGGTATTCTTCATGGATAGTAGATGGAGATGAACATGCAAGGTTCGTCTAGTAACTCCAACAATCAACTGAGTTCAGCCCTGCATGTGACTGAAATGGATAGCATATAACCTCACATCATCTTATATGCTACCTTGCCAAATCACAAAAGGGTCCTTTCATCACATTCCCGGAGACACCAAGAGAAAGCTACAATTAAGGAAGCACGTTCCAAGAGATAAATTCTTCACATGCCTTTGTGTCTTCTAATGAAAGCTCAGACAACTTTCTATTCACTCTTGAAGACCTAGACTGTATCCATCTAAATGATTTGGAGTATATGGAAATAGTCCAGCAGATGGCTCTTCTCACTCACAAAGCCAAGAAGTTCTACAAGAGGACATAAAAGAAGTTTCTAAGCAATACAACCAGTGGAAAGTTTGGGATGGATAAAAGCGAAGTCAAGTGTTACAACTGTAACCAAATGGGGCACTTTTCTAGGGAATGCAAGTCACCAAGGACAAATGGTGGCTAAGCACAAACCAGACCAAACTACACTGAGAAAGTCACCCAAAATGAGAAGCGAAAGTAGCAAGCTACTATTGTTGTTGAAGAAGGAGGCTTTGACTGGAGTTTTCAGGTGGAAGATGTTTCTCCAAACCAAACACTGATGGCTGACCATGATGAAGCAAAATCCTTGTACACCTAAATGTATTGCTAAAGTTAATAGATACAGGTCCAACAACTTAGAGATGAGATCTGATCTTGAGTCCTTGAATATCTTAAAATTTGATTTCAAAAGATCTGAATATGATTATAAATTGAAAATAGAGGAATTAGAGAAAACCATTTCAGTTCTTAAACATGAACACACCAACTACGGGACTCAAATTCAAGATCTTATAACCGTGTTGACTAAATGCCAGGCTAAGCTTGTGATCAGCAAACCCAGGGTAATGTGCTCTTGAAGAAGAAACCTTCAAGAATATCATATCCTCATCCTTGCGTTAAAAAGTTTGTTATCAAAACAAGCAGGGACTGGGATCTAGTGAGACAGCTCCTCCACACACCATTTTGTCTGTAAGATCTCCTAAGTGTGGAACTTGTGAAGATGAGCTTCCTCTCATAGACCCCTTGACTAAAAGGAGGAAAAAGTGATAGTGGAGAATGCCTTTGAGAGGAGTGAAGAAGAGGATTCTAAGAAGGGTCACTATCCTTTTGAGGAGAGTAAGAAGACTGTGATGACCAAGTCAATGAGAATGAACTTGATCAGAAAGGGCAAGAGAAAAGCAAAGAAGGCTCAAGAGATCAAGGCCACTTTTGACTCTAAGCAAAAACAAATCTTTATCTCTACATGGTTTGAAGTGGTTAAGACTGAAGACATCAACCTTAACTCTAGTACCAAGAGTTCTGTTTCATGTTTAAACCATCTTAGCAACAAAAAGAAGGTTGATTAGTTATGTACCACTGCTACACAATCTAAACCATCTAACTCCAAAGGAAGTCCTCACCCTAAAAGGACTTCCACTGCATCTGCAAAGATAAAGACGGAAAAAGAAAGTGATCAAGTTTAGCCTTGTTCACAAAAGAAGGTTCTTAGGAAGAAGAAGTTGGAATGTGTTATGTGCAAGGGTTCCTCTTATCTTGCTAAGGATTGTCCTTACAATCCTAAAGGCACTCTCCACATGATCAAGAAAGATACTTCTAAAAGTTTCAAGAAGAAGCAAGCTTCGGAAGGAAAATTTGTTTCCTTCGGAAGCTACAAAATAAAGATGAAGGGAAGTGGAAAATTGACATCAGAAGAAAATTTGGTCTCAGAAGAAGGGAATACTTCCAAAGCACTGAAGCCTGCTGCAATGATAACAAGATCTTCCAAAGGTCCAGTAATCAAAACTTCTGAAGTTAGTAAAACTTCTAAAGTACCGAAGGTCAAGTCTATGCATCCAAAGGTGGTTTGGAAGTTCAAGAAAGACCAAGTGAATGAAAGTTCTCCATCAACAACAGCAAAGGATCCTCAAAATATGACTATCTGATATATTACTATTTCATTACCTTCAACTTATTTTGATAAACCTAAGACAAGAAAGGCTTGGGTTTCGAAATGTAACTAATGATCTCTTTTATGCAGGAACAGCTCAAGACAAACAAGAATGTTTGGATCATTAACAGTGGCTATTCCAGGAACATGACATGCAATAGGTCACTATTCCAAAACTCTAAGAAAATTAATGGAGGTCCAGTTGCTTTTGGAGGAGATGAAGGTGGTTACATACTTGGAAGGGGTAAGGTCATAAATGGTAAGCTCAGCATTAGAAAGGTAAACTTTTTCAAGGAGCTTGGATACAATATTTTGAGTGTATCACAATTTTGTGATCAGAGTTATAACATTCTGTTTACTAAGCATGAGTGCATTGTTCTCAAGCCCGGGCTGGTCATTTCTCATGAGCATATCCTGCTTAGAGCCCTAGGAAAGGCAACATGTACAAGATAGATTTGCAAGAAACATATCACTAAGGAGAAGTTTCATGCTTTCTGTCCAAAGCAAAGAGTGACGAGTCATTTCTTTGGCATAAAAGAATGTGCCATGTAAACTATAAGAATATGAATAAGTTAATTAAGAATGATTTGGTAACTAGAATGCCAAAGAAAGAGTTTAAAAGTGATGACCATTGTGTTGCATGCCTGAAAGGGAAGCAACACAAGGTATCTCAGAAGCCAAAGGAAAAAAATTCCATCACTACTACCCTACACTTGTTATATGGATCTCTTTGGCCCCACTAGTGTAATGACTCTATGAAGGACCTCTTACTGTTTAGTGATCACAAACAATTTTACAAGATTCACTTGGTCTTCTTTCTTAGAACTTAAGATAAGACTCCTGAGATTCTGAAGAATTTCATCTTAAAGATTGAGAATCAATCTGATCACAAGGTCAAACCATAAGATGTGATCAAGGAACTAAACTCAAGAACCAAATCCTTGATAAATTTTGTGATGAAAAGAGTATTACAAGACAATATAGTGCTCCCAGGACTCCTCAACAAAATGGTGTTGCTGAGAGGAGAAACAGGATACTGATTGAAGCAGTAAAAGCTATGTTGTCTGACTCTAAAGTACCCATCACTTTCTGGGAATAGGCAGTCAACACTGCCTGCTATGTGCAGAACAAAGTTTTAGTGGTTAGGAGACATGGTAAGACTCCTTATGAACTTTGGCACAAGAGAAATCCTTTCATTGGTTTTCTCAGGTCATTTGGATGTCCTTGTACCATCTAGAATACCAAAGATCAAATTGCCAAATTGCTGATAAATCAGATAATGGACACTTCATTGGATACACTTCTCAAGATAAGGCTTATAGAGTACACAATCTCCGAACCAGGATAGTTAAGAAGTCAGCCAATGTGACCTTCAATGAACACACACCCAGTGTAAATGGCTCTGGTCCTTATTGGCTATTTGATCTTGATTTAGTTACCAACTGTTTTAACAAATCTTGTGACAATGTTTTAGGGTTTGTCAATATTTTACTAACAGGTGATCCTGATCTAGATTTGAGCTAAGATGACCTTCAAGCTATGCATCTTCAGCTCCAATTGTAACTAATTCTACAAATGAAGTTTCTATCAGCACAAAATGACAAATTCAGCTGATACATTTGAGATGCTTTTAATTTCCATCTTAGAGGCTTAACAACCAAATAAAGAATCTTCAAATGTAGAAGACCATGGTGGTGGTGAAAGTGATCAATAATTTCTTGATGTTGGGAACCAATTCATTGAAGACAACATCAATGATGTGACACACTCTTTGGATCAAGTTTCCATTGATAGTGTGCGGATGTGGTGGGAGAAACCTCAATGCCAGATCAAAGTTTTTCTAATTTAGATTCCTCTCAACAACTTGTTATGATTTCTCAGATAAGGATTCATAAGTCTCATCCTACCTCAAACATCATTGGAGATGTTGATTCAGAGGTAAGAACAAGAGGACAAACCCATGATGCAAATGTTGTCTTCACTCCTGTTTCTTATCTTAGATAGAGTCTAAGAAAATTGATAAGGCTCTTAACGATTGAAGTTGGCTTGAAGCCATGCAAGAGGAGCTTCTTTAATTCAAAAGGCAAAAGGTTTGGAACATATGTCCTCTTCCTCATCGGAAGACTACTATCGGAACCCAATGGGTTTTAGGAATAAGAAGGATGATAGAGGACTTTTCATCAACAACCAGTCAAGACTAGTTGTTCAAGGATACACACAAGAAGAAGGAATTGACTACACAAATGTCTTTGCTCCTATAGCAAGACTGGAAGCTATTAGGATATTCTTAGCTTTTGCTGCATCTAAGAATTTCAAGGTCTACCAACTTGATGTCAACTGTCCTTTTCTCTATCGGGTGATTGATAAAGAGGTGTATGTCAAACAACCACCTAGCTTTACAAATCATGATCACCCTAATTGTATTTGCTGGCCTGATAAGGCTCTTTATGGGTTGTATCTAGCACCAAGAAAGTGGTATGAGACTCTATCTTAGTGTCTCTACAAGCATGGATACAGAAGAGGTACTATAGATGGAACTCTCTTCATCAAAGAAACAAGAAATGACTTGATGCTAGTGCAAGTGTATGTAGATGACATCATATTTGGTTCAACTAATCCAAAGCTCTATAAAGACTTTGAGAAACTGATGAAGGATAGATTTGAAATGAGTGCCATGGGGTAACTCAATTTCTTTCTAGGAATTCAAATGAAGAAAGTTGAAGATGGCATCCTCATAAGTCAGTCAAAGTATGTTCAATACATACTCAAGAGGTTCAACATGACTGATTGCAAGATTGTTAAGACACCTATAGCAAGAAACCACTCCCATGGTCCTGACCTTGAGGGGGAATATGTGAATGAACATCTCTATAGGGCTATGATTGGGTCTCTCATGTACCTTAAAGCTAGCAGGCCTGATATCATATTTACCACATGTGTTTGTGAATGATATCAAGCCAACACCAAGATGTCACATCTTATCATTGTCAAGAGAAATTTAAGATACCTCAAAGGTGCCTCAACACTTGGCCTTTGGTATCCAAAGAATTCTGACTTTAATCTATATTAATATACAGATAGTGATTATGGTGGATGCAACATGACTGCAAAGTCTATATTAGGGGGATGTCAGATTCTTGGTGGAAGGGTTGTCTCATGGCAATACAAGAAGCAATCCTGTATCTCTACATCAACTACTGAAACTGAATACATTGCTGCTAGAAGCTGCTGTGCGCATGTGCTTTGGATTCAGAATCAAATGCTGGACTATGGGTTCAAATTTAAAAAGACTCCTATTCATATAGAAAACAATAATTCCATCTCTATTATAGAGAATCATGTGTAGCACTCAAGGAAAAAACACATCCTTAGGTATAATTTGATTAGAGATAACTATGAGAAAGGCTTGATCAAACTAGTCAAGGTTAACACAATTGGATAATATGCTGATTTGTTCACTAAAGCTTTTGATGAGCAGAGATTTAAATATCTCATGTCAGCAATTGGGATGATTAACCTTGGGTAGCTATTTTCTTAAAAGTAATTCATATTATTTCTAAAATTTGTGTGTCCTAAGTTGACTATTTCATCATTTTCATAAGCTCTTGTTTTCCTTGGAAGAAAATCTTTTTAGAATATTTTCCTTAGACTTTTTCAAAAATCTTGATCTTTTAAATTCTTTTAAAGATATGGTTTTATCTTCAAAAGAAACTTATGCCTTTAAAACAAACAACTGCTTAAGTAAATTGTCTTTAGAAGAAATTTGTAAAATATCTTCTAAAGCTTAACATTTCTCTTAAGTACCTGTATGTTTTCAAGGACAACTTTCTTCCAAAGCAAATTAACTGTCGAAAGCTTTATTCTTAGTTGAATAAAACATCCAAGTCTTAATTCTCTTCCGAAGCAAAATTTTCAAAACTCTTAGGAATGTCTTCCGAAGTCATTTTGACCTCGGAAGCTTATTATCAAAACTTCTGAAGACAAATTACCTTCAGAAGGTTTTTGACTTCCAAGAAAACTACCTTTTGGGCAAAAAGCAAACTACATTTCCATAGGTGGGACCGACATCTGGATTTCAAAGTTTATCCTCTTTCATTAAGTTTGACTAGAATCCTTTTCATATAAAACCCAACGGTTCCCCCTCTTTCTTTCTCATCTTCATCTTCTCCTAGACCTAAATTCCCAAACTTCTCTCTCAAACCACCTTTGTTCTTAAGTTCCTTCACCTCTAAGCTTTCTAAAATGGCCAACCTCAACCACAGAAACGATCCAAACTTCTCCATGCAGTTACACAGGCAACACAATCAGGTTGCCCTATTAAACTCCAGAAATATCCATATTTCTTAAAGGTTGTTGATTTATGGCTTTGTCCGACTAGCTCACCTCCCTTACTATTGATCATATTCTTTATGAGGATCATTTGCTTGATTTCTAGAACATGTGTTAAGAGGTCATCCTCGATGGAGAGAAAGAACTGTCTACCATAGTGTAGGGGAAAATAATCTTCATCATTCCAGCCATCATAAGCACTCATCTTCTATTGGATGATAACTGTCCTTTCCCAAGGAAGTTGTCAACCACTCCTTTGAGCAGATGGGCCATGAAGGAGAATTTTTTTTGTCAAGACCTTCAGGAAAAGGAAGGTCTCCTCCCAGTGGAAGTACTACTTCATGTGGTCATCCATAACTTGTCCAACCGGCATGGGGGATGGGACCAGATTCCTAAGGATCTCTCCTTCATAGTGCATAGGATGGTTCAGGGGGTCAAGTTTAGGTCCTCTCAGTTTGTTTATACAAATTTGTTGCTAACTTGGACTCCTTTCAATATGTTTCCTAAATATGCTCAACACATTTTCAACTGTAATCTGGGCTCACAGTTGAGGGAAACAAGTAATATTCTTAACTTGGGACAGATGAAGCCCAACATCTTTAAAATTTTGAAGAAGCCAACTATTGGCTTCTTTAGGGTTGAAACATCCTTTGTCCCCAAAATGTTAGAGCTCATTGCTCAAGGTGACAACCTAGAAACACAAGCTAGTGTAAAACCCATACCTTCTACCTCTCAACCACCTAAACATCACAAATCATCCTTACCTACTGGAGAAACTCCAAAGAAACCCCTGCACAACCTATTCAATGTGTGTAGGCCCTAATAATACTACCCACACATGAGGAAGTGGACACTAGAGCTCCCACTTTCCCTAAGGATCAAACCACTCCCATCTCTTTAAGAATCAGTGTTAAGGTTCCTCATGCTCAGCCTGATGAGCTCATTAGCCCAACAACCTTAAGCCTTCAGTATGAGTCTCAACACTCTAGTGAATAACCTTCAGGGGACACTTACCATCCCTAGCCTATAGATCTTAACCAACCAATCCCCAGCTTTGGCTTCTATGATGATGAGGACTTGGGATTCAGTGAGTATCATGAAGTCCATATAGAAGAGGGTCTCAGTTCTACAAGTGATTACATATTTAAGACCTCAACCACGGCAACTCCACTCACTGAAGTAGTCAGTGAGCAGAGGAAAATTAACAGCCAAGAATATCATGTTGGTGGTGAGACTAGGGACTTTGATCCAAGTATCTCATCCCCCAATGAATCTTCTAATGAAGAAGAGGGGAATCTGAAACTAAAGGTGCAAAAACAGCCAAAACATGTACCTATCTAGCCTCTAAGGTTAGGCACTTGGAATCTCAGGTGACTACCTTACACAATAGGGTCAATGATCAATAACATGAGATTTCTTATGTTTAGGAGAAACTAGCTGGGAGACCATTAAAAGAGCTCAACCAGGAACACAAGAACCTATCAATGTGATTAATGTAACTCCTAGCTCACCTATGCAAGAGCATGATGCTACCAAAAAGGGGGAGGCAGTCATTACAATCACAGAACCTTAGAATTATTCATATGCATGGACTTTGAGGACTCACCATCTTCACTTGCAACTATACATACTCAACAACTTCCTCAAGTTCACATTGATATGGTCTCTATAAACTCCTTCAAACAAAGTCTTTTTAGGAAGACATTCCAAAGGCTGTGTCATCTCCACCTCAAGGAACTTCCAACTACATCATAGGGTGGACGTAGGATGCTAACAGAAGAGCCCTTATTCTTCAAAGAGTTTAAGGCAACAAGAAGTCTTCAATTTTCATACCTTGAACTACTATGATGGTCTTGACCTTATCAACGTGCCACTTGTCAATCCAAGCCAATCTAGGCAAGCTGACAAGTTGGCTCAAAGGATTCAAGACATGATTATTGAAGAGTTCAGCCTCAGAAGAAGGCAGAGGCAATCAAGCAATGTCATTGGACAACTAGATGTTGAGGCAGATCTAGAACTGCTTTAGAAGTCTATTCCGTTGATAAGACACCTTCTGGTGAAGGTGCATCTCAACCTCTCTCTACCCAGAGTATGGATTCTACTCCAAGTAATAAAAACCAAAGCTCTCTTCACCCTGAGTCATAAAGGTCTGTGAGTGACAAAAGAAAAATGAAACTAACTCCTAATGAGTTTAAGGAGGAGGAGAGAGAGAAGAAAAGGAAGCTAAGGGGAGAAAATCCTATGCTGGGTCTGTTGGCTTCATGGAAGCTGTAATTAGGGCTACTCCAAGAGCAAACACTCAAAATGATGAGTTAAGGCTGTTAGGATTGCTTACTTACAGACCATGAACTATGATATTGATAATATCATCTCCCTCTTTTTAGAGGAACTAAATGAACTGGCTGACATGGAAATGTCAAGTGAAAGGAAGGACATAGAGGATGCAAGATTGCTTCTTCAAGTTAAGGAAGAAAAAAAGACTGAAAAGGCTCTATAAATATGTACCTACCCTTTCACCAGTTCAAGAAAGCCCTGTACAAAAGGTTGTGGCTCCACAAGAACCTTAGGTAGATAAAGAAACTAATAGGATCAACATCATCAACTACATTAGTGCCATAGGCCTATATCAGGTAGACACACTTCTTCCCTTGTTGTTTGAGTACATAGAGTTTGAGTATCTTAAGCAGCTTAAACTTGAAGTACTCAAAGAAAGAAATACAACGAAGAGAAAGATGAGGGAAGAAGCTGCTAAGTCAAGAGCCATCATCCAAAAGAGTATGAAGAAGTATACTAATAGGTAGAGGATGATGAGCTTCTTGAAGCTATATGGATTCTCCATAAGGAGACTTGGTCCTATGTGTCTACCTACTATGGATGAGTACATTAGGGTGATCAAAGAGAAGATCAAAAGATGAGAACTTGTTGACTTACACTCCTTACCAAATTAGGTCCCTGAGGATGTGGAGATTAAGGTTGAACCCTTTAAGACAACATAACATGGACCTCCTACTAAGTCTCAACAAGCTTCATGTTTTGATCCACAGTAAGGTTCTATCCCCTCTCAATCTGAACCTGTGAGAGAGTAAAACCTAACTGAGCAAGACAAAGATGATCAACAAGGTGTTGTAGGCCTATCTTCTCAGTTAAAAAGTTCAAAGAGGAGAAAAATGATGGATTCTTGTTGATACATGTATGTCCCTAGATCATGATATGAATGTAATAGATCTTGTTTGTCTAATTCAGATGTAATGTTTAGAATGATTAATGAAATGATATTGGTTGTTTGTTATTTATAATGTTTACTATTTCATTAATGAGTCGATGTTGAATTGGTTAATTAGGTTTGTGGTTGTTTGAATTGTTACACATAATGTTATATTAGTTAATACATTCAAACTTAACAAAATGAAGTTCTCATGTGAATGCCCCATGCGAATGGACCATACGCATAAATCACTTCATACGAATGACTTAGTCACACGACTGATCCAGGAGACTGGATCAGTCGTATGATTGTAACATAAGATTGCTCAGTCGCATGACTGCACACTCAGTCGTGAGGATGAATCAACCGCATGGTTCAATCGCACGACTGAACCATACTAATGGTTCAGTCACACGAATGAACAATACTAACCTATAAATACAACCCAATTCATGGAAAAACGGGGGCATTCATTCTATTTCGACTCCAGACATACCCTAGTCGTCCAGAAGCCTCCAAGTTGATACTCCAAGTTCATAGAACGCTGTAGATCTATTCCTAATCGATTCTTAACGTTTGATTCAATACTTTATTGATTCTACGTGCGTTCTCACTGATTGGATCGCCAATCAAATAGGACTCCGCACTATTTGGTTTGGTTTACACGTTAATCATTCGATATTTCGTTCAAATACCAGGTCCAACAAGTGGTATCAGAGCATTGGCTCTTGATTAATCTGATTCAATCAAGATTGATAAAAAGTTTGTGTTTTTACACTAAAAAAACGCAATATTTTGTGTCAAAAGTTGTCTTGGACGTTCCCTGCTCATCAAGTTTTGGTTTCTACGGCCTTAGGCGATTAGGGTTTGCGAAATCTCGAATTTTTACGGCTAAAACACATTTAACCTAGAAATTTTCGCAAAACAGCAGCTTCAGTCGCACGAGTGAGCCATTCGCACGACTGGACTTCATTCGCATACACCAGACGCACGATTGGACTGAGTCGCATCTCCATTCGTACGACTGAACCATCCGTTCGTAGTGTTCATACGCATCAGCTTCATTCGCATGATTGAATCAATCGCTTAGTTCAGCCGCACGATTGAACCAATTGCATAGTTCATGTGCACGGATAGCCCATTCGCATCACCCAGTCACACCAGTTTGACAGTTTTTTTAGTACACTTAAAAGTTAATCGAGATGGAAGATCAGATGTCAGCGTTTACTATCGGCAAGGACTCAAGGATCCAGAACCTACTGTTGCTTGAGAGTGAGGTGGGGAATCCTAATAAACCACCAAAACTCTTAACGTTAGATGAGTTTCCCCACTGGAAACAACGTTTTGAGATCTACCTCAATGGAGTGGATCCAAATTTATGGGAAGCTATCGAGATTGGGTATAGTATGCCGGTGGGAGCAGATGGGTGAAACTTACTCTAGGAGGAATGATGATGCATAAAAATTAAATATAATGCTGAAAAGAGAGTATATTCATTGCTAACACAGTCTATCCTAAGGACATTTTTCACCAATTCTCAGAGAATAAACAAGCCAAGAAGTTATGGGATGAGCTGGAAAAAAGATATGACGGGAATGCTTCATTGAAGGCAATTAAAGCTAAGGAACTGAAGAAAGAATTTGACAACTTTTCATGATGTGAAAAGAGAGTTTAGACGATGTCATTGATAGATTCTACCATTTGATGAGCGAGCTGCACACACATGGTGTCACAACTACCATGGAAGATAAAGCGTCAAATTTTGCTGACGGGTTGCCAGAAAGTTGGGCTTCTTTTGTGTCAAATCTGAGACAGAATGGATTGCTATCAAAGTTGGACATCAATGATTTCATACTAAAGCTGCGAGAAGAAGCACTAAGGATGAAGTATCGAGCTCAGAAGTCTTCGTACACTCAGAATCTAGCTTTGTACAATGCCACTTCTCAAGTTAAGATGTCTGGAGCACCTCTTCAGACTGCTTTTGTGTCAGCTCATCTGGTCCTTCACAAGTCTCTCCTTCAGGATCAGAAATGTCAGGGTCTTCTAGTACCCAATATATCGGATCCGAAGCAAATGCTACCAGACTGAAGACTGAGAATCTTGGAAACATGACAGTAGAATTAGCTCGAGAGCACATGGATCTCTTGGCAGCAGTGGTCCATTCCTATGATGACTCATTGCTGGAAAAATTGGAAACTGCCATCTGGCAGATGAGGACTACGAGCAGGTTGATGAGACTGAACTGGAAAGGATGGATATTATGTGGGCCTTAGCTAGTACTATCCGGAGGGCGAAGAAGTTTGTGAAAAAGATCGGACAGAACTTGGTTGCTACTAAGGATACCACATTTGGCTTTGACAAGAGTAAAGTGACCTGCTTTAACTGTGGAGAAAAGGGGCACTTCAAGAGAGAATGTGTGAAGCCAAAGAAGACTGGGAACGAGAACCCATTCTCGTCCTTCACTTGTCAAGACAAGCAAGCTTGCAGTTCTACTTCATCAAGCAAGGATCCAAAAGCCTTGACTGCTCATGATGATGAAGGACATGACTGGAGCTTTCGGTTTGTCTCTCTAGGGGAATCTAATATTGCCATGTAGAAGATTTAGATGATGATTCCGCGAGTGAGGGAGATATTGCAGTTGAGATAGCGATGTCAAATATTAAGAGACACTGCAACTGAGGTCAGCTACAAGCCTAAAGAAGGGATTTGAACAGCAAAGATGGAATCACCAGAACCAGAGACATCTAATGCTGCGTTGATGGATAACTCTTCTGAACCTCCTCAGGTAAGTACTACTGACCAACTATTTAAAAATCATGCTTGTTCTGATTGTGATACTTTTAGAGATAGCATAGATGAGAAATTTGCTAGGTTATTAGATTATAATGATAACTTAGTAAAGGATTTGCAACTGTGCAGTGAGGCTAATAGAGTTTTAAAACAAAATGAGCATAGTTACAAAGAAAAGATAGACCTTTTGACTAAACAACTTAGGGAAACTGAAGTAGTTGCATTTAACCAAGCTAATGACATCAGGTACTATCTTAACTCCCTAGAAGACACTAAGAACAAAAAGCAGTCTTAGAAGTAGAAGTTAACTCTTTAAAGCAAAAACTGCATAGTTGGACAAGTTCATCTCATATTGTCCAACATTTAGTGAGAGAGCGTAACAACGGGGAGGGTTTGGGTTATAAAGTGATTCCACCACCACCTGAGACCTTGATGAACACTAAGAGTAGACCAATAATAACAACTCCATCAAGGATCATGTGGTGTCTACTCCTCTTGTTAGTGATCCAGATTCCTCATGTTCATCAATTGAATCTGGAACAAAACAAAAGGAGGCCACTTCAAAGGCAAAGGGTAAAATGCCTTGTGTTAATCCGGAAAAAGAATTTGAAAAGGTTAATATAAAGTCCAAGTCAAACAAAGTCAAATCTGAATCTAAAAGGACACTAATGTTAATCTTTCACAAGCTTTATGTCAAAAACCAGTTACCCAAAAAGAAAAAGATGTTAAAAATGTTAAAACAATTGATTTTGTTAAACAGAAAGAAACATCAAAAGAAACAGAGTCAAAACCCAACTAAGTGATGTTACTAGGGTGTCACACACATCTCCACAAAGAAAGTTTAATCATAAAGTTGATAGCAGGTCGTGCTACAACTGTGGAGAGTGTGGACACATTGCTTCCTTTTGTCCTTACTATTAGACACCTAGGAAGAAGATTGAACTTCAGGATTCAAAACCTAGGTATTCTTAGAGGAGTTCTTTAACTCCACCTAGAAGAACTAGTGAACCTAACGTTCAACCCATTAGCCAGTCGACTGTTTATCACAAACAGGCATTGCACAAATCTGGCTTATGGAAAGAGAAGTCATCCTCTGTGTCTGATAATGATGACAAGAAGGAACCTGAGCTACCCTCACCCTTTAAGGGTCAATGGGTTGAATTCATGATGTGTGATGCCTTTGGGAACCCCAAGCCAGTAAAGGCTTGGTTCCTAACCTAAACTAATGTTTTACATTATATGTGCAGGGTGTTCGCTACAGTGCTGAAACCACACATGGATTGTAGACAGCGGAGCATCCAGGAACATGACAGGAAACAGGGCTCTTTTATCAAACGTCATGAAAATAAACGGAGGGCATGTTTCATTTGCTGGAAACAAGGGAGGCTATATCACAGCTCAGGGAGAAGCTGGAAATCAGAAAGTTAAGTTTGATAAGGTGAACTATGTTCAACAACTTCAAAACAACTTACTTTCTGTTTCCCAAATATGTGATAAAGGGTTTAAAGTCATATTTGACAACAAGAAATGTTACGTCCTAAAGAAAGACTATGTGATTTCGGAGGACCAAGTTCTGATGACAGGTTCAAGATATAAAGACCTTTATGTTTTGGATCTCTCAACGGCTTCTACAACGGATCATGAAGTTCAGTGCTTCCTATCAAAAGCTACTGAGAAGGACTCCATTTCCTGGCACAGGAGAATGGGCCATATAACTCAACGGAAGATGAATCACTTGATTCAGAAGGATCTAGTGCGAGGTGTTAACGTCAAAAATTTCCAACTTCCTGATTTCTGTGTAGCATGCAAGAAAGGCAAACAGACGAAGAAGACTCATAAGGAAAAGAAAGTTCATTCTATCGAGCTTCCTCTTGAACTACTTCACATGGATCTGTTTGGTCCAGTCAGTACAAAGAGCATTGTAGGTGACCTGTACTGTTATGTGGTTACTGATGACTACTCAAGATTCTCTTGGGTAATGTTTTTGAAGTCCAAGTCAGAAACATTTGAGTCATTCAAAGAATTAGTAACCACACTGGAATCTCTCTACAAGCTGAAGGTGAGACAGGTATGCTCAGACAACGGGATTGAATTGAAGAATCAGTGGATGGAGGCTTACTGCAAGGAAAAGGGAATTGTGCATCAATTCACTTCTGCCTACATGCCTCAGATGAATGGTGTTGCTGAGAGAAAGAATAGAAGCTTGATAGAGACAGCACGGACAATGCTGGCAGACTCGAAACTGCCTATCCAATTCTAGAATGAGGCAGTGGCTAATGCATGTTATGCACTGAATCGAGTTTTGATAGTCAAGCGCCACGGAAAGACATGTTACGAGCTACTACAACGACGTAAACCGAATCTGGAGTATCTCGAACCATTTGGCGCACCGTGTACACTTCTGAAGAAGACTCAAGAAGGTAAATTTAGTGAGAAGGCTGATGAAGGAATCTTCCTAGGATACAACATACCAAACAAGAGAATTTACAACAACTCAACGGGTCTAGTAGAAGTGTGGTGTAATGTTGATGTTCAGAGATATACCACACCACCTACTGGCAAAGGACCAGCCTACTTTTTCGACTATGATGGAATCTTTAAGTCCTTCAACATCCCTATCTTTCCTTCTGATGATGAGTTAGCTACTCGAATGATGTATGATATCTTGAATACACCATCTCTTGATTCAACATCATCGAGTTCACAGGGAGAATCATCTACTCAATCAGGGGGAGTAGTCGATGACAATGACTCCTCCTCTGAAGATGAAGCTGAAGAAGATGACCAGAACAGTCAGGAGGAACAGGTTCCAGTTCTTGAAAGTCCACAAGCATCTAACGGTGATGCACCTTCGACTTCGGAACCTCAAACTCCTTCTATCTCAGATGCAGAACCAAATGTTCATAATTTTGGCTTTGAGGTAGCTGTAACATCCTGTATTTTTACGTTAACGGTGTTTATTCCTTGAATAGACCATATGGTCAATTATGAAATTCATGGGTTACTTATGATTATTTTCTTAATTTGTCTTTAATTCTTGAATTTGAAAGTTAATAATGATAATTATTACATAATAATAATAATAATAATAATATAATAATAATAATAATAATAATAATAATAATAATAATGTACTAATAATGAAGGCTTTATTAATAAAACTAATAGAGATAACTATAAAATTTGTGAAAATATTAGACTTGTAAGAGTTAAAAACTTAAAGTAATTAAGTTAGGGGTTAATTTGTTAATTTTGAAACTTTAAATGAAAGTTTTAGCATGAAATAATAATATTTGAAAGTTAAGGGACCATTTTTGTAAATAACCAAAACTCCAATTTGATTCCCTCTCAACCCACGTTTTTCTGGCGGGTCTCCGGCCAACTCGCCGGCGACTCTCCGGCCACTTTAAAACTTTGAAATCCGACATTTTTAACCTCAAAAACCAACCCAAATCGTTACATTTACATGTTTCGAACTCAAATTCACGATTTAATTACGTTTAAACATCTGTTTCAAACCTCAATCGATGGAGTAACCGAAGCCATTAAACCTTAAGCCGTTCAAAATTTAAAGTACAATAATAATCGAATTAACTTAACATAAACAATCATTTATCCATTCCTAACGTTGTAATCAAGCTAATTTCTCCTGAGAAACACACAACCATTGAATTCGAGTATCACTTTCATCGTAACCTGCAACTCGAACAAAGGCTACTTTCCGAGCAGTATTGATTTCAATTGATAGAGGGCTTTGGTTCACCTAGGCCTTCAGATGCAGTCTGCAAAATGAATTTGACTATCGTGCACATTTTCATCGTGAACCAATTTCGACCAAGCCGCAACGTGTTCTTCATTTGTTCTTATAGTGGTCAACTTCGAATCGGGTAATTAAACGTGCTATAGACTCGTTTTCATATAGAGAACAAAGCCCTAAGTTGGTTTTCACAAACAACAACAGTTTGATATTCAATTTGATCAATGATGATTCTAGGGTTTATGTAAATGGGGTTCTTTTGTGGGTATGTTTTTAACATTTAAAAACCGGGTGATACCGCGGCTGTATGCCTTGGTTCACCGGTTAAGTCTTCTCATGCCAACTTGGAGGTCCCGGGTTCGAAACCCGGCCACCCCCATATTTTTTTAAATGGCTTTTTAGCCTTAAATCAATTTTAGAAAATTCCTAATAAATATAAAAAAATGTTTTATAACCTTTAAATATTTTTAAGGCATCAAATAAATTTCGGTAATATTTCTAAAATTTTAAATAACTAAAAACATTTGTAATAAAATATTTTAAAGATTATTCATGGATTATTTATATGGATTTTAAAAAAATAATAAAATATTAGTGACCCGAACTTTCCCTTTAGTTATTTATCTTTTAAATCACGTTATTTTAAACGGAGATTTCATAAAACATTATAAATTAATATGTTAAATGATTAATTATGTAAATAGACATTTAAATATCATTTAGATAATTAGTTTTTTTATTATTTATTTTTGACCATGCTAAATGACTTTAAATAATTTTATATTATTTTGCAAGTCATATAATAAGTACATATAAACATTGGTCAAAATGTAATCTTTTAAAACTTAAATATCCTTTTATGTGTATTTTAGTTTATATATTAAATGACTTTCTTTTATAATAATAACTATTTATATGCTTATGGACTTGATACAATAATTAAAAAAAAATCATTTAAAATAATAATGGACATAATATTATCTTTATTAATCTCTAAAATTTGGGAAATTATATACTATTCTTAGAAATTATTAAGATTTAATTACATCATTATTATCTAATTTCATTTCTAAAATTCTTAATCATATAAACCTATATAATTCCTTCTAATGGAATGAAAATGTAAATAACTACATTATAAACTTATGCTTAGCAAAAACCTTAAAATATTAACACCCTAATTCTTGTGAACGTTAATCGTATTGTTAACCTTAATCTTTATCTTGTAAATTATATATTTAGGTGCTTGTAATGGATACTTTGGATTATCTTTGGATCTTAGTTTAATCTTTTATATCATCTTGTAATGCCTATATCTATGTGAGTTCTTCCATACCCCTTTTTTATATTTTCACACTTTGGGGTGAAACATGTTAAGTTATTATCATTGCACTTGTAAACTTATTTGAGACTTGTAATCTTTATGGCAATTCATCATGCAAAGTTGTGGTTAGTTGAACTTTTATGGTTACCATGTTATGGCATTATATGTACAATCATTAACTATTGCTAGCCCAGCGAAGTCATAGATCTATGGGACAGACAAGCCTACTTTGGTTGATCCAAGTACACTTAGCTGATCGTATAATCTTGTAAACGTTTGAGACTTGTAAAACTTTGTCGAGGTTTGATTGTTGCATTGTTCATAACATCCCTAATGACTTTATTCAATAACTTATGACTTGAATTGCCATCTTTTATATACTTATGTATTGAAAACTATGGAATGCTCACCAACATTTTATGTTGACCTTTTATTTTTAACATGTTTCAGGAATACCTCAAGTATGTGTTTACTCTTTGAAGCTTATCACATCTAGGATTGAACCTAGAGATAAAATGGATGATCATGTTATTTGTAGCATTTGTACATGATGTAATCTTTGTTGAAACTTTTGCTAGTAATGTTACAATTGAATCTTATGATTAATATATTTGGATTTAATAAATAGCGTTATGTGGCTGTGAACAATCGTAATCCTCACATCTCGACGTTTCCGCCGTCAAGGTTGGGGTGTGACAGTAGCTGTTCCTACTACTCCAGGATCACGTCTAAACGTCTATCATCCCTTAGACAATGTCATTGGGGATGTCAGATCAGGAGTACAAACCCGAAATCAGCTGTACTCAGCTAATTATGCCTCTGTTATGGAAAGGGATACATTCATGATGGTGCTTATCGGTGTTTTGTCTCGCAGTTTGAGCCAAAATACGTCAGTGATGCACTAAACGATGAGGCATGGGTGAGTGCCATGCAAGAAGAACTTCTTCAGTTTAAGAAGTTAGGAGTATGGATTCTGGTAGATAGACCTAAAGGTACTAAGGTCATTGGCACCAAATGGGTCTTGAAATGCAAGAAGGATGACCAAGGGGTCATTATCAGGAACAAGGCTCGACTGGTTGTTCAGGGATTTCACCAAGTCGAGGGGATTGACTATAATGAAGTGTTTGCACCCGTGGCAAGGATGGAAGCCATCCGTATCTTCCTTGCCTATACATTGTATATGAAGATTAAAGTCTATCAATTAGATGTGAAGAGTGCATTCATTCATAGGGAAATTCGAGAGATAGTGTATGTCAGTCAACCCGAGGGATTTGAAGATCCTTGTCATCGGGACAGAGTTTTCAATCTCGACAAGGCCTTATACGGGCTTCATCAAGCCCAAGGGCCTGGTATGAGAAACTCTCAACTCATCTTGTGAAACACGGCTTTCGCAGGGGAGTCATTGACTGCACACTATTCATCAAAGAAAAAGATGGAGACCTACTGCTAGTACAAATCTATGTCGATGACATAATCTTCGGTTCAAAGAATGAACATTATGCAAAGAGTTTGAAGCAGTTATGAAGAAAGAGTTTGAGATGAGTGCTATGGGGGAGATGAAATTATTTCTCGGGTTACAGGTGGATCAGACACCAAATGAGATCTTTCTACATCAGACCAAGTATGTGGGAGACATTCTCAGTTGTTTTGACATGGAGAATGCTTCTGCTGCTGGGACTGCACTTGCTACAAATCATGATATAGCACCTGACGAAAATGGAGATCTGGTAGATGCCATAATGTACCGAGGATGATTGGATCCCTCATGTATCTCACTGCCTCAAGACCTGATATCATGTATGCTACATGTTTATGTTCTAGATATCAGGCTAAGCCTAAGGACAACCATCTGATCGGGGTCAAAAGGATATTTCGTTATCTGAAGGGTACACCCACACTTGGGTTGTAGTATCGTCATGATGATGACTTTGAGCTCACGACGTATAGTGACTCGGATTACGGGGGCTACAAGATGAACTACAAGTCTACATCAGCAGGGTGTCAATTCTTTGGGAGGAGATTAGTTACCTGGCAGTGTAAGAAGCAAACCTCGGTTGCATTGTCAACCTGTGAAGCCGAATACGTTGCTGCTGCAAGTTGCTGTTCACAAATCATCTGGATTCAACAGCAAATGCGGGATTATGGTTTAAAGTTTTCTTCTACTCCTATCTTTGTTGATAACTCTGCTGCAATTGCAGTAACTAAAAATCCGGTACAACATCCAAAGACCAAACACATCGCATTAAATACTATTTCGTAAGAGACTGTTTTGAAAAAACTTAATCGATGTGGTAAAAATTAATACTGACTTTCAACGTGCTGACCTCTATATAAAAGCCTTTGATAAACCACGTTTTCTATATCTGTTAGAGGTCAATGGCGTTAAAAAGAAAAGTGATGTTATTCTTGATGATGATCATGTGTAGTCCGATGCATTGTAGATATTTTTTTTTTTTTTCTTATTTATTTTATTCTGTTTAAATTAAATTCATGTTATTTAGCTGTCTGTTAAAATCCTAAAATAATTAAATCCAGTATGATTTTAGAATTTTAAGGGGAGAGTAGGTCAGCTAGTAATATTAAAAAAATGAGGGAGAAGGAGTGGATAGCTGATATAAGGTAGATTGTATCTGTGATACCGATTCAAACCTTTTGGAAAATGATAGTACACAAGAACAAATCAAAAGGGACTTTAAAAATTTAATTTAGAAAAGATGCAAAATTCAAAGTATAAGTCTGTGTAGTCTAAACAATATAAAAGGAAAGATGATAGAAAAACTGGTAACTACTAAGGTAACACAAAGAAAGTAGACCTAGAGGTTGCTAGACCACAAATGATATGTCGGTAGATTCAACACAATAGATGATTAGACCTGACTGGTGATCTCAAGATCAAACTAAGTTGTTCAACTGACTGTGAGCTGCCATCTTATCACTGGTGAACACAATCAACAATATTCCAATAAGGGGTAATGAGCATGTAAAAGCCACAAATGTGTGTGAATGACCATAAATAGAGCGAAGCACGAAAAAAAAATGAAAGACAAATGCTATCAAGCTAATGACATATGTTGTTGTGCATTCTGTGCAAAAGAAAATTTAGCTGCTCTAACAAGAAGATAGGTTGTGTGCTTCTCTGCTGTGCGATGGCACTGACCTGAGGATAAGCATAACCTAGATATTCTAGAATTCATTGTTGTTTGCCGCCTCTCTGCTGTGCGATGGCACTGACCTGAGGATTGAGTTCTCTTTGAAAGCTCTAAGAATAGTCTCTTCTAGTAAAAATACCCATAGACCACTCAAAAGCTCCTGAGGAATGTTGATTACCATATAAGTGTGGGATCCAAAAATGTTAGTTGAAATAATTAAACCTAAAACTATCACCAGTTTGTGTCTAAAGTCTGTGTATGGATTTAAGAGGACAATATACTGACAATCATTGTGGCTGCAATTCTTGAAAGTTCAAATCAATGTGGGAATCTAATAGTACCAGTGTGATTTCCTAAATTTGCTAACGACTCTGGATGAAAACCAAGAATTGAGCATCAAACGGTTTTGATAACAAGTCCCATATGATTTGACTTGCCTGTATGATTCCAAAATTGAATTGGTCCAGGTGTGGTCAAACTAAATTGAAGCTGCCTATTCTGGAACCAAATCCAGTAGATGTCTATCTTAGGATTTATCTCTCACAAAAAGTCAAAAACAAGTTTTATTTTTGTATTTAGTTTAAGTTTCTAGTTAGGTAGTCATTTTAGTTTGTTTGTTCCTCGGACTATATCATGAAAATCAGTATGGGATTAACTCACCTAAAAGGGTCGTGTCTGAGATGGCCACATGTGTTTTCAAAGTTTAAAACGGTCACGTCTGAGGTGACTAAATTGTTTAAAAGGATCACGTCTGAGGTGATCAAAAAGTTTTTCAAGTTAAAAGGATCATGTCTGAGATGATCAAATGCTCATAATGTTAATTTCAACAGAAAAAAGGGTTTAAGTGCTGAATGTTCATAAGTGTAACCTATTCGCATGACTAGATCATAAGTATGGACCAACCATGCGAATGGATCCTATTCGCACGACTGGACATGAGATTGCGCCATTCACCCGAATGGCTTATGAGAATGATCCATTCGACCGAATGAAAGGGTGCGAATGAGTCAGTTGACCGACTGAGACTCAGTCGGTTAACTGAAGGTGCGAATGAAAGGGCACGAATGAGTCAGTCGACTGACTGAGACTTAGTCGGCCAACTGAATGCGACTGACTGGGCCAATTGCACGACTGAGCCTCAGTCGCTCGAATGAACTGAGCGAATGAGACCAGTCGGCTGATTGAACTCAGCTTTAGTAAGGGCCATAGTCGATCGCATTCCACTCATCACCCTCAATCGCTCCTAAATCGCACCAAGTACCGTTACTCTGCCAAAATTCCTCTGGACCTTGTTTTTACATCTTTATTGATCTTCTAACGTGGGTTGACGGTTATACAGGTATATTGCAGTGAAATCTTACCGAAATCAGAAGACATTGAACCCTAATTTGTGAAATTCGGGTGAAACAAGAACCAGACTGTAAATGACCTAATAACCAACATAAACTAAGCAAAATGTTAAAATTAAGTTTAATAGGTTATTAGTGACAAGATGGCGAGTCTAATGGACCATTAAACCATGTTAAATTACTTGATTTGGTCAAGATTTGAACCACAGGCGACTAAACAGTGGGACAAGCAACTGGTCGACCGGATGAACTCCAATCGCACGATTGAATCTTGTGATTGGGTCAATCGGCCGAATGCACCATGCGAATGAACTCAGTCGGCCGACTGAACCAATCGCAGACTCAGCCAACAGATTGAACTAAGTCGCATGTCTCATTCACCCGAATGAGCTTAGTCGCATGAAAGGACAACCGACTGAGTTCAGTCGCATGATTCATTCGCACGAATGAATCAGATTGAATTTAAACTATACACCTTGAACTGAATTTTGAATGTATGTCTTTCTAATGGTTTTGTGTCTTGTGTTTCAGGTCAATGGCTGATAGATGGTCCATCAATCCAAAGCACAATATATGTGCTCATTTGGACCATACGACTCGGAATGGGGCCGAGTTTACAGAGATCATTGCGTTCCTTCGACGTTCTCGGATACATAAAGCCATATCCACACCGTGTACTCCTTACAGGTCGTTACATCAGGCTTTCTGGGAAAATGCCTCCGTAGATTGTTCACGTGAGCCTTACAGCATACGGAGCTCCATTCATGGTCATGATATTGAGATTACAGCAGCTGACATCCAGAGAGTACTTGATTTTGGGGACGATACCGATCACCCCACCAGACTACATCCATTTACAGTCAGAGGTTGCTTTCTCAGGATTAAGTACGTTGGGGACATCAACTCAGGTGTGCTCAACAAGAGCAACCTGTGTCCCCAGTATAAGTACTTGGCGCATGTGATCTTGAAGTGTATTGCTTCTCGGAGGGGTGGGTTTGATGACCTGTCAGACCAGATTCAGAATGCCTATGTGGCACTGGTGCTGAACCACCCCTTCAGCTTCTCGAGCATGATCTTCTCAAATCTGGTGGAGAATCTGGAGGCTAAGGGAAATATGGTCCCCAATTTGGGTGAATGCCTTGCCAGTGATACGTTTGAGGTGTTAGACAAAATGGAGCAGGAGTCAGAGAAGACAGAGGGAACGGCACAAGCCTCAAATGATGATGTTGATATCTGAAAGGCTGAGTGGGCTACCTGTTTTGAAGAAGTTAGAGCCCACGCGTTGCACCTAAACAGGACGCCTACACCAAACTCTACCGAGTCAAGAAACATCATAAGGTGTCAGGCAGGATTATAACATGGACATATTTTGAGGACCTTAACGTTTATGCAGTTAAGAGGGAGAAGGGCATAGAGTACTTTAGATTTCCACATCATCTAAAGACTCTACCAGGTTTTAAGCTCAACCAGCTGGCCAAACTAAAGCTGTTGTATGCTGACCCGAGAAAGATGCCAGGCTGGTTTGAGGCTGCCCTAAGGAAGGAGTACCACACCAGGTGGGTTAACTTCAGACCCCAACAGCCTACAAGGTACATCAGAAGGTCTGAAGTTGATGCCATTACTGGAAAGCCAAAGATAGTGTTGAAGTGGAGTCCTCCGCTCGTGATGTCAAGAATCCTACTCAGGGAAATGCCACAGGACTTCACTCCACACTTTAAGTGGTGGTACTATGATTGGAGGACAGGAGAAGCGGTCATAGTCCTAACAAAGAGGGCCAAATGGATACTATCAGGGTATTTGACCCAATGTGGCTTACCAACTTGTCAGCTAATGATGTCTACACTCTATACAAGTGGCCATTGTTCTATGATACGCAGGATATAGTACAAGCCCTCTAGTTCCAGAATGTCATAAGACTCTGTTTTGCATTTGAGATTCATGAAGGAGTCACAAAAGAGGATAAGTACAAGAAGTATGAGGAGGTAATGAAGAAAACAAGACATTAGAGAGATCTAGGTCTAAGGGGGAGTTTGTTGATACATGTATGTCCCTAGATCATGATATGAATGTAATTGATCTTGTTTGTCTGATCTTGTTTGGAATGATTAATGAAATGATATTGGTTGTTTGTTATTTATAATGTTTACTATTTCACTAATGAGTCGATGTTGAATTGGTTAATTAGGTTTGTGGTTGTTTGAATTGTTACACATAATGTTATATTAATTAATACATTCAAACTTAACAAAATGAAGTTCTCATGCGAATGGCCCATGCAAATGGACCATACGCATAAATAACTTCATACGAATGACTCAGTCGCACGACTGGATCAGTCGTATGATTGTAACATAAGATTGGCTCAGTCGCACGACTGAACACTCAGTCGTGCGGATGAATCAACCGCATGGTTCAATCGCACGACTGAACCATACTAATGGTTCAGTCACACGAATGAACAATACTAACCTATAAATACAACCCAATTCATGGAAAAACGGGGGCATTCATTCTATTTCGACTCCAGACATACCCTAGCCGTCCAGAAGCCTCCAAGTTGATACTCCAAGTTCATAGAACGCTGTAGATCTATTCCTAATCGATTCTTAACGTTTGATTCAATACTTTATTGATTCTACGTGCGTTCTCACTGATTGGATCGCCAATCAAATAGGACTCCGCACTATTTGGTTGGTTTACACGTTAATCATTCGATATTTCGTTCAAATACCAGGTCCTAAAAATTCTAAACCAAAGTTTAAGAAGAAGAAGAAAGAGGCATCCATCTCTGAATCTCAAGATGAGGCAGAACATCTTAAGAATATGAAACAAGAGGTAGCTCCACAAACTCCAATCCAAGCATCTCCTCTAACATCAAGAAGACCCATCTTGTCCTAGACATACTCTACTAATCTAGAAAAATGGAATATCATCAGAGATCAAGGTGCTAAAGATGTCTACACATGGCAAGACATGTTCACTCGACCTCTGCATGATCCTTTTGAGATAAGAAGACATTTTGAATGTCTGAATGATCCTGACCATCTCATGAAGAAAGGCATGGTCATATCATGATGAGGACTGTCAACATCTGAAGTCTTCAAGTGTTTTGGTGGCATTACCCTAGGGGGAGTTAGTAAGGATTCATATAAGGTTAATACAACCTAAAACATCCAAACAGTCTGTCCTGCATGCATGCACAAAGTGTTGAAGAATAATTCTTCAGAAGTTTCACACTCCATATTAGAAAACATTATAAGTGTAAAATCTTCTGAAGCCAAGACCAATATCTTCCGAAGCCAAACATGAAGTCTTCCGAAGCTTCACATACAAAGTCTTTTGAAGCCATTTTATCAAGATAGATTTCTTCCAAAGACTTTTGAGTACATGCTTATCTGATGTACCTTTTACCATAAAGCTGAACCACCTTTCCACTGCAACTCAGTTTGACTCACCAACTTTGACAAGTTGGTGAAAGGTCCATGCTATAGGTAAACTGTACATTGAGGTTGTGAGTCTATTTCTTTCTACTCTATGTACTTTTATCCTTTTTGTAATATATTAGGATCTGAGCTATGACATGTCATAGTCACTAGTCAAAAGGAAATCTGCCTTTTGACTCTACATTGATTTTGTTATTGTCTAAATCATGTATCCAATTAGCCTTCAAAGTATGATCGGTTGTAGGATGTAGTATAAACTATCTCAGGTCCCTTGTAATCTTTAATCCTTGTATGCTTTGTAAACACTTGTAAGGAACTTAAGATCAATATACATCATTCTTGAAAACCAAACACTTGTATTATTTGTTATTGTTCTTGTTGTATCTTTATATTACTTGTTTTACTTAGTATCAAAGTGACTGGTTGGCAGTTCCCCATTTGATCTGCTAAGTGCTCTAAACAACTCTCCTTATTATGTGTTGTGTTGTAAGTGCTCAACCCCTTAAACAGTCATGCAACCTGCCCGTAGATCCCCGATCTGATAACCCTTTCTCCATTAACTATGTTGGTTTGACCATTGGTTTAGAATTTAGGCATATGGTTCATGTAGATAGTGGGGTTGATAGTGAGGGTGGTGAAGTATGTTGATTATGTCAGAAATTGGACGATTGGTGCAAAGTCAGCATCGTTGGAAGAATCAATGATTGCGACCTCGTTATGATGAGGATTTAGGGCCATTGTTTGTGAAAGTATTGTGGGATTAAATGAATTTGGGAATGAGTGTGGAAGAATATAGTGGAAATTTGGGGCTTTTGTGAAGGTAAAGAAATTAAAAAAAAGAATCAGAAGTCTTTAAAAGGGGTTAAAAGATCAAACCGATAAGGTGAAACGACAATTTTGGTTTCAATTTGACAAGGGCGGTATAATAAACCGTTTAAAATATTTTTACATCATCAGTAAAATTGTACTTTTTACGTAGTGGGGCCTAAAGATTTCCGTTACATAGTAAAGCTTTCTTCCAATAGTAAAAGTTCTTTGGAGGGGAAACTATTAAGTTCCTCGGTATTGTCTTCCAAGGTCCCAGTTACTTCTGAAAGCAAACCATGTCCTAAAGAAAAGTCTGCTTCCGAGCATAAGGTGGTCTTCTAATAGAAGAAGTTTTGAAGATTTGATAGTAGATTTTATTTATTATTAAATTTTCTTTCGAGATTTAAAACTCTTCGAAAGAGAACGATTGTTGTAGATAAATTTTCCTTCAGAAGTTATATAAGGATATCTTCCGAGGGTAAATTTCTATTTGGGAGAATTCATATTTAGAAATTTCGAAGAAAACCTTTTGTGACAGGGCTTAGATTGTATGAAGAAAACATAAACAAGACACATTTAAAAAGGTTTCCAAATAAGATGGACTAGTCAATGTTTATCATCCCAATAACTATGATTAGGTACTTAAATCTATGTTCATTAAAAGCTTTAGTGAACATGTTAGCATATTGTTCATTTGCATCAACTTTGACTATTTTGATCAAGTTTTTCTGATGATTGTATTGAATGAAATGGTACCTGATATGGATGTAGAGATACATGATTGTTTCTTGCATTTCAGCTGAGCACAGCAACTTGCAGCAACAATATATTCGGCCTTAGTAGTGGATGAGACACATGATTGTTTCTTGCATTTCCAGGAGATGATCCTTCAAGATATTGACATCCTCCTGATGTGGATTTCTTATTGATGTTGCAGCCACCCTAATCATTATTAGTGTAACCATAGAGACTGAAGTCTTTATTCATAGGATACAAGAGACCCTGTTAGGAGCTCCTTTGAGGTATCTAAGAATCTCTTTCCAGTAGTTAGGTGAGAAACCTTTGGAGCAGCATGATATCTTGCACAGATGCAAGTTGCAAACATGATATCAGCTTTACTTGCTGTGAGATACATTAGAGATCAAATAATTGCTCTGTCTTGATGTTGATCAATATCCTCTCCCTTAGTGTCAGGATATAAATTATGATTTCTCGTATAGGTATCTTAGGTTACTTACAATCTATCATCTCAAATCACTCAAAGATGTCCTTGAGATACTTAGATTGATTTATTAAGAGTCCTTCTTCCATCTACCTCACTTGATTCCAAGAAAGAAATCCATCTTTCCCATGGAACACATCTGAAACTTCTTCTTCATAATGATTTCAAAGTCATTGCATATTAGGTCATTAATGAACCAAATATGATATCATCAAAATAGACTTGTACAAGCAATATTTCCTTCCCAGACTTCTTTATGAATAATGTCTTTTCTATGGTGCCTCTGGTATAGCTATGCTTTAGAAGAAATCGAGAAAATGTCTCATACCATAGCCTAGGTGCCAGGTGCAACCCATTAAGAGCTTTATCTAGTTTGCAAACATAGTTGGGATGTTGTAGGTCTTCAAATCTAGGTGGCTGCACACATAGACTTCTCTGTCTATATCCCTATACAGAGATACACATTTGCCATCAAGTTGGTAAACCATGAAGTTCTCGGATGCTTCATAGGTAAGGAAGATTCTTATAGCCTCAAGTCTTGAAATAGGTGCAAAGACACCAGTGTAATCAATTCCTTCATCCTATGTGTATCCTTGAAATACAAGTCCTGCTTTGTTCTTGATGATCAAACCTCTATCATCCCTTTTGTTTCTGAACACCTACTTAGTGCCAATAGGTACTTGACCAAGTGGTAGTGGACATAGGTTCCATACCTTTTGTCTTTTAAATTGAAACGACTACCCTTGTATGATTCAACCCAATTGTTGTCCTTGAGAGCTTTTTCTTCCTTCTTGTTTCCAATTAAGAAAGAAAGCATGAGTACAAGCAAACATTCCCATTAAAGGTTTGCCCTCTAGATTTCACACCTTCTTAGACATCCCCAATGATGTTTTTAGGTTGATGACATCCTTAGCCTAGGAATCACATCTAATTTCATAGACAAATCCAAGTTGGAGAAGTTTTGCTTAGAATTTTGATCAGCATTCTAGCTGATGTCACACACATATTCAATGAGGACTGATTGAATGGATGAGTGACAACATTAATGATATTTTGCTGTGAAGAAGCGTCAATAGTAGTCTATTGCTCCAGATTACCGTCTTCTTCTGCTTGGTGTTGAGTGTTGGAGTTGCAAGGTGATGAGTTTTGAGGCTCAGTTTGTTGATAACTTGTTGAAACTCCACTGTTTCCTGAGATATTCAAGCTTTCAGGACTTCTAGTTACAGGAGCTTGACCTTAATGATTTCTTGGAGAACTCATAATAGGTCTAGGTAACTCAAACATTTGATCATCATATGGTCATTTTGAGTTCATGTTCCAGCTAAAACATTCTCACAAGCTTGTTCAGAACAGATTGGAAACAATTCCAAGTCAAAAATGCGGTTAGATCCATTCCTTTTAACACAAGAAGTGTGCTCATTACAATAATGTTGGATGATTTCCTCAAATTATTGATTTTTGATATTGTGAACTCTATAAGCAATAGATTTTGAGGAATATCCAACAAATATTGCATCATCTGACTTTTCAGCAAATTTTGCCAAGTCTTTTGTGTTATGTATGGTACACCTCCTGCCAATGGACCTAAGAAAGCCAATGAATGGTGGCCTCTTGTTCCATAGCTCATAAGGAGTTTTCCCATGAGACTTAACAATAAGAACTTTGTTCTACACATAGCATGCAATGCTGAGTACCTCTACCTAGAAAGTTAGAGGTAGCTTTGACTAAGCCAACATAGTTCTTGCATTCTCAATAAGTATCATATTTTTCCTCTCAGCAACACCATTTTGTTAAAAGTTTTAGGAGCATTATATTGTCTTGCAGGATTGTGTTTAAGAATCAAATTCTTGACTCATACTATAACTGAAAAGGGATTGCTAAAACTTCTAATTCTTTTTACCTTGTGATCAATTTGATTTTCTATTTTAAGAATAAAATATTTTAAAGTTTTAGCAGTTTCATATTTAGTTCTTAAAAAGAATACCCATGTGAATCTTGTAAAATCATCAACAATCACAAGACAATATGATTTCCTTCAAATGCTCATTATACTACTAGGACCAAATAGATCCATGTACAATAAGTGTAATGGAGTGGTGATAGAATTAGCTTCTTTGGATTTATGAGAAACTTTGTATTGCTTCTCTTTCAAACAAGCAATACAGTTATCTCTACAGAAAAATTCCTTTTTCGGCACATCATATACCAAGTTATTTTTAACTAATTTATTCATGGTTTTAAAATTTACATGTCACATTCTTTTATCCTAGAGAGTTGACTCATCACCATTAACTTTAGAATGAAAGCATGATACTTCACCCACTGGGGAAGCATTGTTCATATCCTTCTCCTGGGAGATCTAAGAAGCATCAATTCTTGAGGAATTGCCATCCTGGGTTTGTGGAAATGCACTCATCTTTTATGAAAAGCGTTTGTCGCTTTTGATCATAGAATTGAGAAACACTTAAGAGATTGTGTTCAAGCTGTTTGACAAAGTTTACTTTGTCAACTTCTAACTTACCATTGGACACACTACCTCTACCATAAACGTATCATCCGGCTTCACCTCCAAACTTAACAGGACCTCCATCAAAATGTTGAAATTGTACAAGGAGAGATCTGTTCCCTGTCATATGCATGGAGTATGTATTGTCTACAATCTATACATTTCCGTTTTAGTCATGTTGATGTCCCTTTGTTTAAGGAGAAATAAATAGTTACTATTAGAAACTAATCTTCCAAACAGGACAGGACCTCCAAGCCTTGTTGGTCTTGGGTTCTTCTAATGTAGATGAGATAATTGAACCAAAATGTATGACTGAGTGTTTATGTTTCAAAGAGGATATAGTTTTCTTTAATTGTTCAATTTTTATTTTGTAGTCATATTCTACTCTTTTAAAATCATATTTAAATATATTTAAGGACTCAAAATTTGTAAGGCTTAATGAAAGGTTGATGCACTCAAAACAGACCAATCTCTCCTGCATGCATGCACTTAGTGCAAAGTAGAAGTTACTTCAGAAGTTTTACACCCTGCATCAGAAATTTTCTAAGTGTAAAATCTTTTGAAGCCAAGACCAACATCTTTTGAATCCGAAAGTGAAGCCTTTCGAAGCTTCAAAGAAAAAGTCTTCCCAGCCTATGAAGTGAAGACAGATTTCTTTCGAAGGCTTTAAAGAACATGTTTTTATGTATTTTTCATAAAGCTGACCAATTTTCGTTGCAACTCTAATGTCTCACCAACTTATACAAGTGGTGAATGGTCCATAACTTTCTATTTTATTTACTTTTATCCTTTTGGTAATATATTAGGATGTGAGCTATGGCATTTCATAGTCATAAGTCAAAAGGGAAATTTGCCTTTTGACTCTACATTTATTTTGTTGTCAAGATCAATGTTTTCAGGTGGCCTTCCAAGCATGGTTGGATATATGATATAGTATAAAGTATCTCAAGTCCTTGTAACTTATACTTATGATTTGTTATCACAAGTAATAGAACTTGAGAAGCAATATACTTCAATCTTGAAAACCAATACTTGTGTTGTGCTCTTAAGCTTTCGGCCTCTTGTTTACTTGTGTTCATAGGATCATAAGTAAGTCCCAATTCCCTATTTGATTTGTTAAGTGTTCTAAAAACTCATCTCATTATGAGACTAAGTGTATTGACCATCCCTTCAATGGTTGTGCAATTGGTATTAGAGCATTCCAGGCTCTTGATTGTAAGATCTCACCATCTTAGACCCCTTGGTCTCACAAAACACTTAACAACTCAAATTAAAGTTCTCATAAAAGTTGATATGATCACTTCTGAAGACTTAATACATGATGATAAAGAATGGAAGGCTTTATCAAGTCTAAAGACAACAGGATGTGGGAATCTGTTATCTCTAGGCCTCACATACCAAGCACTTCTTCAACTATTACTGGGGTGGTATGATTCCAATGGAGGTGGCTAACTATTCTAAAGAATATAGTGAAGGATCGAGATCTAGTTTGATCAATTAGATTAGGATTTGCAACGGAATAGCACACGAATTAGACGAAATTCTATCAAGAATAATATGAATATTCAATCAAACAGTAACGGTTATAGAAAGAGAGTTTTCTGCAAAAAGAATGTTTTCATTCATGCACAAGCTTCCCGTACGGGGAAATTAGGTCAACATTCCTTTTATAAGGAATGTCACATCAGCTGACGTCACTTGATAGTGACATCTAACTGATTTATACAAACAACTGAAAGTAAACTAAACTATTGAAGATGTCCATAACAACTGCGGAAACCTTCACTAAAAGTAACATTACAACTACTGAAGTTATACATCTGAAGTGTAAGAACTTCAGATGTTTTACATAATATAAAACTACTGATTACAAACTACTGAAATGAAAACCATCACAACTACTGAAGAGAACTACTTCAGCTGTTATGACAACTTCTGAGAACTTGATCTTGAGACTTTGTCTTCAGTAGTTGTCTTCAGACTTTGTCTTTAGACTTTGTCTTCAGCTGTTGTCTTCAGACTTTGTCTGCAGCTGTTGTCTTCAGACTTTGTCTTCAGCAGTTGTCTTCAGACTTTGTCTTCAACAGTTGTCTTCAGACTTTGTCTTCAGTTATTGTAGATCACTTTAGTTGTTTTGATGTCTGTGGGAATTAAAGGTTTTTCTGATCTGGCTCATTGGTTCTTTGGTCCAACAAACTCCCCCTGAACCAATGCAGCCAAAACCTTTAAATTTTTGAGGTCCCACTTATTGGCAGAAACAAAATCTGGACCAGCTCAGAATTCTTCAATATAAGCTCAGGCCAGGGAAGAGATTTTAGAAGGTTTGATTGGCAAAGGATGAATGGGAACTCTGTCTTGGGGAATTGGACACAGAGCTGTTACCCCATCCATGAAATCTACTTCCCAATGATAAGTCTATAAGACTCTCTGACATAGGCCTCAAGGAAAACAACTTGTTCTTCCATTGTGAGTTCTTCAGCTCCACTTTCAAAGAAGAACTCAGGCCCATAGTACTCGTATAAGTACTTAATATGCTTTCCATTTTTCAGCTCCACAGTTGTAATCTCTCTGTATGAAAACTCATCAGGATGAGTGCCTTCAAGCAATAACTGGAGGTCATTTCTTCTTATTTCTTCAAGCTTCTTGTAGATTAATCCCTTCTTTACCATTTTGTTTTCTAGTAAAGTTTGTGGAGTCATCTTAGACTTGTAAGCTCTCTTGAAGTCATCAAGGATTTCCCAGGGTGA
The DNA here is from genome assembly GCA_025506515.1 of Flaveria trinervia. Classification (NCBI taxonomy): domain Eukaryota; kingdom Viridiplantae; phylum Streptophyta; class Magnoliopsida; order Asterales; family Asteraceae; genus Flaveria; species Flaveria trinervia. Next base: position 42,128,713 of record CM046452.1, on the reverse strand, counting down.
CACTACAATGGCTAGCATTATCACTACATCTACAATCTTCTTTACTTGGCCATTGTATCTGCTTGGAATCTTCTTTTGTGAATTTTGTCACTTACTCTGGGGTCAGGCCAAATTCTCACTCTCTCTTTCTGATATGGAATGTAAATCTGAGAGCATACAACCACTGAGCATGTTTCTTCATAGCTTGTATGGATGAAGACTTGGGAAACTTTTTATCAATCATCCTTAACAGTTGCTCATCATGTTGTTTGTGCTGTTCTTCTTCTTCAAGTTTTACTTTTACCATTTGCCTTTGGAAGTCAGGTGTGATTGTTGTTGGTTGACTCCTAGGCTCATGCATTTTTATTTTGAGAACAACAGAGAGTGGAAGTCTATCATCCTCATTATCTCTTCTTCTTCTTCCATCCTCAACACCCTTCTCTTCCTCTTAGGTGCATCATTGGTAATGGGTTGAGTAGGTTTATTGTGTAAAGGAGTTGGTTTTGAGGGTTGTGAGGGTGGTTGTTTTGGTTTGGGTGATTGTGCAGGCTGCTCTAGCATCTTGGATGTGAGTGAAGCTTTGGATAATTTTGCCATATCAGTCCTTTTCCCAGCACCAGCTTCATCAAGAGCTTCTATGATCAATCCTTTGTTAAATACTTTAGAAGAACAGATTCTGGTGGTTATCTCCAAAATACTGTCTCTGGACCATGATTTTACTTCAATGATTGACCTTCCCAGATGTTGAATATAAATCTTGCCATAGTTCCAGCCTTTCCCTTTCATTCTCACTCCAACTTGCCCATCTTTGTTCAATCTCTTGAATCTCTAACCTTCTGATTTCAGAGTCAAGTTTGGTAGTGTCAAATCCTTGTCTGAAGAGTTGATCAATAATCTTATCCATAGATCTGCTATGTTGCTCATCAGCTTCTTTGATCAATTCTTCTAACTTTTTCTCACCTTTAGTCTTTAGAGCTTTTCTTCCTCTTGTAAGTGATCATTTCCTTTTCTTTCCTTTCTTTTTCTGCTTCCTCTTCAGCTCTTTTTCTTTTGTCTACTTTCACTAACTTAGACTCCCCATTTTTGGGTGCATTGGGTTCAGGGTGTGAATGTCAGAAAGTCTCTTAGAAACAGCATCACTAAAGATTGAAGATTTGAGGAAAGCCTCTCATAAATGGCTTGATGTACAGTGTTTTTGATTATGGAAGTGATGAGAGGTAAGATGTTTGAAAGGTAGCAACCATTAGCTCAGAGGGGTTCTGTCCCTGAGAAATGGCACCTGAAGTAGAGGCTGGTGGCAATTTGTTGGAGTGGCTCAGTGTTTGGGATAGTTTCAGGAGAAACTGCCATCTGTGGGTGAATGTGGGCAGATGGAATTGATTCTTGTGACATTTTGGCAAGCAGTTCTTGTAGTCTGCATACCTCAGTCTCAAGAATAGTATTGTGGGCTAGAACATCAAAGAAAAAGCCCAGGTCATCATTATTCTGTGCCGAAAAGCTGACCTCTTGATGAAATCAGGATGAACATGTGCTGAGTGTAGATCAGTATTCACATGTGCCCCTATTTCTCGGAACTAGGGACTTCCTGCCTCAGGACGATGTCCTTCATTGGCAGTTGCCTCTGGTGAGGACTTAGAAATGATACCATCTTCATCCTGATCATGTGCTGAACAAGGAGAAGAGGCAGCCTCACCAGATGTTCTAATCTCCTCCTCTACACAGGGAGATTGAACTCTGTAATCCCTGTGCTGTGGGTTATCAGCTACATTATAATCCTCTCCCTCAACTGTTGAGGTTTTCCCAGTGGTAATAGGTTTCTGGGGAGGGGTAGAGGAATGTAGTTGAGTTAGCACTTGTGCAATAACCACAGTTGGGCTTGTAGGGGTGGCTTCAGTAGGAGATAGGTGTGAAAAGGATTGCACCTGGGGTGAATGGTGCTCTTCAATGGCAATCCTCTCAAGTGAGAGAGATTCCAGTAATGTGGTTTCCCCATTTTTGGTTGCATGAGGATCCTGTTAAGAGGATACCTGAGCGGTTTCAGCTAGTAGAGTCCTGGAAACTACAGGGGGATTACTACCCATAGTTTCAACCTGCCTTTATGTTGCAGGGGCATCATCAGGGGACTCAACTCCCTGAGTAGCCTTTTTGGTTTGTTTGGAATGAGGTTTGGAGGGGACTTTGGATCTGGAGGATAAGGCTGTGGGTACCTTCTGCTTGGGTTTTAGCAGTTTGGCAGCCTCTTTGAGGTGTGGGTCAGAGTTGTGCCTGGAGTATACCTCTGGCAAAACTACCACAGCAGGGACTCCAAGGCCAATAGGCCATTAGATTGTAACTGATTCATGATTATGGCCATAAGAAACCTTGGATATAATAGCCATCTGTTAGCTACAAGTTTCATTGCCAGATCTTTTAATTCTAAAAAATAATTTCAAAAAAATTAAGCTTGGCATTCAAGAATAGAATACAATACCTGCTGCCACCTGGATGACATTTGATCCCATGAAGAGGTTTTGGGGGCAAGGCAAACATTGATCATGTGGAAGATTAGGCGTTCAGCATCATGGAAGTGCTTCTTCAGAATGGTTGTAGCACTTAGGTTGCCCTCGTATCCATGGTTGATGAATGAGAGATCAATGGTGCCTTCGGGCATTGGTGACAAAGGTAGCATCATTCAGATCTAGCGTTGGCGAATGATAACAGGAGGACTACCACCTTCTTCTGGTTTACAAATGACTGGAGAGTGATCGCGACATCATTCTCACCAGTATGGATGGTGACATTTGTCCAGAATTGACGAAGAGAGTCGGGATAGATGGTTGGATTCAGAAGAAAAGCAGTTCGATACGGGGAATCAACCATCAGATCAATAGCATCATCAACTTAGTCCAAAAGGCCGATTTTGTGAAGTAGGCAACGCACAGTTGTGTCGTGGCTTGATTTGCATGGTCGCCATTAATGGAAGATGAACGTTCGGAAATCAATTTATGAAAATTTTGAAGTTAGGGTTAGGTATTTATAGGTTATGAAACGGCTGAAAGAAAACAACTGAAAGTTTTGGTTTTAGTCATCAGTTGTTAGAAAACGACTAAAGACATGGTTTTAACTTTTAGATGTTGTAAACAATTGCAGACTTGGTGTTTGCCATCAGTAGTTAAAAACTACTGAAGACTTGGTTTTGGCTTCAGTTGTTTTGAAATGAAACAACAGTTGTTTGAAACAATTGAAGAATAAAATTACTCATCAGTTGTTGTCGTCAATTCACATATCTCAGTTGTTTCATTTGACCTTAACACTTACTCAACAGATTATATGATTTTTAGATGTTTCATTGGTCATCAGTACTTATCTGTAAGAACAGACTTCAGTATTTGTAACCACATCAGTACTTTGCAACAAATAAAGTACTTCAGTACTTTTTAAGAAATTTAGTCTTCAGTAGTTATGAAAACTGTTGAAGATAAAATAACTTCAGTACTTATTTGTGATAGCTGTATACTGATGCTCATCAGTACTTGTGAGCTGAGATCATCAGTAGTTGTCAAATTATTCAAGCTGCAGCATACCAAGCCTTAGCACTAGATTTTGAAAAGTTGCATTGTCCAAAGGCTTAGTAAATATATCTGCAAGCTCATCAGCACTAGGAACAAACTTTGGATCAATCAGACCTTTTTCATAACAATCCCTGATAAAATGATGTCTGATCTCAATATGTTTGTCCTAGAATGCTGGACAGAATTCTTAACAATACAAAGAGCTGAAGCACTATCCATCAGTAAAGGAGTCTTAGTCTCTATAATGTCATAATCCAGTAATTGATTCTGAAGCCAGAGTACCTGAGATGTACAACTTGCAGTAGCAATGTACTCTACTTCAGCAGTGGATGTAGCAACATAGGTTCTTTCTTACTCTGCCAAGAAACTAAACAGTTGGCTAGAAATTGGCATCCACCAGAGGTTGATTTTCTGGTTAATTACACCCTGCATAGTCACTATCAGTGAAAGAAACTAATTGCAAGAGTGCCTAGTGGAATACCAAAGTCCTAGAGATTGAGTTCCTTGCAAATATCTAAAGATCCTTTTGACTTGGGGAAGAGGAACCAGTTCCCACACTTGCTGCTTTTGAAACTGAAGAAGCGCAAGTTGCATAGCTTCAACCCATCCATTGTCTCTTAATGCAATATGATAGTTCTTTGGCTCTTGCTGACTGATGAAGAGAGCATAGAAGCAAGAGTTGGACAATTGACTTCTAGTTGAAACACCAGCATTGATATCACCAATGATCTGAGACCTGGGGTGATTCTTCAGTTCTTGATACTTAATGAGATCTATGCAAGTGTTTGTAGGTGATTCAGCAGCAACAAATGGTGACCCAGATTCTTGAAACCTAGAATGAGATGACAATTCAAATGAAGTAGAGGAATTAGAGATCTCATCAGCATTTGTTGTGGATGGAACTGCTGAAGCTACAGGAACATCAAGTTTAGTAAACTCAGGCAGTTGATCACTAAAACTTTGATTTACCAATACTCTATTTTGCACATAGCAAGCTTTGTTAATAGCTTCAGCCAAAAGGTTAGTGGCAAACCAGAATCAACCAACATTGACCTTGCATCTTCAATAAGGGTCCTGTTCTTTCTCTCCACCACTCCATTTTGTTCAGTAGTTCTTGGAATGCTAAACTGCCTCTTGATTCCCTAGAGAAATAGAATTCATCAAGTGTGTGATGTCTAAATTCTGTGCCATTATCACTCCTCACACAGTTGACAGAAAGAGAATACTGCTTTTCCACATGCAACACAAAGTAGATGATAATTTGACCAGCCTCATCTTTTGAATGTAAGAAGAAGGTCCATACAAATCTAGAATAATCATCCACAATTACGAGACAATATTTTTTCTTTGCCATGCTCATCACTCTTACTGGACCAAAAAGATCCATATGCAGTAATTGCAAGCAGGCAGTGGACTTTGGTTCTTCTATTGGAGGGAATGATACTTTATGTTGCTTTCCTTTTAAACAAGCAGAGCAGTTGTCATCACATTTGAACTCCTTTAATGGCAGACCTCTCACTAAACCATGAAGGATCAGCTGGTTCATGTTTCTAAGATTCACATGACCAAGCCTTCTATGCCAAAGTTCAGATTCCTGAGGAGAGGCCTTGGAGAACAGACATGGATGGCATTTTAGATCAATTTTCTTTGATAAGTCTAAGGCATATACTCTACCAATCTTGTTGGCCTTCAGGAGAGTATGTTCATCCAATATCTTGTTAATCATACTCAAAACATTGAAAGACAAAATTCGACAGTTCTGACTGGTGAAAAGTGCAACATGCCCTTTATCACACATTTGACTGACACTTAACAAATTGTACTTGAGATTCTCCACATGGTTAATATCATCAAACCTTATTTCACCATCTGAAACAAAGCCTTTGCCGATGATGTAACCCTTAGCATCATTACCAAAAGAAACAAATCCCTTCTTTCCTTGAGAGTAGTCATGAAGAAGAGATTTGCTCCTAGTCATATGCATAGATCCTCCACTGTCCACATACCCTACATATATCACAACAAGTAGTTAGCTTTTGAGACCCAAACCATTTTGGTTTTGGGTCTGTTCTCATCAACAAATTTTATACTAACTGATTTGTCATGATTAACAGCCTTTGAAGACGGAGATGGTGCTGAAAAGGATTCCTTTGATTTTGGGTTAGTTTTCCTTTTCAGTGGTTTAATCACAGGTACATCTATTTGGTTAACTCTCCCCAACAGATGTTAAACCATCATAACAAGTTGTGTCTGATTGGTTGTTAAAGCCTTCAGTTCAGTAGACACATCAGTACTTGTTTGTGAATGGTTCCTGTGACACACCATGTCCTCCTTTTTGAAAGACACAGACTTAGTCTGTTGTTTTGATACTCCTTGAGGAATATATTCAGCTGTTTTATGATAAACCTCTTTCTTCTGTTTAGATTTTTGTAAAGACTTTGGTTTATCAGGTTGAGATGTTTGTGGCACAAACTTGGTTTCAAATTCATCTTTCATTTTATTAATTTTCTTTTTAATGATTTTATCTTTGTTAAATTTGGAACCCTTTCTGTACCAACATTCATCAGTGAGATGATTGAATAGACCACATATTTCACATGGCATTTTCTTCATCTTCTGTTGATCAGCTGCTAAAGAAGATGAAACTAATGAAGGTGTGTTCTTCAGTACTTTATTCCTCTCAGTACTTATGTGAAGTACTAAAGGATTTGTATCAACTGAAGACTTGTTCTTCAGAAGTTTTCTATCAGTACATTTGGATTTCCTGATAGATTCTTCAGAAGTTGTCAAACCATGTATGGTTCCATTTGGTTTGAAATGTTTTTCAGGTGTTGTTACTTGCTCTTCAGTACTTTGAATACCTTTTGAGACAACACCTGAAGTGCTCAGCTTTTCTTTGATCATGTGTTCCTCAGCAGTAAGACAATCAGCAGATTGATTAGCTGAGGTACTATTACTGACTTCATCCTTTGATTGTACATTATCACTTGAGGATGAGACACATGATGATGTGGTTTGGGAATTGATTTCACCTTCAGATTTTACTTCTGTCTTGGGAGTAAAATCTGTAGGAGGTTCAGTGTGATTATATCCAATCCCAAACTTCACATTTGAAGCAGTTTGCTTACTGAGAAGCATTTCAAACCCCTTGCAAGATGTTACCAACGTTCACACTCAACTTGAGTAGCTGCAAGTGTTTCTTTGAGACTCTTATGATTTTCTAAAATGACCTCTACCTTAGCCTTTTCATCAGTGATTTGGCATTTTAATTTGTAAATCTCATCATCTTTTTCTTTTAAAACAGACTCAAACTCAGTTATTCTTTTGGAAATCACTTTCTCTAGGACAAGATTTTGATTAATTAAAGCTACATTTGCTTCTCTAATTGAGGCAAAAGAAGCTATGCATGACTCAGAACACAATTTGGCCTTAGCCTCAGAAGATACTTGTGGTACCTGTGATGATGAAGCATTTGAGCATGAACCTTCAGTAGACTCCAGGGCCAAAAGGATTTTCACCACCATGTTGACCAGCACCAGAAAACACTTGTTCAGAATAACCAGAAAGATCATCTGGTAAATTACTCCAGTCAACAACTCCAGGAGTGAAAAAGCTTTGATGTGATTGAGATTGAGATTGAGATTGAGATTGAGATTGTTGACTTGATTGAGATGGTGAGGCTCAGGTAGGGCATGTGATTGTTGAGCTATGGGTACTTGAACCTGATTGGACTGAAGCATGTAAAAACATGGATAAGGATATGGCATTTGACCTTGAGGAACAAAATATGCAGGAGATGATTGAATTTGTGAATGATGACCAGAACTGGTAGAATGTTGCCCTTTGTTTTGTGAATTATTGCCTGGAAAGGTCACAAAGGGTGCAGAAGAGTTAGATCCAGATGATCTACACTCCCTTGCAAAATGTCCATGTCTATGGCACTTGCGACACCTAAACTTGCTCTTGTCAAAACCAACTTTGGTTTTTCGAGAGAGACCAGGGAATTTTCTACCTGTCCTTTTATAAAATTTTTGAGATCTGATATTAACTAATGCCATTTGGCTCAAAATATCCATCTCTCCCAAATCATCATCAGCAATTCCTTTCAAATCATCCATCAAAAAGCACAGATTGTCACTATTACATCCTGAATTACTATCAATACCAGCAAAAGCATGATCTCCACTGTTTGAAGAGAAATCAATATGCTCATCATAAGAACTTTTTGATGTAGCATATTCTGACTCTTGACCGACCAGAGCAGTATTCCCTGGTACAAAATCATGAGTGAGCTTCCCAGATGAAGTCAGCTTCCTTTTCTGTTCTATCTTTCTTTCAAATGTTAACAGTTTCCCATGAAGTTAGGTGAGAGATAGATTGTCTAGATTTGCACTAGAGCGTAGGACAATAGTATATGTGTCCCATCTCTCAGGCAGGGATCTGAGAAATCTGTTGTTCATCTGGCTGTTTGTATATTCATGTTTAACCATTTTCAATTCAGATATCAAACAGGAGAATCGCTCAAACTGTTGAGTCAGTGACGCACCCTTTCTATGAGAGAATGTCTCATATGTTGGGCAAGGTTTCTCTATTGTTTGCTAAGACCTTATCAGTTCCTCCAAATTATTCTTTCAGAGCAACCTGGAGGTCATGAGCAGATTCATGATGCATAAGTCCAGAATAGATTTCATTAGGCAGTGCCATGGCCAGAATTCCATGAGCTTAGCATCAATTTCAAACAGTTTCAGATCTTCATCTGAATATTGCTCTTCTTCTTCGGAACCATTCATTGGTTTCTGGATTACTCACCATAGGCTTATATGGTCCATGAACCACAGATTTCCAACAACCTGATCTATTGACAGACATGTGATGGAGCATTCGGTCGTTGCCATATGTTGTACTCACTCCTAACAAGCATCGGAGGCTTTGTTAAGGAGCCAGTATTGTGAGGATCATTGATTGATGTAGCCATTTCACCAATTCAAACAGGTTCAATGAGATTTTAACAGATCTAACTCAAAAACTCAACAACACAGTTTAAAACAAGAAGAATCTCAAATTAATTCACAGGAAGCAACAGAAAAACAAACTCTATAACCAATTCTTGCAAATTTCCTAATTCGATCAAACTTAGATGTCAAAAGAACAGTTTCAATGATCAATTGTTAAATCGATCAATGATTAACCTACTCTGATACCATTTGAAGGGATCGAGATCTAGTTTGATCAATTAGATTAGGATTTGCAGCAGAATAGCACACGAATTAGACGAAATTCTAGCAAGAATAATATGAATATTCATTCAAACAGTAACGGTTATATAGAGAGAGTTTTCTGCAAAAAGAATGTTTTCATTCATGGACAAGCTTCCCGTATGGGGAAATTAGGTCAACATTCCTTTTATAAGGAATGTGACATCAGCTGACGTAACTTGATAGTGACATCAGCTGAAATAACTTGATAGTGACATCTAACTGATTTATACAAACAACTGAAAGTAAACTAAACTACTGAAGATGTCCATAACAACTGAGGACACCTTCACTAAAAGTAACATTACAACTACTGAAGTTATAACGTCTGAAGTGTAAGAACATCAGATGTTTTACATAATATAAAACTACTGATTACAAACTACTGAAATGAATACCATCACAACTACTGAAGAGAACTATTTCAGCTGTTATGAAAACTTCTGAGACTTTGTCTTCAGACTTTGTCTTCAGCTGTTGTCTTTAGACTTTGTCTTCAGCTGTTGTCTTCAGTAGTTGTCTTGAGACTTTGTCTTCAGCAGTTGTCTTTAGACTTTGTCTTCAAACTTTGTCTTTAGCTGTTGTAGATCACTTCAGTTGTTTTGATGTCTGTCGGACTTAAAGGTTTTTCTGATCTGGCTCATTGGTTCTTTTGGTCCAACATATAGAAAAAGAATAGACATAGATCAAAAAGCCATGACTTTCCTGCAAGCTGCTTTTCCAAATTCCATATATAAGGGATCCAAGAATGCAAAACTGTAAACAACTATGTGAACAGTGAAGCTCATGTATGAGGGGTCCACTAAAGCAAAAAAGAACCAGAAGGACCTTTTGAAGTAGCAGTTTGAGAACTTCACCTTGAAAGAAGGTGAGACCATAACTCAATAATACTCTAGGCATGTTGAGATTGTGGATACTCTAATGGATGTTGGAGTAACTCTTGAAAATAGAGTCATTGTAAGGAAGTTTATATCCTCTTTTCCAAGACAATGGACACATTATTTTGTTGTTATCAAGAGAACATAGACTCTTAAGACTCTTACACTTATAGAGTTGTATGGTATTCTAAGTGGATACCACATTGAGATGAACATGAAAAATCCATTTGATAACTCTAGCAATTAATTGAATTTAGCCCTTCATATCGTTAAAAGGGATTGTGGAGAACCATAACATCATCTTATCTATTATCAGGAAAACTCCCAAAAGGTCCTTTCATCACCTTTCTAAAGATACCAAGAGAAAGCTACACCTAAGGAAGCCCATTCCAAGAGACAAGCTTTGCACAAGCCTTTGTGTCTTCTGATGAAAGCACATGCAACTTTCTCTTTACCCATGAAGATCTTGAATGTATCTATCTAGATGATTTGGAATATATGGAGATAGTTTAGCAAATGGTTCTTCTTACTCACAGAGCCAAGAAATTCTACAAGATGACACGGAGAAAGTTTCCAAGCAATGCAGCCAGTGGCAAGTTTGGGCTCGAAAAGAGCAAAGTAAAGTGCTACAATTATGACCATATGGGTCACTCTGCTAGAGAGTGCAAGGCACCGAGGACATATAGTGGCCAAGCATAAACTAGACCAAACTACACTGACAGACCCAACTAGAATAAGAAGCCAAGGCAGTAAGCTACAATTTCTATCGAAGAAGGAGGCTTTGACTGGAGCTTTCAGGTGGAGATGCATCTCCAAATCAAGCAGTGATGGCTGACCATGATGAAGCCAAGGTATTCAAACATCTTTGTACACGTAAATATATTGCTAAAGTTAACAGATATAGGTCCTTTAACTTAGAGATGAAATCTGATCTTGAGTCTTTAAATATCATGAAATCTGCTTTTAAAGAGCTGAAAATGATTACAACTTAGAATAAAAGATTTAGAGAAAACCATTTCAACTCTTAAACATGAGCACACCAACTATAGGACTCAAATCAAAGATTCTATCACTAAGTTAACTGAATGCCAGGCTGAGCTTGTGATTAGGAAAGCCAGGGCAAAAAAATGTGTTCTTGAAGAGACCTCAAGAACATTATATCCTCATCCTTCCATAAAAAAGTTTATTATTAGAATATGTAGGGACTGGGATCTACTGAGATAGCTCCTCTATACATAATCTTGTCCGTAAGATCTCCTAGGTGTGGAACTTGTGAAGATAAGCTTTCCTCTCATAAATGCCATGAGTGAAGAGGATGAAGAGGAAATAGTAAAGGATAGATCTGAGAAGAGTGAATAGGAGTATCCTAAAAAAGTTCACCATTCTCCTGAGGAGAGAAAACAATTTGGGAAGACTAAGTCTAAAAGGAAGAACCTGATTAGAAAGGCCAAATGAAATTTTTGGAAGGATCAAGAGATCAAGGCTACCTTCAACTCTACGCAGAAACAAGTTTTTATCTATGAAGGTTTTGAAGTGGCTAAGACCAAGGACTCAAACTTGAACTCTAGTACCAGGAGTTCTATTTCATGTCTAATTTATCCCATCATCATGAAGAAGGTTGATCAGTTGTGTACTAGTGCAACAAAACCTAAACTATCCAATTCTCAAGGTAGTTGTCACCCTAAAAAAACTACCACATCAACAACAAATATGAAGAAGGAAAAAGAAAGTGATCAAGTTCAGCCTTGTTTACCAATGAATACTATCAAAAAGAAGAAAATGGATTATGTCATGTGTGGTGGTACTTCTTATCTTGCAAAGGATTGCCTTTACAATCTTAAAGTACTATCCACATGATTAAGAAAGAAACTTTTGAGAGTTTGGAGAAGAAGCAAGCTTTGGAAGGAAAATCTTTTCCTTTAGGAATCTCCCAAATGAAGAAGAAGAAAAGTGACAACTTTCCTTCAGAAGATAATTTAGTCTTGGAAGAAAGGAATACTTCCGAAGCACTAAAGCCTGTTGCAGTGATACAAAGATCTTCTAAGGGTGCAGTCTCCAAAACTTCCAAAGTTGTCAAAACTTCTAAAGCATTGAAGGTGAAGTCTAAGCTTCCAAAGGTGGTGTGGAAGACAAAGAAAGACCATGTGAGTGAAATTTTTTCATCAACATCATGAAATGATCCTCCAAATTTGACCATACGATCAATTACTATTGTATTGTCTTCAAGTTCTTTTGATAAGCCATGACCAACAAGGATTAGGTTTCCGAATGTAACTAACCATCTGTTTTTGTAGGAACAGCTCAAGACAAAAAGGAATGTATGGATCATTGATAGTGGTTGTTCCATGCACATGATAGGCAATGGGTCACTACTCCAAAACTTTGTAAAAATTGATAGAAGGCTAGTTGCTTTTGGAAGGGATGCTGGAGGTTACATTACTAGAAGGGGCATGGTCGCAATTGGTAAGCTTAGCAATGGAAAGGTAAACTTTGTCAAGGAGCTTGGATACAATCTTTTGAGTGTATCTCAATTTTGTGATCAGAGTCATAACATGCTTTTCATTGAGCATGAGTGCATTGTTCTCAACCCCGGGTGGTTATTCCTTAAGTGCACATCCTGCTCAGAGCCCCCAGGAGAGGGAACATGTACAAGATGGATTTGAAAGAAATATTTCCCTTAGTAGAAGTTTCATGCTTTCTATCTAAAGTCAATAGTGATTAGTCTTTTCTCTCGCATAAAAGAATGTGCCATGTAAACTTTAAAAACATGAATATATTAATTAAGAATGATTTGGTAACTGGAATGCCAAAGAAGGAGTTTACAAGTGATGACCATTGTGTTGTATGCCTTAAAGGGAAGCAACACAAGGTATCTCATAAGCCGAAGGAAAGAAACTATCACTACTCCTTTACACTTGTTACATATGGATCTTTTTGTCCCCACCAGTGTAATAAGTCTAGAAAGGACCTCATATTATTTAGTGATCAAGATGACTTTACAAGATTCACTTGGGTCTTCTTTGTTATGAAAAGAGTATTACAAGACAATATAGTGCTCCAAGGACTCCTCAGCAAAATGGTGTTGCTAAGAGGAGAAACATGACACTAATTGAAGCTGCAAGAACTGCATTGTTCGACTCTAAACTGCGTATCACCTTTTGGGTAGAATGAATAAACACTGCTTGTAGTGTGCAAAATAGATTTTTAGTAGTCAAGACTCATGGTAAGAATCCTTATGAACTTTGGCACAAGAGAAAACTTTTCATTGGTTTTCTCAGGTCATTTAGATGTCCTTGCACCATCTTGAATACCAAAGACCAAATAGCCAAATTTAATGAGAAATCATATGAGGGACACTTTATTGGATACTCTTTTCAACCCAAGGCTTATAGCTTATACAATCTCCAAACTAAAGTAGTTGAGGAGTCAGCCAATGTGACTTTCTATGAGCACACCCCTAGTGTGAAAGGTTCTAGTCTTTATTGGCTATTTGATCATGACCTAGTTACCAACTATTTTAACAAATCTTGTGAGAATGTTTCAAGGTCCATAGATATACTATCAATAGGTGATCATGATCCAAGATTGGTGTTGAGAAAACCATCAAATAATACTACTTCAGCACAACCATGTCAATTTAGTTGATATATCTGAGGTGCCACAAAATTCCAGTATAGGCACAACACTCAAATGAATGACCTTCAAATGTAGAAGGAGATAGTGGTAGAGATAGTGATTAATAATTTCTTAATGCTGACAACCACTCCAATGAAGACAACATAAATGATGTCACACACTCATTGGATCAAGTCTCTCTTGATAAGTGTGTTGATATGGTGGAGATACTTCAATGCTTGATCTGAATTTCTCTAGTTTAGATCTCTCCAAGCAACTTGCTATGATTCTTAAACTCATAATCCACAAGTCTCACCCCACCACAAACATCATTGGAGATGTTGATGCAGGGGTAAGAACAAGAGGAAAAATCCATGATGCAAATGTTTAGGAACAAAATAGGTGTTTAGGAACAAGAAGGATGATAGAGGACTTTTTATAAAATACAAGCCATGTCTATTTGTCCAAGGGTACACACAAGAAGAAGTAATTGACTACACAGATGTTTTTGCTACTGTAGCAAGACTTGCAGTTGTTAGAATATTCCTAGCTTTTGTTGAATCCAAGGATTTCAAGATCTACTAGCTTGATGTCAAGTGTGCTTTTCTATATGGAGTGATTGATGAAGAGGTATATGTCAAACAACCACTAGGTTTTAAAGATCCTGATCATCTTGATTATGTCTACAAGCTTCATAAAGCTCTTTATGGACTGCACCAAGCTGCAAAGAAATGGTATGAGACTCTATCTCAGTATCTCTATCAACATGGCTACAAAAAGGGTACTATATATGGAACTCTCTTCATCAAAGGAACATGGAATTACTTAATGCTAGTTCAAGTATATGTGGATAACATTATCTTTGGTTCAACAAATCCAAAATTCTACAAAGACTACGAGAAGCTTATGAAGAATAGATTTAAAATGAGTGCTATGGGAGAACTCAATATCTCTCTAGGAATTCAAGTGAAGAAAGTTGATAGTGGTATCTTCAAAAGTCAGTCAAAGTACGTACAAGACATACTTACAAGATTCAACATGACTGATGTTGGTCCATTTGATTGATTTGCAGTACAAATGAGATGTTGAATCGTTCAATATCAAATATAAACAATAGATAACAAAGATGAAGAAGGTTAAAAACAACCACAAATGTATCAAACTAAGAACAATGAGGATCAATACACTCGATAATAACAAAGCCCCATTATATTTTTGTGAATATACCGCTTAGAAAGGTCACTTGCAACAATGATAAATGATTAGGGTTTTGCAAGGTTACCCAACAATGAAAATGATCAAATCTATACATAGCAATCTTAGTTTCACAGACAGTTTCGCTGTCAGCGAAACTATACTGTCGAAACTATAGTTTCGCCCGGTAGAAACAAAAGTTTCGCTGGGTGAACTAAGACAACTTACTATGAGCGAAACTACAGTTTCGTTCATAGTTTTGCTGGACTTCAAAACTAAACTAAGTGAACTACATAAAAAAGTAGACTAACATTAGACCTATTACAAAGTAATATAAACATAATCTAATCTAAGGTGAGTCCAACCTAAACATGATCTTCAATACTCCCCCTAGGTTGGACCTCACCGTATTCACTTGTCTTTATTTGAAACATCTGCTCTAGTCTCTCCTGCTGCATCTGATGTATCTATACTTGCTCCCGCAGCTTCTTCCATGGGGCTTCAAGCATAGATTCTCCTTGTTCAGCTTTAGTTTTCCCGGCTACTTATGTTATTTCTTCATTACCTCCTGTAGCTTCTTCCACGGGAGCTTCAGCAAATGATTCACTTTGTTCACCTACTGCTTCATTAGCTCCCTTGGGACGAGCACTAGCTTGCTCAAATTTTCTTGATAAGTCCCTCACATCCATATCCAATTAATCTTGAGCTCTAACCTTCTCTACAAGCTCCTTCACTTCTTTCCTCACACCTCTAGCCTTATTGGCCATTATCATGAACAGACTAGCTTTTTCCTTGTGTCCTCTCCTGCCCCTGCTTTGATATGATTTTCACAAAGAACCAACAATCTTCATTGCATAATCCAAACACTTCCATAGGCTCAAACAGTCTAAACTCAACTCCACTTTTCACCCTTATCATAGCTTCCCCCATATTGTTATCATAAAACCACTTCTCAAAGTTTTGTAATTGTCGGGGAAGGTGCAGGATTGTTGAAGAATGAAGAGTTACAACACAACAACACAAAAAGGAGATAAACTAAGCTTAGATCAAATAGTAAACTGGATTAACCAAGTGGTGACACTAAGAACACAAGTAATATTTGAGACATAACACAAAGAACACAAGTGTTTGGTTTTCAAGAATGCAGTATATTGCCTTCTCTATGTTCTATTACAAGTGTTACAAAAGCATATTTGAAAAATACAAGAACATGAGATACTTATACAACATCCCATAACCGGCTATACTTTGAAAGCTAGCTGGATACAGTTGACTAGACACACACAAAATCAATTGTAGAGTCAAAAGGCAGATTGCCTTTTGACTAGTGACTATGACATGCCATAGCTCACATCCTGATCTATTACAAAAAGGATAAAGTACATAAAGTAGAAAGTTACAGACTCAAGACCTCAATGTACAGTTACCAAAAGCATGGACCTTTTCACCAAACCATGTTTGTTGGTGACTTGCAGAGTTGCAGCGAAAAGGTGTCCAGGTTTATGGAACAGTACATCAGATAAAGCATGTTACTAAAAGTTTTCGGAAGAAATCTGTCTTCATGAACTTCAAGCTTTGGAAGACTTTGTATCTGAGGCTTCGGAAGACTTCATCTTTGGCTTCGGAAGATGTTTGTCTTGGCTTCGGAAGATTTCACACTTAGAGTGTTTATTTTGAACATGTGAAACTTCCGAAGCATTCCACTTCAATGCACTTGTGCAGCATGCAGGAAAGACTAAAGATGTTTAGGTTGCATCAGCCTCTTCATTAATCTCTACAAACTCCCCCTAGGCTGATGCTACCAAAACATTTAGAAAACTATAGATGTTAACAGTCCTCATTAGGATGATCACCATTCCTTTCTTCATAAGATGATCAGGATCCTTTAGACTGTCAAAGTGTCTTCTCATGTTAAAGAGATCATGCAGAGGCAAGTGAAACATATCTTGCCATGTATAGATGTCCTCAATGCCTTGATCTCTAATAACATGCCACCTTTTTGGATTTGTGGTGTATGTCCAAGACAAGATGGGTCTTCCTCATGCTAGAGGAGCTACTGAAGTTGGAGTTGATTGAGCATCCTCTGGCTGCACATCCTCAGGCTGTCCTGATTCATCCTGAGGTTCATAAGGGGATGCAAGCTTCTTCTTCTTCTTAGAGTTTGGTTTAGAAGCATCCTTTTCCTTCTCTTTCTAAATTTTAACTGAGAAGACTGGCTTGCAGCACCAGATTGATCTTCATTGTCTTTCTCAGTTGGGACTTCCTCTCTCTCAGGTTCAGATGGAGAAGGAGGTTGACCCTGCTGTGGATTAGAAGATGAAGCTTGCTGAGCATTAGCAGGAGGTCCATGTTGTGTTGTGTCTGTTTGTTCAACGTTAACCTCCACTTCAGGTGGGGCCTGACTTGGAGTGGAGTGTAAGTCAGTGAGCACTCCACTCTTAATCTTCTCCTTGATTACCCTGATATGCTCATCCATAGTGGATAGAGACATGGGTCCAAGTCTCCTTCTGAAGAATCCATACAACGTTAAGAAGCTCATCATCCTCTGCCTATAAGCAGACTTTTTCATGCTCTTTTGGATGATGGCTCTTGACTTTGCAGCTTCTTCCCTCAGCTTCTTCTTTGTTGTCTTTCTTTCCTTGACTAACTCAAGCACAAGTTGTTTTAAGTACTCAAACTCAACATAGTCATAAGGTAAGGGAAGGAGTGTATTTGCCTGATAGAGGCCTGTGGCACTCAGGTAGTTAATCATCTTGATTCTGTGTTCTTCCTTATCTACTTGAGGTTCTTGTTGAACCACATCCTCTTGTTCAGGACTTTCTTGAACTGGTGAGAGGGTAGGCATACCTTTGTATATTCTTTTTCTTCTTCTCTCTTCTTTGACTTGTACTAGGAGTTCTACATCTCTCCCACCTTCTTCTCTATTGACCTTTCCAGATCAACTAGCTCATTCATTCATCCAAGGGGAGAGAGATGACACTATCTATGTCATTGTTCCTAGTCTGCAGATAGTTAATCCTGACTGCCCTTAACTCATCGTTCTGAGTATCTAGTCTGGGGGTAGCCCTGATTGCAAAATCCATGAGTCTTGGAGACTCAATAGAGGAACTTTCTCCCCTTAGCCTCCTTTTCCTCTCTCTCTTTCTCCTTCTCCTCAATCTCCTCAGATGTCATCTTCTTTTCCCTTTGTCACTCTCAGACCTTTGTTACTCAGGGTGGAGAGAGCTTTGGCCTTCATTGCTCGTTGGAGCATCTGAGCTCAGGCCAGGGAGAGGTTGAGAATCACCTTCACCAGCAGGTGTCTCAGAAGGAATATGGATCTCTGCAGCAGTTGGAGATGATGAGATAGGGCTCTCAGGTTCTGTCACTGGGCTTTAGTCAAGGTTTCCTTATGAAGCTAATCTTAGGTCTGCCTTAATATCCAGTTGACTGATGACATTGCATGATTGCCTTAGTCACCTTCTTAGACTGAACTCTGCAATGATCCTGTCTTGGATTCTTCTAGCGAGTCTGTCAGCTTGTATTGATTGACTTGGGTTGATAAGTGGCATGTTGACTAGATCCAGACCTTCATAGTAGTCCAAGTTCTGCAAATTAAAGACTTCTTGCTGTCCTTGAACTCTTATGATAATGAGGGCTTTCCTGTTGTTGTCATACCTCTACCCAAAAATGTGATTGAAGGATGATGAAGGTGACATAGCCCTTGGTATCCCATCCTCGAACAGACTCTGCATAAAGGATTGTATGTAGTCCACATCAATGTGAACTAGAGGAGGTTGCTGAGAATGCACAGTTGCAAGTGAGGATGGTGAGTCCTCAATGTCCATTCTCTCGGAGGAACTCCCAGGTTCTGTGGCTGGAATGACTTTCTCCCCTTTTGGTAGCATCACCCACTTGCATAGGTGAGCTGGAGGATAGGTCAATCACATCCACAGGTTCTTGTGTTCCTGGTTGAGCTCTCCTTAAGGGTCTCCCAGCTAGTTTTTCCTTAAGATATGAAATCTCAAGTTGCTGGTCATTGATCCTGTTTTGTAAGGTAGTCACCTGAGATTCAAGGTGACTGACCTTTGAGACTAGGTAAGTGCATGTTTTAGACAGCTTATGCACTTTTAGTCTTAGATCCCCCTCATCTTCATCAGAAGAATCACTAGGGGTGGAGAAGATTGGACCAAAGTCTTTTCTCTCATGACCAGTTCTAAGTTCTTGGCTACTGGATTTCCTCTGCTCACTGGCAGTCTCAGTTGAGATGTCAGTGGGTTGAGTTGCCATGGTTGAGGTCTTAATGATGTAATCACTTTCAGAAGTGAGAGCCTCTTCCATATGGATATCCTGAACATGTTCAGTAGTGTCCACCTCAGTAGTAGGTGACTGATGTGGGATAGATGTAGGAGACTCAGTAGTACTCATCTCTCTTTGAGTAGAGGGAAAGAAGAGAGATTCATTGTACTCACTGAAACCTATATCTTCATCAGGATAGAAGTCAATGTTGGGAATGGGTTGGTTAAGATCTATAGGCTGGGGATGGTAACTATCCCCTGAAGGTTGATCACTTGAGTGTTGAGACTCAAAGTGATGGCTTAAGGCTGTAGGGCTAATGAGTTGATTAGGCTGAGCATGAGGAACCTCAGCACTGATTCTTGAAGAGATGGGAGTGGTCTGCTCCTCAGGAGAAATGGGAGCACCAGTGTCCATTTCCTCCTGTATGGGTGAGTATATGGGGACCTCCACAGACTGAATAGTCTGAGTAGGGGTTCGTTTGTATTTTCTTTGGTAGGTGATGGATATTTGAGGCTGTGTGGGTGGTTGGGAAGTTGCAGGTGTGGGTTCAACACTAGCTTGTGCTGCTAGGTTGTCACCTTGAGCAATGAGCTCAAACATTTTTGGGACTAGGGCTGTTTCTACCCCGGAGAATCCAACAGTGGACTTTCTCAATATTTTAAGATGTCGGCTTCATCTGTCCCAATTTAAGACTGTTACCTGTTTCCCTTAACTGTGAGCCCAGTTCACAGTTAAGAATGTACTGGACATATCTAGGAAACATGTAATATTCTAAGGAGTCTAAATTAGCAAGCAAATTTGTATAAACAAACTGAGAGTACCTGAATTGACCCCTTGAACCATTCCATGGACTATGAAGGAGAGAACTTCAGGAATCTGGTCCCATCCACCATGCTTGTTTGATAAGCTGTGGATGACCACATGGAGCAGGAATCTCCATTGGGATGAGACCTTCCCTTTCCTAAAGGTCTTTACAGAGAAATCTCCCTCATATCCCATCTGCTCAAAGGAATGATTTACAGCTTCCTTTGGAAAGAACACCTCACCTTCTTCATCATCCAGCTGAAGATGTCTGTTGATGACGGCCGGAGTGATGAAGATTGTTCTCCCCTGCACTGTGGCAGACAGTGCCTTCTCTCATCCATAATTACCTCTTGGCAAGTCTTCCAGAATTCAAACAACTGATCCTCATAGAGTGGAGGATCAATGGTGAGGGAGGTGAAGTAGTTCCACAGAGATAAGAAACGGCAAACCTCTGAGAAATAAGGATCTTTCTCAGAGCGTAATATAGCAACTTGATTGTGTTGTCTGTGTAGCTGCATGGTAAAGTTGGGATCATTTCTATGAGCAAGGTTGGCCATTTTGAAGTAGCTTAAGAACGAAGGAAGAAGAAAGAAAGAATTTTAGAGAGAAATTTGGGTTTTTAGGTTTGCAGGAAGAACAGATGATAGAAAGAGGGGGAAACCGTTGGGTTTATATATGAGAGGAATTTCAGATAAAGTTTAATGAAAGAGGATAAACTTTGAAATCCGGATGTCGGTCCCACCTCTGAAAAAGTAGTTTACTTTTTGCTCAACAAGTAGTTTTCTTGGAAGTCAAAAAGCTTCCGAAGGTTAATTATCTTGGGAAGTTTTAATTAAAAAGCTTCTGAAGCTAAAATGACTTCGGAAGAATTTCTTGAGAGATTTGAAAATTTTGCTTCGGAAGTAAATGGTCCTTAAAATTTAGTAAGTGTCTCAGACAAAAATTTAAGCTTCGGAAGATAAATTTTGAAAACTCTTCCGAAGGTAAACTTCTTAGACAGTTATTTAATTTGATGGCATGATTTACTTCCGAAGTTAAAAACAAAACTTCCGAAGTATGAGAAATTTTAAAAAATCTAAGGAAAGTCTTCAAAAAGAAATTTTCATCCAAAGAAAACATGAGCTTTGTAAATAGATTAGCATATTTCATTTGTGTGAAGCTTGACTAGTTTAATTAATCCCTTTTCATAGTTATCCCTTACTAAATGATACCTGAAAATTATGTGCTTTGTCCTTGAGTGCTGCATAAGGTTCTCTGTGATGAGATAGCACTGTTGTTGTCTATGTGAATGGGAGTTCCTTGAAGTTTAACCCATAATCCACATCTGATTTTGAATCCAAGTACTTGAGCATAGCAGCTTGCAGCAACAATGTATTTAGCTTCAGCAGTTGATGCAGAGACACACGATTGTTCTTGCATTGCCATAAGAAACCCTCCACCAAGAAATTGACATCCCCCAGATGTATACTTTGCAGTCATGTTACAACCACCATAATCATTATCTGTATAGGCATACAGATTGAAGTCAGAATTCTTGGAATACCATAGTCCAAGTGTTGATGCACCCTTAAGGTATCTTAGAATCCTTTTGACAGTGATAAGGTGAGACATCTTAGGGTTGGCTTGATATCTTGCACAAATACATGTAGCAAACATGATATCAGGCCTGCTAGCAGTAAGATACATAAAAGACCCAATCATAGCCCTGTATAAATGCTCATCTACACACTCCCCTCAAGATCAGGACAACAGAGTGGTTTTCGGCTATGGGTGTCTTAGCAATCTTACAGTCAGTCATAAAACCTCTTGAGTATGTCCTGAACATAGTTTGACTGACTTACGAAGATGCCATCTTCAACTTGCTTCACTTGAATTCCCAGAAAGAAATTGAGTTCCCGCATGACACTCATTTTAAATCTGTCTTTCATCAGCTTCTCAAAGTCTTTGCAGGCTTTGGATAGTTGAACCAAAGATGATGTCATCACATATACCTGAACTAGCAATATGTCTTTTCCTTGTCCTTTGATGAAGAGAGTTCCATCTATAGTATCCCTCCTGTATCCATGTTTACAGAGATACTCAGACAGTGTCTCATACCACTTCCTGGGTGCCTGATGCAGCCCATAGAGAGCTTTGTCAAGCTTGCAGCCATGATCAGGATGATCAGGATCTACAAAACCAGGTGGCTGTTGACATAAACCTCTTCATCTATCACTCTATATAAAAAGGCACACTTCACATCAAGTTGAAAAACCTTGAAGTTCTTGGATGCAGCAAATGCCAGGAATATCATAACAACTTCTAATCTTGCCACTGGAGCAAAGACATCAGTGTAGTCAATCCCTTCTTCTTGTGTGTATCCTTGAACAACCAGTCTAGCTTTGTCTTGATGATGATGCCTCTATCATCTTTCTTGTTCCTAAACACCCATTTGGTTCCAATGGTAGTCTTCCTAGAAGGAAGAGGACAAATGTTCCAAACTTTAGCCTTTTGAATTGAAGCAGCTCTTGTTGCATAGCTTTAACCCAACTTCCATCCTTTAGAGCTTCATCAACTTTCTTTGGCTCTATCTGGGATAGAAAACAAGAGTGAAGACAAACATTTGCTTCACAGGTTTTTCCTCTTGTCTTTACCCCTGAGATAACATCTCTAATGATGTTTGTGGTAAGGTGAGACTTGTGGATCCTAAGCTGAGGGATCACAACAAGTTATTGAGAAAGATCTAAATTTGAGAAATTTAGATCTGGCAAAGATGTTTCTCCCTCCACATTAGCACACTTTTCAAGTGAAACTTGATCCAAGCAGTGTGTGACATCATTGATGTTCTCATCCACAGTGTGGTTAGTGGTATCAAGAAATTCTTGGTCACTGTCACCATCACCATTGTTGTCTTCCACAGTTGAGGTGTTCTTATCTGGTTGTAGAGTCTCTGAGCTGGAATTTGAAGGCATACCAGATGTATCAGCTGAATTTGTCATTGTAGGGCTGATAGAAACCTCATTTGCAGAAGTGGTTCCAACTGGAGCTGAAGATATGTGTTTTGAAGGTCTTCCTAGCTCAAATCTTGGATCAGGATCATCTGTATTCAAATTTTTTGCAGATCCTAAAACATTCTCACAAGATTTGTTAAAACAGTTGGTAACCAAATCAAGATCAAACAGCCAATCCGGACCAGAACCAGTAACACAAGGTGTGTGTTCACTGAAAGTCACATTGGCTGACTCCTCAATAATTCTAGTTCTGAGATTGTATACTCTATAAGCCTTAGCTTGGGAAGAATATCCAATAAAGTGTCCATCATCTGATTTCTCAGCAAACTTGGCAATTTGATCTTTGGTATTCAAGATGGTGCAAGGACATCCAAATGACCTGAAAAAACCAATGAAAGGTCTCCTCTTGTGCCAAAGTTCATAAGGAGTCTTGCCATGAGTCTTAACTACTAAAACTCTATTCTGCACATAGCAGGCAGTGTTGACTGCCTCTGCCCAGAAGGTGATGGGCAGTTTAGAGTCAGACAACATGGTTCTTGCAGCTTCAATCAGTGTCCTGTTTCTCCTCTCAACAAACCGTTTTGCTGAGGAGTCTGGGAGCACTAAATTGTCTTGTAATACTCTTTTCATCACAGAATGTGTCAAGGATATGGTTCTTAAATTCGGTTCCTTGATCACATCTTATGATCTTGACCTTGTGATCAGATTGATTCTCAATCTTTAAGATGAAATTTTTCAGAATCTCAGGAGTCTCATCCTTAGTTCTAAGGAAGAAAACCCAAGTGAATCTTATAAAGTCATCTGTTATCACTAGACAGTATGAGGTCCTTCCTAAACTCATTACACTGGTGGGGCCAAAGAGATCCATATGTAACAAGTGTAAGGGAGTAATGATTGAGTTCTTTTCCTTAGGCTTGTGAGATACCTTATGTTGCTTCCTTTTCAGGCATGCAACACAATGGTCATCACTTGTAAACTCTTTCTTTGGCATTCCAGTTACCAAGTCATGCTTAATTAACTTATTCATGTTCTTAAAGTTTACATGGCACATTCTTTTATGCCATAGGAAAGAATCATCACTATTGGCTTTAGACAGAAAGCATGAAACTTCTCCAGAGGGAGAGGTTTCTTGCAAATCCATCTTGTATATGTTTCCTTTCCTGGGGGCTCTAAGCAGGATATGCTCATAAGGAATGACCACACCAGACTTAAGAACAATGCACTCATGCTCAGTAAAGAGCATGTTATGACTCTGATCACAAAATTGAGATACACTCAGAAGATTGTATCCAAGCTCCTTTACAAAGTTTACATTTTCTATGCTGAGCTTACCATTTGTGACCTTGCCCCTACCATAAATGTAACCACCTTATCTCCTCCAAAAGCAACAGGTCCTCCATCAATCCTTTCAAGTTCTGGAGTAGTGACCTATTACTAGTCATATGCCTGGAGCACCACACTGTCTATGATCCAGACATTTCTGTCTGTCTTCAGCTGTCCCTGCACAAGAGAGAATGATCATCTGGAAACCCAAGCCTTGCTTGTCTTGGGCTCATTTGCAGAAGGTAATTTAACAGTAATAGATCCTATGGTTGTACTAAGAGGATCTTGAGCTGTTTTTGATGGAGAAATCTTAGTCGCTTGGTCTTTCTTAGACGTCCATACCACCTTTGGAGTCTTGGACTTGACCTTAAAAACTTTAGAAGCTTTTGGAGGTTGAGAAGTTTTGATGACCGAACCTTCGGACGATTCTGCAAACACTGCAGTAGTCTTCAGTGCTTCGAAAGAACTCCTTTCTTCCGAGACCATATATTCTTCCGAAGAGAATTTTCCACTTCCCTTCTTGTTAGATTTGGAACTTCCGAAGGACACTGGTTTTCCTTCCGAAGCTGGAATCTGCTTAGAGCTCTTTAAAGCCTTTGTTTTGGCCGTATGGACGGTACCTTTAGGATTTAAGGGACAATCCTTTGCAATGTGAGTGGTGATGTCACACATGACACAATTCATTTTCTTCTTCACAAGAGCCTTGTCTTGAGAGTAAGACTGTCTTTGGTCACTTCCCTTCTCCACCTTCATCTTTGCAGATGTTGAGACAGTCCTCTTGGGCTGAGAACTGTGCTTGGAGTTTGATGGACCAGGCAGTGCAGCAGTGGCACAGAGCAGATCAGTCTTCTTCTTGCTGCTGAGATGAGTTGAGCAAGAACCAGAACTCTTAGAAGAGTTTTGGTTGATGTCTTCAGTCCCTACCACTTTAAACCCTGCAGAAATAAAAACTTGTTTTTTCTTAGAGTCGAAAGTAGCCTTGATCTCTGAGCCTTCCTAGCCTTTCTTTTGCTCTTTCTGATCAAGTTCTTTCTCATGGACTTGGTCCATAGTCTTCACTTTCTCCTCAGAAGGATAGTGGCCTTCTTGGAATCCTCCTCTTCACTCTTTGTAGAGGGATTCTTCACAATCTCTTCTTCATCCTCCTCACTCATAGGATCTATGAGAGGGAGCTCATCTTCACAAGTTTCACACCTAGGAGATCTTACCGACAAGATTGTGTGTGGAGGAGCTATCTCATTGGATCCCAGTCCCTGTCTGTTTTGATGCACACTTTGTTGTGCAGGGATGAGGATATCATGATCTTGAAGGTCTCTTCTTCAAGAACACTCTTTTCTGCCTGGCTTTGCTGATCACAAGCTCAGCCTGACACTCAGTTAACTGTTTATGAGATCTTTAATTTGAGTCCTAAAATCTTTGTGTTCATGTTTTAGAACTGAAATGGTTTTCTCTAAGTCCTCTATTTTCAGCTTATAATCATTTTCAAACTTTCTAAAATCAGATTTTAAAATGTTTAAGGACTCAATATCAAATCTCAGTTGCAAGTTATAGGACCTGTACCTGTTAACTTTAGCAATGCATTCAGGAGTACAGAGATGTTCCAATACCTGGCTTCATCATGATCTGCCATTAGTGCTTGGTTTGGAGAGGCGTCGTCAACCTGAAAGCTCCAGTCAAAGCCTCCTTCTTCAATAGAAACAACAGCTTGCTGCTTTGACTTCTCATTATGGAGAGCTTTGTCAGTGTAGTTTGGTCTGGATTGTGTTTGGCCAACATTTGTTCTGGGTTCCTTACACTCTCTGGCAAAGTGGCCCATCAGGTTACAGTTCTAACACTTGACTTTACCTTGTCCAGTCCAAACTTTCCACTGGTTGCATTGCTTGGAAACTTCCTTCCAGTCCTCTTGTAGAACTTCTTGGCTCTGTGAATGAGAAGAGCCATCTGCTAGACTATTTCCATGTATTCCAGATCATCTGGATGGATACAGTCCAGGTCTTCAAGAGTGAAAAGAGAGTTGCCACAGCTTTCATCAGAAGACACAAAAGCTTGAGAAGAGCTTGTCTCTTGGAATGGGCTTCCTTGAGTGTAGTTCTCTTTTGGTGTCTCTGGGAAGGTGATGAAAGGACCCTTGGATGAATTTTTAGGGTAGCATAAGAGATGATGTTTGGGTTCTATGCTATCCCTTTCAACCACATGTAGGGCTGAACCCATTTGATTGTTGGAGTTTCTAGATGAACCTTGCATGTTCATCTCTATCTGGTATCTACTGAGAATCCCATATAACCCAGTCAGAGTAAGAGTTTTGAGATTTTCAGTTCTCTTGATCACCACACAGTAGTGTGTCCACTGTCTAGGAAGTGAGGACATGAACTTCCTTACAATGTCTCTATTTTCAAGAGAAACTCCTCCATCCACTAGGGTATCCACAATCTCAACATACCTGAAGTACTGCTGAGTCATGGTTTCACCTGTTTTGAAATGAAGTTTTCAAACTGCTGCATCAGGAGATCCTTCTTGTTCTCCTTGGCTTCAGAAGAACCCTCATACATCAGTTTCAGTGCATCCCACAGCTGCTTGGCTGTTTTGCACTTCTTGAAACCTCTGTACATAGAGTTGGAAGGGCAGTTTGAAGAGCTGTCATGGCTTTTCTATCTATCTATACTCTCTTCCTATCTTCATCAGAGTAGTTAGCCATATCTTTGGGGATCATACTAGCACCAGTAGAAGAAGGTGTGCTGGGTATGAAAGGTCCATTCTCAATAGACTCTCACATTCTTGAATCAAGAGACCTGATGAAACCTTCCATTCTTAAACACCAGGTGTCAAACTCATCAAGAGTGATCAATGGGGACTTGTTCATTGTTCCAGTTTCCATATCAGTTTTGGAAATGGCTGCCATTTGAAAAGTTTAGTATTTATGTGTGTGAGGGATCTAAAGATGGCGAGATCTTATATCAAGTGCCTGGAATGCTCTGGTACCAAATGCAGGATCGTTGAAGGGTGAAGAGTTACAACACAACAACACAAAGAGGAGATAAACTAAGCTTAGATCAAACAGTAAACTGGATTAACCAAATGGTGACACTAAGAACACAAGTAATATTTGAGACAGAACACAAAGAACACAAGTGTTTGGTTTTCAAGAATGCAGTATATTTCCTTCTCTATGTTTTATTACAAGTATGACAAAAGCATATTCGAAAGATACAAGAACATGAGATACTTATACAACATCCGATAACCGGCTATACTTTGAAAGCCAGCTGGATACAATTGACTAGACACACACAAAATCAATTGTAGAGTCAAAAGGCAGATTGCCTTTGACTAGTGACTATGACATGCCATAGCTCACATCCTTATCTATTACAAAAAGGATAAAGTACATAAAGTAGAAAGTTACAGACTCAAGACCTAAATGTACAGTTACCAAAAGCATGGACCTTTTCAGCAAACCATGTTAGTTGGTGACTTGCAGAGTTGCAGCGAAAAGGTGTCCAGCTTTATGGAACAATACATCAGATAAAGCATGTTACTAAAAGTCTTTGGAAGAAATCTGTCTTCATAAACTTGAAGCTTCGGAAGACTTTGTCTCTAAGGCTTCGGAAGACTTCATCTTTGGCTTCGAAAGATGTTGGTCTTGGCTTCAAAAGATTTCACACTTAGAGTGTTTCTGTTGCACATGTGAAACTTCCGAAGCATTCCACTTCAATGCACTTATGCAGCATGCAGGAAAGACTAAAGATGTTTAGGTTGCATCAGCATCTTCATTAATCTCTATAGAAGGGGATCTGACAATCTGACCCTGTTCACTATCTTTGGGGGTTTCACCCTCAGCATTATCTTTCCTTTTCCCGTCTCCCAATCCTTATGCTTTTTTGATCTTCTCCACTCAACCTTCATGAACCCAAATGAATAAAAATTGTCATTTAGTCCATTCTTGATCTCCTTTTCTAGTATCATGGCTCTATCACCCAGATGAGCATTAAGCAATGGTAGAACAACAACCTCCTCAAATCCCACTTAGGCAAGGTCTTGAATGCCTTCCTCTTGTGGAGATAAGAAATACCCCTCTCCTTTTTATCATAAGCATTTTGAGGCCGGGGTTATACTTCCGACTTGTTGGACCAAAAGAACCAATGAGCCGGATCAGAAAAACCTTTAAGTCCCACAGACGTCACAACAACTACTGAAGACCACAACAGCTGAAGACAACAGCTGATTACAAAGTCTGAAGACAAGTGCTGAAGACAAAGTCTGAAGACACAAGTGCTGAAGTCAAAGTCTGAAGACACAAGTGCTGAAGACAAAGTCTGAAGACACAAGTGCTGAAGACAAAGTCTGAAGACACAAGTGCTGAAGACAAAGTCTGAAAACACAAGTGCTGAAGACAAAGTCTGAAGACACAAGTGCTGAAGACCAAAGTATCAGACGCTGTCACAACAGCTGAAGAGGTCTTCTTCAGTAGTTGTGACGGTTTACCTTTCAGTAGTTTTATGTTTCATCTTTTCAGTAGTTTGACACAACAGCTGAAGAATACTTCTTCAGTTGTTGTGCTCATCAGTTGTTTTATATTTATCAGTAGTTTTGTAAAACGACTGAAGAGCTTGTTCTTCAGTCGTTGTAGTTTCAGTAGTTTTCTATCAGTAGTTTCTTATTTTGTACTTAACACTCTGATATGTTCTCGGTAGTTGTGAACATTTCAGTAGTTTGTTAAGAGTTAGTTATTTTTGTATTAGATCAGCCAGTTGTCACTTTCCCGTGATAACAGCAGCGATTGCACTCTATATAAGGAGTGTCAACCTATTGTAATATTTGAATGATTTGATCAGAAATATTCCATATTATTGAAACATTCCTTATTACAGAAATATATTCTCTCGTTATGACCGTATTTGTTCTTAATGCATACGAGCATCATTTTCTTGCTACAATTTGTCTAATTCTTGTTCTTATTCCGCTACACTACGCTCTAATACATCAAACTTGTGATCGCTGATCCTATCAAATGGTATCAGAGCAAGGTTAATCATTGATCGATCTAATAATTGATCATTGAAACTGCTATTCCAGATCCAAGTTTGATTGAATTAGCATTTTTGTGTTTTGCAAGAAACGGTTATAGAGATTGAATTTTCTGTGTTTTCTGGTCAATCATCATGAGATTTTCTCTTGGTTTTCATTGAGTCTATTGTGGTCTTTATAAAAACGTTTAAAAGCTTGAATTAAATTGTATTTGGACTCAAAATGACTACTCCTTCCAATGATCCTCACAATACTGGTTCCTCAACCAAGCCTCCAATGCTGGTTAGGAATGAGTATAACATATGGCAACGACGAATGCTCCATCACCTGTCTGTTAACAGCGCAGGTTGTTGGACATCAGTGGTACATGGTCCACACAAGCCTATGGTGAATAAACCGGAAACTAATCAAATGGTTCCGAAGAGGAGGGAGCAATACTCAGATGAGGATAAGAAGTTGTTTGAGATTGATGCAAAAGCCCATGGAATTCTGGCCATGGCACTGCCTAATGAAATATATTCTGGGCTAATGCATCATGAAACTGCCCATGACCTCTGGAATGCCTTGAAAGAACAATTTGGAGGAACAGATGAGGTCTTGGCAAATAATAGAGAAATCCTTGCCCAACAATATGAGACATTCTCTCATAGGAAGGGTGAGACACTGACTCAACAGTTCGAGCGGTTCTCTTGTTTGATCTCTGAATTAAAAATGGTCAAAAATGAGTATACCAATAGCCAGATGAATAACAGATTTCTCAGATCACTGCCTGAGAGATGGGACACATACACTATTGTCCTACGCTCCAGTGCAAATTTGGACAAACTATCTCTCACCCAACTCCATGGGAAATTGCTCACATTTAAGAGAGAGATAGAACACAAACGAAAACTGAATTCATTTGGAAAGCTCACTGAAGACTTTGTACCTGGCAACACTGCCTTGGTCGGTCATGAGTTAGAATATGCTTCATCTGAATACCAGTATGATGAGCATATTGACTTCTCTTCAAACACTTCTGATTCTGCATTTGTGAGTGTTGATAGTCAGTTTACTGGATGTAATAAAGACAATCTATGCTTCATCATGGATGATCTCAAGGGGATTGCTGATGATGACTTAGAAGAGATGGATGTTTTGAGCCAAATGGCCTTGATAAATATCAGATCTCAGAAGTTCTACAAAAGAACTGGAAGAAAGTTCCCAGGACTCTCTGGCAAAACCAGAGTTGGTTTTGACAAGAGTAAGTTGAAGTGTCACAAATGCCACAGGCTTGGACACTTTGCTAGAGAATGCAGATCATCTGGATCTAATTCCTCTGCACCTTTTGTGACTTTCCTGGCAATAGTCAACAACACAGAGGGCAACATCCTGTCAATTCTAGTCATCATTCTCAACCACAATCTCCTGCATATTTTGTTCCTCAGGGTCAAATGCCATATCCTTACCCTTGTATTACATGCCACAGTCAAATCAAGTTCAAGTTCCTATAGTACCACAACCTCATGCACTACCAGAACCTCAACCATCCCAATCTCATCAACCTCCTCAACCTCAACAACACAGCTTCTTCACCCCTGGAGGTGTTGACTGGAGCAGTTTACCGGATGACATGTCTGGTCATGAA
The DNA here is from genome assembly GCA_025506515.1 of Flaveria trinervia. NCBI lineage: Eukaryota > Viridiplantae > Streptophyta > Magnoliopsida > Asterales > Asteraceae > Flaveria > Flaveria trinervia. Next base: position 42,098,194 of record CM046452.1, on the reverse strand, counting down.
CAACTGTTCACAGGTGCTGGTCAACATGGTGGTGACAGTCCTTTTGGGAATCTGGCTCTCATGGCCCTGGAGTCTACTGAGGGTTCCTGCTCAAATGCATCATCTTCACAGGTAACTCAGGTATCTTCAGAGGCTAAAGCCAAGTTATGTTCTGAATCATGCATTGCTGCCTTTGTCTCAATTAGAGAGGCAAATGTAGCATTAATAAATCAAAAACTTGAGCTTGAGAAAACCATTTCCAAAAGAAAAGCTGAGTTTGAGTCTGCTCTAAATTGTAAAAATGATGAGATCTATAAGCTTAAATGCCAACTAAATGATGAAAAGGCTAAGCTAGAGGTTATTCTGGATGACCAGAGAAGTCTCAAAGAAACCCTTGCAGTCACCCAGGTAGAGTGTGATCAATGGGTACAATCATGCAAAGGTTTTGAAATGCTTCTTAGTAAGCAATTTGCTTCCAATGTGAAGTTTGGTATTGGTTATAATCACACTGCTCCTCCTATAGATTTTGCTTCAAGAGCAGAAGTGAAATCTGATGGAGAAAGCAATAACCAATCCACCTCATCATGTGATTCACCTTTTGATAGAGCATCATCAAAAGTTGAAGTCAGCACTAAGCCCTCTCAGAACCCATCAGCTGATATTGATGGTTCTACTGCTGACACTCATATGATAAAAGAGATGGTCAACTAAGGAGTTTTTTCTGAAAGTCCTGAAAGGACTGGAGAGCAAGACTTAACTCCTGAAGTTCAAAATCCAACTAATGATAGCACTGAAGAGAAGAAAACTATCAGTAGAAAGAGTTTGAAGACTACTAAAGAGGAAGTCAAGAAAGCAAAGAATGCTTCTAAAGTACTGAAGAGCAAGTCTTCAGTAGTTTCATCCTCTTTAGTTGATGATCATCAGAAGATGAAGAAGAAACCATGTGAAGTATGTGGTTTGTTCAATCATCTTATAGATGATTGTTGGTACAAAAGGGGATCCAAACTCAAACATAAAGAAGAAATTCAAGAGAAAATGGCTAAAATGAAAACTGAGTTTGGAGCCATATTTGTACCAGCAACATCAAATCTTGTAACCCTTAAGTCCAAACAGAAATCCAAAAAGGAAGGGGTTAAACAGGTAACAGCTGAGATTGCTCAAAAGAAGAAGGTGCAACATAGGAACTTATCAAACTCCAATGCCAATGTGTCTGAAGAGCGAAAGCCTTATCCCAAAATCAGACACAGCTGGTTATGATGGTTCAACATCTATTGGGAAGAGTTAACCAATTAGATGTTCCTATGTTGAAACCACAGAAAAGGGGGTCCAAGCCAAAGGATTCCTTTTCTTCACCAGCTTCTTCCTCTCAGGCTGTTGTTTCCAACAAACATGTTAGTTTACCATCTGTTGATGAGAACAGGTCCAAGACCAAAAAGGTTTGGGTCTTAAAATCTAACTAATTTGTTGTATTTTTCAGGGTACTTCAACATACCTCAGAGGCATCTGGTATGTAGACAGTGGAGGATCCATGCATATGACAGGAAACAGATCACTTCTTAATGACTACTCTCAAGGAAGGAAGGGGTTTGTGTCATTTGGCAATGATGCAAAGGGTTACATCATTGGCAAAGGCTTTGTTTCCAATGGGGAAATAAAGTTTGATGATGTTAACCATGTGGAGAATCTCAAGTACAACCTCTTGAGTGTCAGTCAAATGTGTGACAAAGGCCATGTTGGTCTTTTCACCAGTCAGAACTGTCAGATTCCGTCATCCAAAGTTCTAAATTTGATTGATAAGGTGTTGGATGAACACACTCTCCTAAAGGCCAACAGGACAGGAAGAGTGTATGCCTTAGATCTTTCCAAGAAAATCGATCTCAAAGGCCATCCTTGCCTATTTTCCAAGGCTTCCCCCCAAGAATCTACTCTATGGCATAGAAGGTTGGGTCATGTTAATCTCAAAAACATGAATCAGCTGATAAACCATGGTTTAGTAAGGGGATTGCCTATGAAGGAGTTCAAGTGTGAAGATAACTGCACTGCCTGTTTAAAGGGAAAACAACACAAAGCTTCATTTCCCTCCATAGAAGAACCTAAGTCCACTGCCTGCTTACAGCTTCTTCACATGGATCTCTTTGGTCCTGTGAAAGTGATGAGTATGGCTAAGAAGAAATACTGTCTGGTAATTGTGGATGATTACTCCAGATTTGTATGGACTTTCTTCTTGCATTCAAAGGATAAGGCTGCACAGTCCATTGTGAACTTTGTGTTACATGTTGAGAAGCAGTATTCCCTACAAGTTAAGTGTGTGAGGAGTGATAATGGTACTGAATTTAGAAACCACACACTTGATGAGTTTTACTTATCAAAGGGAATCAAGAGGCAGTATAGCATCCCAAGAACTCCTGAGCAAAATGGAGTAGTGGAGAGAAAGAACAAGACCCTTATTGAAGCTACAAGGTCCATGTTGGCTGATTCTGGACTGCCAATGACTTTTTGGGCTGAAGCTGTCAATACTGCTTGCTATGTACAGAATAGAGTTCTAGTAAATCAGAGGTTGATGAAGACTCCATATGAAGTTCTTCATCATTTGGCCCCTCTAATTTCATTCTTCAGAGCGTTTGGGTGTCCTTGTTTCATTCTCAACACACGTGATCAACTCCAAAAGTTTGATCCTAAGGTGGATGCAGGATACTTTGTTGGTTATTCATCAACTTGCAAAGCATACAGAGTCTTCAACTGCAGAACAAAGACGGTTGAAGAGACTCTACATGTTAAGTTTAATGAATCTCCTATGGACAAGATTCCACAAAGCCCTGTGGAGCTATTTGATTTGGACATACGGCAATATGTTCCTTATCAAACTCCTATTGTTGCTCCTGTCAACAGTTCACCACCTGGTGGTACTGCTGGTGCTGATGATGATGATGATAGCAGTACTCACCTCTTCAGGTTTAGTGATCAACTGCCTGATTCAGCTAGACCTGATGTTCCTGTAGCTCCAGTAGCACCATCCACAACAAATGCTCATGCGATTTCTTCAAATTCAACCTCCTTTGAATTACCATCCACTGATTGGTTTCAAGGAAATGATTCACCATCACCATCTGTTGCTGCTGATTCTGCTGCAAACACTTGCACATATCTCATTGTGTATCAAGATCTGAAGAATCACCCAATGTCTCAAATCATTGGTGATATCACCGCTGGCGTATCAACAAGAAGTCAATTGTCAAATTTCTGCTTCTATGCTCTCTTCATCAGTCAGCAAGAGCCAAAGAATTATCACATTGCTTTAAAGGACAATGGATGGGTTGATGCCATGCAGCTTGAGCTTCTTCAGTTCAAGAAACAGCAAGTGTGGGAACTAGTTCCTCTACCTCCAGGTAAGTGTGCAATAGGCACTAAATGGGTGTTTAGGAACAAAACTGATGAAAATGGGCTTATTGTTAAGAACAAGGCCAGACTGGTTGTTCAGGGGTTTGCACAAGAAGAAGGTATTGATTATGATGAAACCTTTGCCCCTGTAGCTAGACTGGAAGCAATTCGATTGTTTTTAGCTTATGGTGCTTATCAAAAACTTAAAGTCTTTCAAATGGATGTCAAAAGTGCATTTTTGCATGGGAAAATTAAAGAAGAGGTTTATGTATGTCAACTACCAGGCTTTGAGAACAATAAACATCCTAATTGGGTGTATAAGCTTGATAAGGCTCTTTATGGGTTGAAACAAGCTCCTAGAGCCTGGTATGAGACATTATCAAAATTTCTTTTGGAAAATGATTTCACTAGAGGCTCCATTGATAAGACTTTATTCATTAAGAAAGCTGGGCAGCATAATCTACTTGTTCAAATTTATGTAGATGATATTATTTTTGCATCCTATGATCCTCAGTTGTGTGATGCCTTTACAAAGTTGATGCAACAGAAGTTTGAAATGAGTGCCATGGGAGAGTTACAGTTCTTTCTGGGTTTGTAAATCAAATAAAAGGCTGATGGAATTTTCATTCATCAGTCCAAATACACAAAAGATCTTTTGGAAAAGTTTGATTTAGAAAACTGTAAGCCCTGTTCTACCCCCATGTGCAGCACCACACAACTGGATACAGATCAGAAAGGTAAAGTGGTTGATGAAACACTTTAAAGATGTATGATTGGGTCCTTGATGTAGTTAACAACTTCTAGACCAGATATTATGTTTGCTACATGTGTTTGTGCTAGATTTCAGGCTGCACCTAAAGAGTCTCATCTGATTGCAGTCAAGAGGATCTTTAGATATTTGCAAGGGACACAGTCTCTAGGTTTATGGTATTCCACTGGGCACTCTTGTAAATTAGTTGCTTTCTCTGATAGTGACTATGCAGGGTGTAAGTTGACCAGGAAATCAACTTCTGGTGGATGTCAATTCCTAGGCAACTGTTTGATTTCTTGGCAGAGTAAGAAACAAACATCTGTTGCTACATCCACTGCTGAAGCCGAGTACATTGCTGCTGCAAGTTGTACATCCCGAGTACTCTGGCTTCAGAATCAACTTTTGGACTATGGCATTACAAAGACTAAGACTCCGTTATTGATGGATAGTGCTTCAGCTCTTTGCATTGTCAAAAATCCAGTCCAGCACTCTAGGACCAAACATATAGAAATTAGACATCATTTTATAAGAGACTGTTTTGAAAAGGGTCTAATTAATCCTATGTTTGTGCCTAGTGCTGATGAGCTTGCAGACATTTTTACTAAGCCTTTGGATAGTTCAACTTTCCACAACCTGGTGTTAAGGCTTGGTATGCTGCAGCTAGAATAAGTGACAACTACTGATGATCTCAGTAATAAGTACTGGTGATCATTGGTAACCATTTCACATATAAGTACTTATGAGTTCTTTCACCCTCAGTAGTTTTTATAACTACTGAAGGCCAAATGCCTCACAAGTACTGAAGTACTTTATCTGTTCTAAACTACTGATGTAGTTACAACTACTGATGAAGTTACAACTACTGAAATCAGTACAAACAGATAAGTGCTGACGTCCTATGAAACACCTGAAAAGCAGATGAAAAGTCTGATGAGTAAGTGTTGAGGACAGTATGAAACAGCTGAAAAGCTTAGAATTGACGAAAACAGCTGATGAGTAATCTCTCTTCAGTTGTTTCTACAACTGCTGTTTCTAAAACAACTGATGACAAAAACATGTCTTCAGTAGTTTCACAACTACTGATGACTAATACCAAGTCATCAGCTGTTTACAACAACTGATGACAAAACCATGTCTTCAGTAGTTTCACAACTACTGATGACTAATACCAAGTTATCAGTTGTTTTCAAACATCTGAAGTCAAAACCATGGTCTTCTGTAGTTTTATAACTACTAATGCCTAAAACCACGACTTCAGCTATTTCAACGTCTGAAAGGGTAATACCATGTCAACAGTCGTTTTAGAACTACTGATGACTAACACCAAACCCTTCAGTCTTTTTCTAACCCGTACCCTATAAATATCCCCGACCTAATCCTTTAGAGCCTCATCTTCTTCAAACCTAATGTTCATATCTCCAAAACTTCTCTCTCATTAATGGCGACCATGCAGCTTAAACCGCGACACAACTGTGTAGCTTACCTCACCAAATCGCCATTCTGGGCTAAGTTCGATAATGCTATTGATCTTATGGTCCAGTCACCCTACCAAACGGCCTTTCTTCTCAATCCAATCCTTCATGCCGAATCCCTTATCAGTTTTGGATGAACGTCACCCTCACCACTGGGGAGAACAACACAGAGTCACTACGGTCGGTCGTCAACAACCACCAAGTGGTCATCACTCCCGATATACTTCGTCAAACCCTACACCTGGATGATGCCACTTTTCTTGCTGGATATCCAAAGGGCACAACTGATTTATCCTTTGCCCACCATGGATATTAGGGAAACCTTAGTGCCTCCACCATACTGAAAAAACATTTCCCTGATGCTGAACGTCTCATATTTCACATGGTAAATGTCTGTTTGGCTCCTAAGACCTCATCATGGAATCAAATGTCCACAAGGTGGCAACAGGTAATGTACTCCATCCTTCAGCAACAATCTTTAAATTTTTCGGAAATACTATTTTTAGAGCTCAAGGATATGGCTCAAAAACAAACTGCTAACCGTTGGATATTATATCCTCGGCTCATAATGGCCATAATTGAAAACCAGCTTCAAGCTGAGGGACTTGTTGGCATGGGAGTCCCTGCTATGGTTGTATTGCCTGAAGTATACTCCCGGCACAACTCTGACCAATCACTTAAAATGGCTGCCAAGCTGCGCAAACCCACGCAGCTGGAACCCACAGCCACCACCTCCAAATCCAAAGTCCCCACCAAACCCACTAAAAAGAAAACCAAAAAGGCTACTCAGGGAAATGAGTCCCCTGAGGATGCCCCTGCAACACAAACGCATGCTATATCCACTGGTTATAACCCCCTAGTGGATATAAGGACTCTCCCAACCACAGCCGCTCAGGATTCCTCTCAAAAGGAGCCTGCAGCAACCACAAAAGGGGTACCCACAAATCTGGGATCTTCCTCATTTGAGGAGATTGCCATTGAAGAGCACCACTCTCCCCAGGTGCACACTGCTTTTACCTCATCTCCGCATGCAACTGCCCCCCAAAGTCCTACATTACTTGTTGCACAAGTGCTGACTCAATTGCACTCCTCACCCCCTCCCCAGATACCAATTACAACTGGGAATACTTCTACCATTTAGGGGGAGCACCAAAGTGCAGCTGAGAACCCACAGCATAGGGGTTACAATGTTCCTTCTCCAAGTGTAGCAATGGAGATTGGAACTTCTAGTGAGGCTGCCACTTCTCCTGTTTCAGCATATGATCAGGTTGTAGTTGGTACCATTACTAAGACCTTACCAGAGGCAACTGCTGATGAAGGACAAAGTCCTGAGGCAGGAAGTCCCCAGTTCCAAGACAAAGGGGCATATGCTACAACTGAGCTACACTCAGTGCATGTTCATCCTGATCCTATCAGGAGGTCAGGTGATTCAGTAACTACTGATGATTACCTGGGCTTCTTTTACGATGTAATCGCCCAAAACACCATCCTGGAAGAGGAGGTGAGCAGAGTCAAAGAGCTGCTTGCGAAAACTTCTAAGGAACAAAGACCATCTGCCTCTACCACCTCACAGATGGCACCTTCATCTGAAGGTCTCACAAACACTAAGCCACTCCCAAAAACTCAGCCACCTGCCTTTGCTTCTAGCACTATTTCTTAGGAACAGAACCCTCCTGAGCAAATAGCTGCTATCCTTCAAAATTCCCTCCCTCTCATCACACCCATAATCACTGACATAGTGATCAAAGCCATTGATGAGAGGCTTTCCTCAGTAATACAACCATTGATATAGGATGTTGTGGGAAAACAGCTTTCTGGCAATCAATCCCTTGCAACCAATGCAACCAAAAAGGGGGAGATTAAGTCAGTGAAAGCAAAAAGAAAGAGAAGTACAGAGGAGAAAGAAAAGGAGAAAGAAACAGAAGGGATAGTAGTGGAAAAGAAGTTGGAGTTTAATATGGAGACCGATAAAGAGAAGGAAAAAGAGAAAGCCTTGGAGCTACTCATAAAAGAGGCTGATGCCGAACACAGCAGATCAATGGACAACATCATTGATCAGCTGTTTAGGCAAGGCCATGACACCGATAAACTTGACTCTGAGATTCGACGATTAGAGATTGAAGAAATCTAGAATAGATGGGCAAGTTATGAAGTGTTAGAAAGAGAAAGGCTTGAGATCGTGATTAGATTTATTGCAAAATATCTTGGAAGATCAATGATCGAAATCAAAGCTTGGTCCTGGGACAGTATCTTGGCAATCACCACCAAGATCTGTTCGTCTGAAGCATATACTAAGGGACTTGTTATTGAAGCTTTGAATGAAGCGGGTGCTGGGAGCAGGACTGAGCTAGCCAAGCAATCAAAAGCCACACTAACCTCAAGAATGCTAGAACAGCCTGTCAACATTCCCACACCAAAACCACCCAAATCACAACCCACCAAACCAACTCCCTTACCCTCAAAACCCATAGCCGATGATATACCCTTGAAGAAGAAGAGAAGGGTATTGAGGCTAGAAGATGATGAAGAAGATGATGAAGATAGGCTGCCACTCTCAGCTGTGATTCAGTTGCCTAAGGCCACAAGTCACTCCTCAGCAATTACTCCTGAATTCCAAAGACAAATGGTTAAAATGAAGCTAGAAGAAGAAGAGCTTCATAAACAGCATGATGAGGAATTGCTGAAGAGAGTTGACAAAGCTTATGCAGCCACATCTTCTATCATCAATATGAAGAAGTAAGCCCTCAGACTTTACACTCTCAAGCATACCTTTCAATATCAAAAGGAAAGAGTAAGGATTTGGCCTGATCCCAGGGTCTCTCACAGAATTCATAAGAAAAACATACCTCAGAGATACATTGGCCAGGTGAAAAAGATCGTAGATGAAGTGATCTCTCTGGTCTTTGTAGTTTCACCCTGGGAAATCCTAGAGGACTTCAAGAAAGCCTACAAAGCTAATCTAACCCCTCAGAAGATGCTGGAGAACAAAATAGTGAAAAAGGGGTTAGTTTACAAGAGGCTTGAGGAAGTCAAGAAAAAGGAGCTCCAGTTGTTCCTAGAGGGTAATCACCCGGATGAGTTTGCTTACAGAATAATAACAACTGTGGAGCTAAAGAATGGGAAACAGGCCAAATACCTATCTGAGTATTATGGGCCTGAATCATTGTTTGAAGGAGGTGCTGAAGAGCTAACCATAGAGGAACAAATCATCTTCCTTGAGGCCTACACAAGAGAGTCGTACAGACTCATCATGGGGAAGTGAGTCTCATGGATGGGGGAACAGCTCAGTGTCCAAGTCCCCAATACAGAGTTCCCATCCATACTTTTCCAACCAAATCATCAGAGACTCATTTCCAGGCCAGTGCTTATATGGGTCATCTTCTCAACTGATCAAGAAGGAAAAAGACCAACCATTCTGCCAACAATAAGTGGGACCTCAAATAAAGTTAAAGGTTTTGGCTGCATTGGTTTAGGGGGAGTTTGTTGGACCAAAAGAACCAATGAGCCGGATCAGAAAAACCTTTAAGTCCCACAGACGTCACAACAACTACTGAAGACCACAACAGCTGAAGACAACAGTTGATTACAAAGTCTGAAGACAAGTGCTGAAGACAAAGTCTGAAGACACAAGTGTTGAAGACAAAGTCTGAAGACACAAGTGCTGAAGACAAAGTCTGAAGACACAGTGCTGAAGACAAAGTTTGAAGACGCAAGTGCTGAAGACAAAGTCTGAAGACACAAGTGCTGAAGACAAAGTCTGAAGACACAAGTGCTGAAGACAAAGTCTGAAGACACAAGTGCTGAAGACCAAAGTATCAGACATTGTCACAACAGCTGAAGAGGTCTTCTTCAGTAGTTGTGATGGTTTACCTTTCAGTAGTTTTATGTTTCATCTTTTTAGTAGTTTGACACAACAGCTGAAGAATACTTCTTCAGTTGTTGTGCTCATCAGTTGTTTTATATTTATGAGTAGTTTTGTAAAACGACTGAAGAGCTTGTTCTTCAGTCGTTGTAGTTTCAGTAGTTTGTTATCAGTAGTTTCTTATTTTGTACTTAACATTCTGATATGTTCTCGGTAGTTGTGAACATTTCAGTAGTTTGTTAAGAGTTAGTTATTTTTGTATTAGATCTGCCAGTTGTCACTTTCCCGTGATAACAACAGCGATTGCACTCTATATAAGGAGTGTTAACCTATTGTAATATTTGAATGATTTGATCAGAAATATTCCATATTATTGAAACATTCCTTATTACAGAAATATATTCTCTCGTTATAACCGTATTGTTCTTAATGCATACGAGCATCAATTTCTTGCTACAATTTGTCTAATTCTTGTTCTTATTCCGCTGCACTACGCTCTAATACATCAAACTTGTGATCGCTGATCCTATCACGACTTATGATCATTTTATCAGCCTTAGATTTACTCAACCCTTCCAGGTTTTGGAATAGGGGAGTTATCTTTTTAGTCCCTTTCTACCTAGCAAACAAATCTTCCTTCTCAATTTCAAATACATCTTCATCATCATCACCTCCTCCCTCGTGTCCGAAGGGAGGTCCCTCATACCCCATTGATCAAAAAGCCTCAAAAACTTATTGATCAGTCATAATCAACTCCTCCCTCGTGTCCTCATCTAACCATAGTACCCATGATATGACCTTAGCAGTAATGACCATCTCATTTTCCATCACTCTAGCTATAATCCTCTATGAATTGGCTCTTGTTTCATAATCAACCGTCCGCTATAAGTCTCAAATATGTAGGTCATATATAGTAGGCGAGTGTGAGATCGTGTATGCAATTGGAGACCTTTGCAACCAGCGTATGCAATCTCTAAAACCGGCTACTTTAGGGTGAGTTTCGTCTAGAATTGTTGTGATGTTGTTCCACCCATCAAACTTTAGGTTTGCCATTTAATTTGCAAAGGAAATACAATGGTCTATCTATAAACAAAATCGCAGAAAACTAGAATCACCTGAAAAGTCTACGGTGAAACCCTAAACCTCTGAAAACTCGAATGTGCAAAAACGAATAAACAATTTCGCAAATTGAGTTATATAGCACATAGTTTCGCACGTATCGAAACTATAGTTACGCAAAGCAAAGATTCAATTTCGCTAGATGAAACTGACCATGCCACTTGCGAAAGAATCGGCGAAGCTACAGTTTCATCATGCGAAACTACTAGCGAAATTATAATTTCCCTGGAAACCTAAAAAATTCAAAATTTTGACTTTGTTTCCCTTTCTTTAAAAAAAGATAAAATCAAAGGAAAAATAATTTAAAAAGAATTAAAACAAAGTAAATAAAATAAAACAAATCAAAATAAAATTTGCTCTACAAAACCTTACTAATCTTCAGGTAAAATATTGTTAAAACAAAATCAAACAATATAAAAGGATATGAATGAGAAGCTGAAAAGATCTTCTGGAGTGTCAAAGGTGGTGGGATTGCTGATATACTCGTTCTTTTAACTTCATGCCTTCTTCGTTACAACAAGTGCACCGTAGCTACTGTTATCATGTTTTGATTTTGTTCTAATGAAAACATAGAATGATCTAGTCCCCACAGACATTTGGCAAACAAACTTATCCAGTCCTCATGATGTATTGAACAAATGAGATGCTCTGGATGACTCTTCCTCTCAGAAGCATCATAGGTCTTATTTCATAAGAAGCAAAGCCTTTATAAACATCAAATGATAAGAGCTCCAGGTCTATACTTACGTATAATAGAGGAGTTGTATCGAGTCTTACACATGAGAGCTTCAGGTCTATACTTACGTATAACAAAGAAGAGCATCAAATTATGCTGATGAGAACTCCAGGTCAGTACTATCGTACAGTAGAGAGATCATCACTCTAGGTCAATGTTCACACATAGTATAGGAGATAAGCACCAAAAGGAATATAGTAGGGAGCATCTTAGGTATGAAGATGAGAAAGCGTATAGCTTTTGAGATAGGGTAGAATGGTTTGACACAATACTATCAACTTCCTTTTGGTGATATGTCTGTTTTGAGTTCTTCTTATCTAAAGTATCTTGTGTCAAACCGAGCACTGCAAATATGGAAACCAACAATAACTAACTCACAATTCAAAACACACAAATTCATTGAAAATTAAATCAATACAAAAAAACTAATAATTTGATACTCCCTTTGTATTACATTATCATCCAAAATTGATGTATAATCAAAATGGTAGGTTTAGAATTCATGAGTACAATAGTAATTATAGAGACAACTATAGAACAATTACAACAAAATGTGAGTGTTTTGAGTGTGTTTTGGTAGAGTGTTTTGAATTTATAGGTTATTTGAAAGCATGTTAGAATCGTGTACTAGACGAATACTAACAAATTCATGCATATACCGAATCAAATAGTGCGGAATCCTAGTTTATTGGTGATCTAATCAGCGAGAACGCTCGTAGAATCAATTAAAGATTGAATCTAAACGTCAAGAATGATTAGCAATCGATCTACTGCGATCTATGAAGTTAGAGCAGGTTACTAGAGGTCTCTGGACGTCTAGGGTACGTCTAGGTATCAAAATATTCAAAGTGTCTCCTTTTTCCATGATTTAAGTGGTATTTATAGGTTAGGGTTTCTCAATCGTGGGACTGGACCATTTGCATGGTTCAGTGGTGCGATTGAGTCATGTGGTTGATCCATTCGTACGACTGAGTGTTCAGTCGTGCGACTGAGTCAATCTCATGTTATAATCATGGGACAGATCCAGTCTCCTGGTTCATTCTTACGACTGGTTTATTAGCATGAAGTTGTTCATCCGTATGGTCTATTAGCATGGGCCAATCGCATGAGAACTTCATATGATTAAGTTTGAATATGTTTCATAATCATTAAGTGACTTAGATTTATTCAAACAATCATAACCTTTATAATTAGTTCAAAAAGAGTTATTACATACCAACCAACTAAATATTCAACATTATAAGCACAACCACACATTCTATTTCATTAAGTACCCGTACAATTACATATGTGTAAGACAATAAAGACATTTACATTAAGTTTAGAGACTAGGGACACATGTATCTACAAAGTCCCCCTTGGAGCTAGTTTCATCTAATGTCTCACATCCTTCATAAGTTCCTTAAACTTCCTGTACTTCTCTTCTATTGTGACTCCTGCATGTATTTCAAAGGTAAACTAGAGTCGAATCACGTTCTGAAATTGTAAAGCTTGTACAATATCTTTTGAATCATAAACAATGGCCACTTTTATAATGTATAGACATCATCAACAGACAAGTTAGTAAGCCACATCGGGTCAAACACCCTGATGGTTTCCATAATACCATTCTTGTTCAATACTTTGACTGCCTCTCATGTTCTCCAATCATAGTACCACCATTTGAAGTGTCGAGTGAAGTCCTATAGCATTTCTCGTAGAGGGATCTTAGACATTGTGCGGGGAGGACTCCACATCAGCACTATTTTCGGTTTTCCAGTTATGGCATCAACCTCAGACCGTCTGATATACCTCATTGGTTGTTGAGGTTTGAAGTTGACCCATCTGGTGTGGTACTCTCTTTTTAGAGCTGCTTCAAACTAGCCTGACATTTTACGTGGGTCAGCGTATAGTAATTTCAACTTTGCTAATTGGTTAAGCTCAAAACCAGGAAGAGTCTTCAGATCATGTGGGAACCTGAAGTACTTAATCCCCTTCTCATGTTTAACTACATAAATGTTGAGATCTTCAAAATATGCCCAAACAATTTTTTTCCCGACACCTTGTGATGTTTCTTCACTTTGTATAGCTTGGTGTAGACAGTTGAAGTTGGCGCACTACGTTGGGCTCTTATTTCTTCAAAGCATGCAACCCACTCAGCCTTTCTAATGTTAACTTCAGTGTCCAAGGCTTGGCCTTATCTTCTTTCTTTTCAGACTCTTGTTCCATTTTATCCAGAGTCTCAAAAGTTTCACTAACAAGATTGTCGCCTAGATTAGGAATGACATTACCTTTATTGTCAGTGTACTTTGGATAATGTTGATCCATGACATCTTCAATCTCGATCTCATCGACATTGTTAAGGTCGTTTTCACTTTCAACATGGACTGTTGGAGCATCTTTCATGATCCCATCAGGATTGAGTCGGAACATTTCAGCAAGTTGCTTATCAGTGAGATCATGAATTATCTCTCCTTCTTCAGGAGTGTAATTCACTAATCTCCTGACAATCCCCTGCAGATCAAGAATCATCGTGAGTTGAGTCTTGATTTGTTGGAGTGGAGCAATATCATATCCGTCTCTTTGAAAATTTGGATCTGCATGATTTAAAACATGTAACATATCAATCATTAGCCAACAATCAACGCAGTAAACATCAGTAATAAATATAAACATTATATAAATTAGTTTGATACAATATTCAGTTACACACGATTTTAAGTAACATAAACAACTAAGCATTACTCTTGTCTTGTATCATGTGCTCCTCTACTGACGAGGCTGATGTGGAGGCACCTTGGTCTTGAGCTTTCTTTGTCCTCCTTTCACTTGTAGATGTGGCACCCGCAGTAGAAGTATCATCATCTCCTTCATCATCATCATCATCAACATCATCACCAGCATTAGTATCATCCCCTTGATCATCAACATTATCATCACTATCATCATCATCACCATCATCTCCATCTTCTTCTATGATCTTTAGTGGCTCGTCCTTTGATCCTTTGAGCCTCAGCATGATGGTCTTGTTGGTCTCCTGCAACTCCTCTATTCGTTTTGCTGAATGGACATGTTGTTCTTCGAGTTGGGACATCTCTAAGCTCTGAGAAGCCATCTGCTGTGCCTGCTACTCAATCAGCTGAGCCTGCTGAGATATCTACTGAGATTGTGCAGCAGTAAGATCTACTAGCTGACGAGTCTAGGTAGTCTTCTCGTCATCGGCTACTAACAGCTTCACCACCATACGGTTCAGTGCCGACAGCTATTCCTCTACCCTACTAGGAGGTAGAGATGATCCAGATGGAAAGGAGGGGTAAGATGACGGTCCTGCTTGGTGGCTAGTGGTGGTGGTGGTGGCAGTGGTGAAGATTAGGGGTGATATAGATGAAGATGGTGGTGGATGAGCTATAGTGGAGGTGGATTGGATGTGGGTAAAAGGTGGATTGGATGTGGGTAAAAGGTGGAGTGGGTGTGGTAGTGGTGTGTGAGGTGGTAGAGGTGGTAGCAGGTGGTGTAGTAGCAGTTGTGGTGGTAGTGGTGGATGGTGTGGCTGAGGTAGTGGTTGTGGTTGTGGATGAGGTCAGAGTGAACTTCAGCCTCTTCCCCTTCTTTCCGTAAGGGTGTGCCATCCTCTTCTTCCTTGAACCTCAAGGCATAGAGGCTCCCCCTTGGCTGATGGGCGGGTCCGGGGCATATGTGGGATCTGTATCTGTAGTAGCATCCCCGGACTTCCCTGGGCGTCCACCAATTGCCCTCAAACCTCTCCCTGTGGCAACCACCCGGCTACCCATACTCCTCGTGAGAGGCTCTTCATCACTCTCTTTGTCCTCATCGGGAGGACAGAAGTCCTAGTGAAAGCTGGCTGTGGTCGCATTTGGGTGTGTAGGGGGTGAAGCAGTAACATGTGTAGTGGGGCCCTCGTAGAAGTGGGCCCGGAGTCACCTCACTTATCACTATCATCGTCGGAGTCGTCCCATAGAAGAGCAATTTGCTTAACATCTGAGTCACTCTCCTCATGGCACCACTTTCGCCTACCCAGCACCACGTAATCAGCTTGGGCCAGATGCCCGAAGAGTCTCTTCACTGGGGGTTTGACCTGCTTTCCCCGGTAGACTTTCATCCTACCCAGTGTCGTATCATCCATGATCTCCAACGACACAACGTTATGACTCTCCTTGGGCAGTGTGGGTAGCTTCTCGTCAAAAAACATCTGTAGAAACCTAGGGTACATGCAGAAACCCTCTTTGCCCTTAGCCTCCAGATTCTTTATCAAGAGAATATCATGCTCGAGAAGCTGAAAGGGTGGTTAAGTACCAGTGCCACATAGGCATTTTGAATCTGGTCTGAAAGATCATCAAACCCACCCCTTCGCAAAGCCAAGCACTTGAGGATGACATGTGCCAAGTACTTGTAATGGGGACATAGGTTGCTCTTGTTGAGCACACCTACATTAATATCCCCAGCGTACTTCA
The DNA here is from genome assembly GCA_025506515.1 of Flaveria trinervia. Taxonomy (NCBI): domain Eukaryota; kingdom Viridiplantae; phylum Streptophyta; class Magnoliopsida; order Asterales; family Asteraceae; genus Flaveria; species Flaveria trinervia. The sequence continues at coordinate 42,082,446 of CM046452.1, read as the reverse complement.
TCCTCAAGAAGCACCCTCTAACAGTCAGCACGTGAAGTCTAGTAGGGTGGTCTGCATCATCACCCAACTCAAGTACACACTGAATATCCTCATCAGTAACCTCAATATCCATCCCAAAAATAGAACTCCTGATGCTGTATGGCTCTTGAGAGCGGTCAACCGATGCCCCCTCCCAGAAGGCCTACTGAATAGACCTGTAGGGAGTGCATGGTGTAGATATCGCCTTGTAGATCCTGGATCACTTGAGGAAAGCGATGATCCCCGCCAACTCGGCACTATTCCGAATCGTGGCATCTAAATGAGCACATATATTGTGCTTGGGGTTGATGGACGACCTGTCAGCCATCAATCTGTAACACAAGACACGTAGACTTTAGATAACCACACAACACAAATCATTTCTAATTAACTTGGTTGAATTCAGTCTAGTTCAATCATGCGATTGAACCATGCGATTGTATTCAGTCGGTTGATCTGGCATGCGACTGGGTTCAGTCGGGTAACTGAGCAGGAGACTGAGTTCAATCGATTGACTAAGCCTGTGATTGGTTCAGTCGCCCGACTGAGCTCATTCATATTATCAATTCGGCCGATTGAGCCATTTGACCAGCTCAATCGTGCGATTGGAGTTCATCCTGTTGTCTAGTCGCATGACCCACTGTTCGGTCGACTGAGATTCAAATTTTAACCAAATCTTGCAATTTGACATCGCAGAATGGTTCTTTAGACTCGCAATCATTATACTAATAACCTAATAACCTTTATTTCGACATTTTACTTGGTTTAGTTAGGTTATTAGTCCATTTAATGTCTCGGGTGTTGTTAGGGCCCATTTCTTGATTTTGGAGTCTAATCGATGGAGTTTTTGGCATGTTCACACCCCATTTTACCTGCATAAGCACCAACGAACGTTAGAATATCAAGATATGTAAGCAATTTGGGTCAGAGGAAATTTTGTCAGAGTGACGCTAGGCTGTGCGATTTTATGGTGATTGAGGGTGATGAGGTGAATGCGATCGACTATGACCCTATTTATACTGAATCTGATTTTAGTCGGCCGACTGGACCCATTCGCTCGGTTCATTCGGGCAAATAGACTTCAGTCGTGCGATTGGTTTAGTCGATCACATTCAGTCGGCCGACTGGATTTCATTCGGGCGACTGACTCATTCGCATAGTTCCATTCGGTCGGCTAGCTCAATCTGATAAGCCATTAAGGTGAATGGTTCATACTCATGTGCCATTCAGCTGTTTAGTGCATCAGTATGGTCCATTCGTACGGTTGGTCCATACTCATGGTCCAGTCGTGCGATTGGATCATACTCTTGATTTTGACTTTATGACCATTCCACACTTAATCCCCCTTTACCTTTTGAATAAACATTAGAAGCATCTGATCATCTTAGACATGATCATTTTCACTTAAAAAACTGTTGATCAGCTCAGACGTGATCCTTTTATGCAATTTGTTACCTCAGACATGAATGATTTCACATTTGAAAACACGTGTGGTCACCTCAGACATGACCCTTTTAGATGATTAACTCCCCTATTGAATTCCATGGCATAGTCCGATATCAAACAAACTGAATTGACTTAATTTAAACAAAAAAGTCATGGAAAGACGTGTTACGAGTTACGAGTTACTTAGGAGGGAAAATTCAGCAAGAAGGCTGATGAAGGGATCTTTCTAGGATACAACATACCGAACAAGAGGGTTTACAACAACTCAACAAGTCAGGTAGAAGTATGGTGTAATGTGGATGTTCAGATATACACCACACCACCTGCTGGGAAAGGACCCGCCATCTTTTTCGACTATGATGGATTCTTGAAGTCCTTCAACATACCACTCTCCACTTCTAATGATGAAATAGCAACAAATATGATGTATGATGTTCTAAACACAACATCTTAGGAAGATCAAGGCATGATCATCAGAAACAAGGCTCGACTTGTTTTTCAATGATTTCGACAAGTCGTGGGCATAGACTACAATGAAGTGTTTGCACCCGTGGCACGAATGGAAGCAATCCGTATCTTCCTTGCATACGCATCGTATATGAAGATTAAAGTTTATCAACTTGATGTGAAGAGTGCATTCCTTCATGGGGAAATCAAAGAAACAGTGTTAGGATCTCAACATCTAGTTTGATCAATTAGATTGTATTTGTAGCGGAATGAGCTCACGATTTAACAAACTTAAACAAGAACACACAAAATTTATCAATGAAACATTAACAAATTTAAACAAGAACACACAAAATTTATCAATGAAACAATGTTTGTTATAGAGAGAGAATTTCTGCCAAAAGGAATATATCCATTCAATATATGCTTCGGCTGGCTTTCGCGCAATGTTACAATTAGGTCATCTTTCCTTTTATAAGGGAAGCTGACGTCAGCTGATGTCACTTGACAGTGACATCTAACTGTTATATAACTACTAAAAGTTAACACAACTACTGAAGATGTCAAACAGCTGACATCTTCTTACAAAAATACCAAGTGTTAATTATCACTACAACTACTGAAAAGAAACTACTGAAACAACAACGACTGAAGAACATGCTCTTCAGTCGTTTTACAAGTACTGAAATAGAAAAGAAAACTACTGAAAGGAACCATCACAACAACTGAAGAATGCTTCTTCAGCTGTTGTGACAAACTCCGAAGGCTTTAGTACTTGGACTTCTTCAACATCAGTTGTTGTCATCAGCTGATGTCTTCAGTCTTTGTACTTCAGCTGTTGACCTTTAGTACTTTGGTCTTCAGTTGTTTAAGTCTTCAGTACTTTAGTCTTCAGCTGTTGAAGTCTTCAGTACTTTAGTCTTCAGCTGTTGAACTTCAGACTTTGGTCTTCAGCTGTTGAAGTCTTCAGTACTTTGGTCTTCAGCTGTTGAAGTCTTTAGTACTTTAGTCTTCAGCTGTTGAAGTCTTCAGTACTTTAATCTTCAGCTGTTGATCTTCAGACTTTGTCAAACAGCTGATCAAGTCTTCAGCAGTTGTTGTGATGTCTTGTGGGACTTAAAGGTTTTTCTAATCTGGCTCATTGGTACTTTTGGTCCAACAAACTCCCCCTGAACCAATGCAGCCAAAACCTTTAAGCTTAATGAAGATGTCCCACTTATTATGGCAGAAAGATTGGTCTTTTTGTCTTCTAGATCAGCTCAGAAGTGACCCTTGTAAGCACAGGCCTGGAAAGAAGTCTCAATGATTTGTTTGGAAAAGGATGGATGGGAACTCTGTCTTGGGGAACTGGACACAGAGCTATTACCCCATCCATGAGATCTACTTCCCAAATATGAGTCTGTAAGACTCTCTTGTATAGGCCTCAGGGAAGGTTACTTGTTCCTCCATGGTAAGCTCTTCTACTTCTCCTTCAAAGAGTGATTCTGGCCCATAGTACTTAGAGAGGTATTTGACATGCTTCCCATTTTTAGCTCCACAGTTGTTATGATTCTATATGCGAATTCATCTGGGTGAATACCCTCTAAGAACAACTGGAGCTCATTCTTTCTAACTTATTCAAGCCTCCTATACACTAACCCCTTTTTCACCATTTTATTCTCCAGCATCTTTTGTGGGGTCAGTTTAGCTTTATAGGCTTTCTTGAAGTCATCTAGGATCTCCCAAGGTGATACTACAAAAGCCAATGAGATCACTTCATCTACAATCTTCTTTACTTGGCCAATGTATCTCTGTGGAATATTTTTCTTTTGAATCCTATGAGACACCCTGGGATCAGGCCAAATCCTCACTCTCTCTTTTTGATATTGAAAGGTATGTCTGAGGGTGTACAATCTCTGAGCATGTTTCTTCATATTGATGATTGAAGATGTGGCAGCGTATGCTTTGTCGACTCTTCTCAACAATTCCTCATCATGTTGTTTGTGAAGCTCTTCTTCTTCTAACTTCACTTTCACAAATTGCCTTTGAGATTCAGGAGTAATTTTTGAAGGGTGACTTATGGCCTTAGGCAACTATATAACAGATGAGATTGGCAACCTATCTTCATCTTCATCATTATCTTCTTCTTCCTCTTCTAGCCTCAGTACCCGTCTCTTCCTCTTCTGGGGTACATAATCGGCTATTGGTTTTGTGGGTAAGGAAATTGGTTTAGTGGGTTGTGGTTGTGGTGGTTTTGGTGTGGGAATTTTGACAGGCTGTTCTAGCATTTTGGATGTAAGTGAGGCTTTACAGTGTTTGACCAGTTCAGTCCTGCTCCCAGCACCAGCTTCATTCAAGGCTTCAATGACCAGCCCTTTGGTATATACTTCAGATGAACAAATCTTGGTGGTTATTACCAAGATGCTGTCCCTGGACCATGACTTGATTTCAATCAATGATCTTCTAAGATACTTAGCTATGAACCTCATTATGATTTCCAGTCTTTCCCTTTCCAACACACTATAACCGGCCCATCTTGATTGTATCTCTTCTATTTCCAGCCTTCTGATCTCAAAGTCTAATGTGGCTGTGTCATGACCATGTCTAAATAGCTGATCTATAATTTTATCCATTGATCTGCGATGAGCTTCATCAGCATCTTTAACAAGGTCTTCTAATGATTTTTCTTCATCAGCTCTTGACTTAGCATTTTTCTTTCTTTTATATGTAATCAGCTGTTCTGAGATCAGTTCTTTCTCAACCTCCTTCTCTTTCTCAGGCTCTTTCTCTTTTTCAGGCTCTTTCTCAGCATCAACTCTCTTTCTTTTCTTGTCTTTCACTGCCTTAGACTTTGCAGTCTCCCCCTTTTTGGTTGCATTGGAATCAAGGGTTTGGAAGGCAGAAAGAGATTTATGAACAGTATCATCAATGAGGGTTTGTAGATTTGAGGGAATCCTCTAATCAATGGCTTTATGCACTATGTCAGTGATGATGGGAGTGATGAGAGGTAAGGAGTTTTGAAAGATAGCAACCATCTGCTCAGAGGGGTTCTGTCCCTGAGAGGTGGTGCCAAAAGTAGAGGCTGGTGGCTCAGTTATGTGTGTAGGCTCAGTGTTTGGTGAACCTTCAATTGAAGGTGCCATCTATGGGGTTATTGGGGTAGATGGTCTTTGATCCTGAGACATTTTGGCCAACAGCTCTTTAAGTCTGCTCACCTCATTCTCTAGGATGGTATTGTGGGCTAGAACATCATAGAAAAAGCCCATGTCATCATCAGTCTGTGCTGAATCACCTGACCTCCTGATTGAATCAGGATGTACATGCTCTGAGTGTATATCAGTAGTAGCATGTGCCCCTTGTTCTTGGTACTGGGGACTTCCTGCCTTAGGACTATGTCCTTCATTGGCAGTTGCCTCTGGTGAGGTCTTATGGATGGTACCAACTGCATCCTGATCATATGTTGAAGCAGGAGATGTGGCAGCCTCACCAGATGTTCGAATCTCCGTTTCTACACTTGGAGATGGAAACTTGTAACCCCTATGCTGTGGGTTATCAGAAGCATTTGGATCCCGCCACTCAATGTTGAGGCTATCCAGTTTCGAATGGATCTGGAGGGGGTGAGGAATGAAAACTGAGTCAACACTTTTGCAACTATTATGGTAGGACTTTGGGGCGGGTTGCAGTAGTGGGGATTGGTGTGAAAGCAGTATGCACCCGAGCTTGGAGAGTGGTGCGTTTCAATGCAACCTCCTGAAATGAGGAAGGTCCAGAGTATAGGTGCCCCAAATGTGGTTGCTGCAGGCTCCTGTTGAGAGGAAGCCTGAGCGGTTGAGGTTGGGTGAGTACGTGTATCTACTTGGGGTTTATGGCCAGTAGATATATCCTGGTTTGTGTGCAGGGGACATCCTCAGGGGGGAATCCTGAGCAGCCTTTTTGGGTTTCTTGTGTTTGGGTTGGTGGGGACTTGGGATTTGAGGTGGGTGGTGGCTGTGGGTTCCAGCTGCGTGGGTTCACAGCTTGGAAAGACTGTTTGAGTGACTGCTCTGAAGTTATGTGGGCTACCTCAGGCAATACAGCCAGGCCGGGACTCGAAGGCCAACAAATCCCTCAGCTTTCAGCTGGTTCTTCATAATGGCCATTATGAAAGGGGATATAATATCCACGGTTAGCAAGAGGTTTTGGGACATATCCTTAAGTCAGAAATATTATTCAGAAACAATTGAAGTTTTGTTGATCAAGGATAGAGAAGAATACAGGTTGCCACCTGGTGGACAATTTGATCCAAGAAGAAGTCTTAGGAGCTAGACAGACATTCACCATTGAAAAATAAGGTGTTGCGTCATGGAAATGCTTCTTTAGGATGGTAGAAGAGCTGAGTTACCCTGGTATCCATGGGGGGCAAAGGATAGATCAGTGGCGTCCCTTTTGAATATCAGCGGGGAAGGTGGCATCATCAGTTTGTAGGGTTGTGTTGGACCAAAAGAACCAATGAGCCTGATCAGAGAAACCTCTAAGTCCCACAAGACATCACAACAGCTGAAGAAGACCTGATCAGCTGTTCTACAAAGTCTGAAGAATACAACTGCTGAAGTACGTCTGAAGTACTGAAGACAAAGACTGAGACAACAGCTGAAGATCTAAAGTCTGAAGACTTCAACAAGTACTGAAGACAAAGACTGAAGATCAACAGCTGAAAGACAAAGTCTGATGTTCAAGTACTGAAGACATCAGCTGATGTTAACAGCTGATGACAACAGCTGAAGAGGGCTTCTTCAGTTGTTGTGATGGTTTTTCTTCTTCAGTAGTTTTCTTTTCCTTTCAGTAGTTTGTTTATTTTTCTTTTCAGTACTTGTAAACAACTGAAGAGGTTGTTCTTCAGTTGTTGTAGTTCAGTAGTTTTATGTTTTTCAGTAGTTGTAAATAAGATGTTTAACACTTAGGAACATTTGTAAGAAGATGTCAGTTGTTGACATCTTCAGTAGTTGTTAAACATCAGTAGTTATAAAACGGTTACATGTCACTTTCAGGTGACATCAGCCTACGTCATTCTTTCCTTTATAAGGAAAGATGACTCACTGTAATCGTGCCTTTGAGGCCGACAATCTTAATGCAATATTCCTTTTGTCGGATATTTCTCTCTCTATAACAAAATTCTTTTATCGTTTTATATCAATGTTCTTGTTTGAATTTGTCTAATTCTGAGCTATTCCGCTGCTATATCTGTTCAATCGATTAAACCAAGGGCTGAGATCCTAACAAATGGTATCAGAGCAGGTTAATCATTGATCGATCTAACAATTGATCATTGAAACTGTTCAATCGCTCTAAGTTTAATCGAATTAGCAAAATTCGCAAGGATCTGTTATAGAGATTGAGAGTGTATCGCTTCTTTTTTTATTTGAGGTTCTGTGTGGTTTTGAGCTAAATTTATTGTGATTTTACTTGAATCTGTCTGATTTTCCACAATGACTACTTCTTCGAATGATCCTTTCAATACTGGATCCTCTACCAAGCCTCCGATCTTGGTGAGGAATGAGTATAACATTTGGCAGAGAAGATTGCTCCATCACCTGTCTGTCAATAGCTCAGGTTGTTGGACATCTGTGGTACATGGACCACATAAGCCAATGGTGAATGATCCGGAAACAAACCAGTTGGTTCCAAAGAAGAAGGAGCAATACTCCGATGAGGACAAGAAGTTGTTTGAAATCGATGCAAAAGCCCATGGAATTTTGGCTATGGCTATTCCTAATGAGATTTACTCTGGGCTTCTGCATTGTGAGTCTGCTCATGACCTCTGGAATGCCATCAAAGAACAATTTGGTGGTACTGATGAGGTTTTAGCAAACAACAGGGAAATCCTCGCCAACAATATGAGACTTTCTCTCATAGAAAGGGTGAGACTCTGACTCAACAATTTGAGCGGTTTTCATGTTTAATCTCTGAATTGAAAATGGTTAAACATGAATATACCAGGAGTCAGATGAACCATAGATTCTAAGATCACTGCCTGAGAGATGGAACACATATACCATTGTTCTACGCTCAAATGCTGATGTTGATCGCCTATCTCTCACCCAACTTCATGGGAAACTGCTTACATTCGAGAGAGAGATAGAGCAGAAGGAAATTGGTTTCATCTGGCAAGCTCACTGAGGATTTTGTCCAAGGGAACACTGCCCTGATTGGACATCAAGAGTCAGAATATGCGTCATCTGAAAGCCAGTATGATGAGCATATTGATTTCTCTACAAACACTTCTGAGCCTGCCTTTGTGAGTGTTGATAGTTATTCTGCTGGTAGTAATAGTGACAATCTATGTTTCATCATGGATGATCTCAAGGGGATTGCTGATGATGACTTAGAAGAGATGGATATTTTGAGCCAAATGGCCTTGATAAATATCAGATCTCAGAAGTTCTACAAAAGAACTGGAAGGAAATTCCCAGGACTCTCTGGCAAAACCAAAGTTGGTTTTGACAAGAGTAAGTTGAAGTGCCATAAATGCCACAGGCTTGGGCACTTTGCAAGAGAATGTAGATCATCTGGATCTAACTCTCCTGCACCTTTTGTGACTTTCCCTGGCAATAGTCAACAAAACAGAGGGCAACAACCTGTCAATTCTGGTTATCATCATCAACCACAATCTCCTGCATATTTTGTTCCACAGGGGCCAATGCCATATCCATACCCCTGCTATTACATGCCACAACCAGGCCAGGTTCAAGCACCCACTGCTCAGCAACCACATGCACTCCCTGAGCCTCAACCATCCCAATCTCATCAACCTAATCAACTTCAACAACACAGCTTCTTCACACCAGGAGTTGTTGACTGGAGCAGTTTACCAGATGATGTGTCTGGTAATGAACAACTGTTCTCAGGTGCTGGTCAACATGGTGGTGAGCATCCTTTTGGAAATCTAGCTCTCATGGCTTTGGAATCCTCTGATGGATCATCCTCAAACCTCTTCAACACAGGTATCACAGGTATCCTCTGAGGCTAAGGCCAAATTATGTTCTGAAACTTGCATAGCAGCATTTGCCTCTATTAGAGAAGCAAATGTGGCTTTAATCAATAAAAATGTAGAGCTAGAACAAACAATTTCCAAAAATAAAGCTGAGTTTGAGTCTGTGCTAAAAGAGAAAACTGATGAGATTTACAAATTAAAATGCCAAATTTCTGATGATAAGGCTAGGGAGGATGTACTCTTAGAGAAGTACAAAGACCTCAAAGATACTCTTGCTGTCACCCAAGTAGAGTGTGATCGATGGGTACAATCTTGCAAGGGCTTTGAAATGCTTCTTAGTAAGCAAACAGCTTCCAATGTGAAGTTTGGAATTGGTTATAATCACACTGCTCCTCCTACAGTTTTGCTTCAAGAGCAGGAGCGAATCTGATGGAGAAAGTAATGACCAATCCACCTCATCATGTGATTCACTACTTGATAAAGCACCATCAGTAGTTGAAGTCAGTAGTAATCCCTCTGTGAACCTATCAGCTGATATTGATGGTTCAACTGCTGACACTCACATGATCAATGAGTTGATCAACCCAAGTGTTATCCCTAGAAGTACTGAGGGTACTGGAGAGCAGGGGATAACATCTGGAGTTCAAATCCTAATGACTGACAGCACTGAAGAGAAGAAAACTGTCAGTAGGAAGGATTTGAAGCCTACTAAGGAAGTTGACAAGAAGGCAAAAAGTGCTTCTAAACTGCTGAAGAGCAAGTCTTCAGTAGTTTCATCTTCTTTAGTTGATGATCAACAGAAGATGAAGAAGAAACCATGTGAAATATGTGGTCTATTCAATCATCTCACAGATGATTGTTGGTACAAAAAGGGATCCAAACTCAAACAAAAAGAGAAAATTAAAGAAAACTTGGCTAAAATGAAAACTGAGTTTGAGTCCAAGTTTGTACCAGCAGCATCAAATCCTGTTACTCCTATGACAAAAAGAAATCTAAAAAGGAAGGAGTGCAACAGGCAATAGCTGAGGTTGCTCAAAAGAAGATGGTGCAACACAAGAACTCATCATCAAACACCAATACCAATGTGTCTGAAGAGCTGAAAGCTCTCTCCCAGAATCAGACACAGCTGGTAATGATGGTTCAACATCTGTTGGGAAGAGTTAACCAACTTGATGGCCCTGTGTTGAAACCCCAGAAAAGGAGATCCAAGCCGAAGGATTCCTCTTCTACACCATCTCCTTCACCTCAAGCTATTGTGTCCAATAAACCTGTTAGTTTACCATCTGTTGATGAGACCAGGCCCAAAACCAAAAAGGTTTGGGTCTCCAAAACTAACTGATTGTTTATTTATGCAGGTTTCTTCAACATGCCAAAGTAGCATCTGGTATGTAGACAGTGGGGGATCTATGCATATGACTGGGAACAACTCACTTCTTAATGACTACTCTCCAGGAAGGAAGGGATTTGTTTCCTTTGGCAATGATGCAAGAGGTTACATCATCGGGAAGGGCTTTGTTTCCAATGGGGAAATAAAGTTTGATGATGTCAACCATGTGGAAAATCTCAAGTATAATCTTTGAGTGTCAGTCAATTGTGTGACAAAGGCCATGTTGCCCTTTTCACAAGCCAGAACTGCAGGATTCTGTCATCCAAAGTTCTGAGTTTGATTGACAAGGTATTGGATGCTCACACTCTCCTGAAGGCCAACAGGACAGGAAGAGTGTATGCCTTAGATCTTTCCAAGAAAATTGATCTCAAAGGCCATCCTTGCCTTTTCCAAGGCCTCTCCTCAAGAATCTAATCTATGGCATAGAAGGCTGGGACATGTTAATTCAAGAACATGAATCAGCTGATACACCATAGTTTAGTAAGGGGAATGCCTATGAAGGAGTTCAAGTGTGAAAACAACTGCACTGCTTGTTTGAAAGGAAAACAGCACAAGGTTTCATTTCCACCTATTGAAGAACCAAAGTCCACTGCCTGCTTACAACTTCTTCACATGGATCTCTTTGGTCCTGTGAGAGTGATGAGCATGGCACAGAAAAATACTGTCTGGTAATTGTGGATGATTACTCCAGATTTGTATGGACTTTCTTTCTACATTCAAAGGATGAAGCTGCACAGAAGATCATAAACTTTGTGTTGTATGCTGAGAAGCAGTATTCCCTCTCAGTCAAGTGTATTAGAAGTGACAATGGAACAGAATTCAGGAACAATACACTTGATGAGTTCTACCTTTCCAAGGGAATAAAGAGACAGTTTAGTATTCCAAGAACTCCTGAACAGAATGGAGTTGTGGAGAGAAAGAACAGGACCCTCATTGAAGCTGCAAGGTCTATGTTGGCTGATTCTGGACTGCCATTGACCTTTTGGGCTGAAGCTGTCAACACAGCATGCTATGTGCAGAATAGAGTGCTAATAAATCAGAGGTTGATGAAGACTCCATATGAAGTTCTACATCATTTGGCCCCTCTCATTTCATTTTTTAGAGCATTTGGGTGTCCCTGTTTCATTCTCAACACAAAGGATCAGCTCCAGAAATTTGATCCTAAGGTGGATGCAGGGTACTTTGTTGGTTATTCATCAACTTGCAAGGCATACAGAGTCTTCAACTGCAGAACAAAGATGGTTGAAGAGACTTACATGTCAAGTTCAATGAATCTCCAAAGGACAAGATTCCACAAAGCCCTGTGGAGCTCTTTGATTTGGACATACTGCAATATGTTCCTTATCAATCTCCTGCTGTTGCTCCTGTCAACAGTTCACCACCTGGTGTTACTACTGAAGATGATGATGATAGTAGTAATCACCTCTTCAGGTTTAGTGATCAACTGCCTGAGTCCTCTAAACCTGATGCTCCTGTAGCTCCAGCCGCACCATCCACAACAAATGCTGATGAGATTTCTGCATCCTCAACTTCATTTGAGTTGCCACCATCTTCATGGTTTCAAGAATGCATCAACATCTGCTGCTGCTGAAGACCCTACAAACACTTGCACAGATTTGATTGTTTACCAAGAGCTGAAAAATCACCCAATATCTCAAATCCTTGGTGATATCAATGCTGGTGTCTCAACCAGAAGCCAGTTGTCCAATTTCTGCTTCTATGCTCTCTTCATCAGTCAGCTAGAGCCGAAGAACTATCATGTTGCTTTGAGGGACAATGGATGGGTTGAAGCCATGCAGCTTGAGCTTCTTCAGTTCAAGAAACAGCAAGTGTGGGAGCTTGTTCCTCTACCCCAGGTAAGTGTGCAATAGGCACTAAATGGGTGTTTAGGAATAAAACTGATGAAAATGGGCTAATTGTTAAGAACAAGGCCAGACTGGTTGTGCAGGGGTTTGCACAAGAAGAAGGTATTGATTATGATGAAACCTTTGCCCCTGTAGCCAGACTGGAGGCAATTAGATTGTTTTTAGCCTATGCTGCACTCCACAATCTTAAAGTTTTCCAAATGGATGTCAAAAGTGCTTTTCTATATGGTACAATAAAAGAAGAAGTTTATGTGTGTCAACCACCAGGCTTTGAGGATAATAAGCACCCAGAATGGGTATATAAGCTTGATAAAGCTCTTTATGGGTTGAAACAAGCACCTAGAGCTTGGTATGAGACCTTATCAAACTTTCTTCTACAGAATAATTTCACTAGAGGCTCCATAGATAAAACTTTATTTATTAAGAAGGTGGATCAGCATAAGCTACTTGTTCAAATTTATGTTGATGATATTATATTTGCATCCTCTGATCCCCAATTGTGTGAGGATTTCCAAACTTAATGCAACAGAAGTTTGAAATGAGTGCAATGGGAGAATTACAGTTCTTTCTAGGTTTGCAAATCAAACAAAAAGCTGATGGAATTTTCATTCATCAGTCTAAATACACAAAAGATCTTTTGAATAAGTTTGATTTACAAAACTGTAAATCCTGTTCTACTCCCATGTGCAACACCACACAATTGGATGTTGATCAGAAAGGTAAAGGTGTTGATGAAACCCTTTACAGATGTATGATTGGTCCTTGATGTATTTAACAGCTTCTAGACCAGATATTATGTTTGCTACATGTGTTTGTGCTAGATTTCAGGCTGCACCTAAGGAGTCTCATCTGATTGCAGTCAAGAGGATCTTTAGATATCTGCAAGGTACACAATCTCTAGGCTTATGGTATTCCACTGGACATTCTTGCAAATTAGTTGCTTTCTGATAGTGACTATGCAGGATGTAAGTTGACCAGGAAATCAACTTCTGGTGGATGCCAATTCCTAGGCAACTGTTTGATTTCTTGGCAGAGTAAGAAACAAACATCTGTTGCTACATCCACTGCTGAAGCCGAGTACATTGCTGCTGCAAGTTGTACATCCCAATACTCTGGCTTCAGAATCAACTTTTGGATTATGGCATTACAGAGACTAAGACTCCATTATTAATGGATAGTGCTTCAGCTCTTTGCATTGTCAAAAATCCTGTCCAGCACTCTAGGACCAAACATATAGAAATTAGACATCATTTTATAAGAGATTGTTTTGAAAAGGGTCTAATTAATCCTATGTTTGTGCCTAGTGCTGATGAGCTTGCAGACATTTTTACTAAGCCTTTGGATAGTTCAACTTTCCACAACCTGGTGTTAAGGCTTGGTATGCTGCAGCTAGAATAAGTGACAACTACTGATGATCTCAGTAATTACTGATGATCATTGGTAACCATGTCACATATAAGTACTGATGAGTTATTTTACCCTCAGTAGTTTTTATAACTACTGAAGGCTAAATGCTTTAAGTACTGTACTTTATCTGTTCTACACTACTGATGTAGTTACAACTACTGAAATCAGTAGAAACAGATAAGTACTGATGTCCTATGAAACAACTGAAAACAGCAAAAGCTGATGAGTAAGTGTTGAGGACAGTATGAAACAGCTGAAAGGCTATGAATTGACGACAACTACTGATGAGTACTCTCTCTTCAGTAGTTCACAAACTGCTGTTTCTTTATAAACAACTGAAGCAATACCATGTCTTCAGTAGTTTCACAACTACTGATGACTAACACCAAGTCTTCAGTTGTTTACAACAACTGATGACTAATACCAAGTCCTCAGTTGTTTCAACATCTGAAGTCCAACTTGTCTTCAGTAGTTTTTAAAACTACTGATGCCTAAATCAGAGACTTCAGTTGTTTCAACGTCTGATGTAAACACCATGTCTTCAGTTGTTTTATAACTGCTGACCACACCAATACCATCAGTCGTTTCAAACGTCTGAAAGTTAATACCACGTCATCAGTAGCTTCAAATACTGATGACTAACACCAAAACCTTCAGTCGTTTCATAACCCGTACCCTATATATACCTGATCCCTCTTTCAGAGTTTTTCATTCTTTCACGACCTAAAATTTCAAAAGCTCTGAAAACTTTCACCTTCATTAATGGCGACCATGCAACTCAAACCTCGACACAACTGTGTCGCGTACCTCACAAAATCGCCCTTCTGGACCAAATTTGAAAATGCTATAGATCTTATGGTCCAATCCCCACTAAAAACGGCTTTCCTTTTAAATCCAATCATTTATGCCGATTCGCTACGTCAGTTCTGGATGAATGCGACCGTTAATGGAGAATCTATCCATTCATCTATCAACTCGCATAAGGTGGTCATCTCTACTGCTACCATCCGCCAAATATTACTGTTAGATGATGCTGCCTACCCTGTTGGATATCCTAAGCGCCAACTTGATCTTTCCTTGGACAACATGGATATCAGGGTGATCTTAGTGCTTCAACAATCCTGAAGAAACATTTTCCAGATGCTGAACGATTATTATTTCATATGGTAAATGTTTGCCTGGCTCGAAGACTTCCTCTTGGGATCAACTGTCTTCCAGATGGCAACAGGTATTGTTCTCTATCCTTGAACAAGAACCACTAAACTTTTCTGAAATAATTTTTCTTGAACTCAAGGATATGGCCACAAAACCACTTTCTAACCGTTGGATACTATATCCTCGGTTTATAATGGCCATAATAGAGAATCAGCTTTCTGCTGAGGGACTAGTTGGTCTGGGAGTCCCTGCTTTGGCTGTATTGCCGGAGGTATACTCCCGACACAACACTGACCAAACTCTCAAACAGGCTGCCAAGCTGCGCAAACCCACGCAGCTGGAACCCACAGCCTCCACCTCCACATCCAAAGTCCCCTCCAAACCCACAAAGAAGAAGCCTAAGAAAGCTACTCAGGGAATTGAGTCCCCTGTGGATGCTGCTGCTGCACCAACGCAGGTTATCTCTGCTGGAAATAACCCCCCAGTAGAGACTATGACTCCACCAACTGAAGCCGCTCAGGTTTCCTCTCAAAAGGAACCTGAAGCAACCACTCAAAGGGAAGCCACAATGCTGGGATCCTCCTCACTTGAGGGGATTACCATTGAAGAGCACCACTTGTCCCGGGTGCACACTGCTTCCACACCCTCTCCTGATGCAACCGCCCCTCAAAGCCCTACTATAATGTTGCAAAAGTGCTGACGCAGTTGCATTCCTCACCCCCACCCAGACACCAATTACTACTGGGATAACCTCAACACCTGAGGGGGAGGATCACAATGCTTCTGTCAACCCACAGCACAGGGGTTATCATGTTCCATCTTCTAGTGTAGATAAGGAGGTGCGAACTTCTGGTGAGGCTGCCACTGCTCTGACTCAGCAAATGACCAGGATGCAGTTGGTAACATCTCTAAGACTCACCAGCGGCAACAGCTGATGAAGGACATAGTCCTGAGGCTGGAAGTCCCCAGAACCGAGAACAAGGGGCACATGCTATAATTGATCTACACTCAAGGCATGTTCATTCTGACTTTGTCAGGAGGTCAGGTGATTCAGTATCAACTGATGATGACCTGAGCTTCTTCTATGATGTAGTTGCTCAAAACACCATTCTAGAGGATGAGGTTAGCAGACTCAAAGAGCTGCTGGCCAAGATGTCTCAGGATGCAAGTCCATCTGCCACCACAATACACCCACAGATGGCACCTTCTTCTGAAGGTCCCCTACACACTGAGCCAGTATATACTTCCAAGCCACCAGCCTCTGCTTTCGGCACTGATTCTCAGGAACAGAACCATCCTGATCAATCAGTTGCTACCCTTCAAAAATCCCTACCTCTCATCACTCCCATGATCACAGATATAGTGATCAAAGCCATTGATGAGAGGCTTCCTACAATAATACAACCCTTGGTGGAGGAGTTGGTGACTAAATCCCTTTCTACTGCTCAAACCCTTGCACCCAATGCAACCAAAAAGGGGGAGAGTCAGTTAGTTAAAGGAAAAAGGAAGAGGATAGATGGGGAGAAGGCGAAAGAATCTGAGGTTGTAAATGAGAAGGAGAAGGAGAGTGTGAAGGGAGCTGAAGTGAATGAAAGTCAAAAAGACTTTCATGTCACATATCAAAAGAGAAAAGGAGAGTCTGAGAAGGAGAAGGAGCTGAAGGATATGGTGAAAGAAGCTGACGCCAACCATAACCGTTCAATGGATAAAATCATTGAGCAGTTGTATAGGCAGGGTTTTGACATCAAACAACTAGACTCCGAGATCAGAAGGATGGAAACAGAGGAGATCAATTCAAGATGGGCTAGCTATGATGCCTTAGAAAGAGAAAGGCTGGAGATAATGATCAGATTTATAGCTAAATACTTGGGAAGATCTCTAATGGAAATAAGGGCCTGGACCAGGGACAACATCTTGGCAATAACCACCAAGATTTGTTCGTCTGAAGAATACTCCAAAGGTTTAGTGATTGAGGTATTGAATGAAGCTGGGGTTGGGAATCGAAAAGAACTGACAAAATTTACCAAAGCCTCCCTTACAGCCAAAATGCTAAACCAGTCTGAAAAGCCTCAATCCTCAAAATCACTATCTCCACAACCCACCAAAACAACCCCTTTACCCTCTAAACCAACCATCCAACCCACAAAACCAAATCCTTTACCCCTAAAACCCACTGCCAGTGATGTACCTAGCCAAAAGAAAAGAAAGGTACTGAGGCCTGATGAAGATGAAGAGGAGGATGAAGACAGACTGCCACTCTCTGCAGTCATTACTTTGCCTAAGGCTAAACCAATGTCCATCACTCCTGCTTCTCAAATGCATGATGTAATGATAAAGATTGAAGAGGAACAGATGCAAAAACATGATGAGGAAATGCTGAAAAGCATTGACAAAGCATATGCTACATCCTCTTCAATGATCAGCATGAAGAAAGAAGTTTTAAGATTGTACACCCTTGCTAATACCTTTCAATACCAAAGGGAAAGAGTAAGGATATGGCCTGATCCTAGGGTGGCACACCGGATTGTCAAGAAAGAAATTCCTTCAAGATACAAGGGCCAAGTGAAGAGAGTTGTCGACGAAGACATCACTGTGGTGCTTGTAGTGTCCCCTGGGAAATTGTTGAAGAGTTCAAGAAAGCCTATGAAGCCAAACAACCACCTCAAAAGATGTTAGAGAACAAAATTATAAAGAAGGGATTGGTTTACAAACGACTTGAAAACTTCAAACAAGAAGAGCTCAACCTGCTCTTAGAAGGGACTCATCCAGATGAGTTTGCTTATAGACAAATAACCACGGTTGAGCTCAAGAATGGAAAACAGGCCAAGTACATATCTGAAGTGTATGGCCGAGAAGGATTATTTGATGGTGTGCCCGAGGTGCTGACAATGGATGAGCAAATCATGTTTTTAAGGGCTTACACCAGGGAATCATATAGGCTGATACACGGGAAGTAGATCTCATGGTTGGGGCAACAGCTCGGTGTCCAAGTCCCCAATACAGAGCTCCCAACCATATCATGCCAAACAGATCATCAGAGACTTCTTCCCAGGCCGGTGCTGAAAAAGGGTCACTTCTCATCTGATCAAGAGGATAAAGAGACCAATCTATCTGCCAAAATAAGTGGGACTCGTCAATAACTTAGAGGTTTTGGCTGCATTGGTTCAGGGGGAGTTTGTTGGACCAAAAGAACCAATGAGCCTGATCAGAGAAACCTCTAAGTCCCACAAGACATCACAACAGCTGAAGAAGACCTGATCAGCTGTTCTACAAAGTCTGAAGAATACAACTGCTGAAGTACGTCTGAAGTACTGAAGACAAAGACTGAGACAACAGCTGAAGATCTAAAGTCTGAAGACTTCAACAAGTACTGAAGACAAAGACTGAAGATCAACAGCTGAAAGACAAAGTCTGATGTTCAAGTACTGAAGACATCAGCTGATGTTAACAGCTGATGACAACAGCTGAAGAGGGCTTCTTCAGTTGTTGTGATGGTTTTTCTTCTTCAGTAGTTTTCTTTTCCTTTCAGTAGTTTGTTATTTTTCTTTTCAGTACTTGTAAACAACTGAAGAGGTTGTTCTTCAGTTGTTGTAGTTTCAGTAGTTTTATGTTTTTCAGTAGTTGTAAATAAGATGTTTAACACTTAGGAACATTTGTAAGAAGATGTCAGTTGTTGACATCTTCAGTAGTTGTTAAACATCAGTAGTTATAAAACGGTTACATGTCACTTTCAGGTGACATCAGCCTACGTCATTCTTTCTTTATAAGGAAAGATGACTCACCTGTAATCGTGCCTTTGAGGCCGACAATCTTAATGCAATATTCCTTTTGTCGGATATTTCTCTCTCTATAACAAATTCTTTTATCGTTTTATATCAATTGTTCTTGTTTGAATTTGTCTAATTCTGAGCTATTCCGCTGCTATATCTGTTCAATCGATTAAACCAAGGGCTGAGATCCTAAACAGTTGGCGAGGATTGCCAGAGTGATGACCACCTGACGAGAGTTGAAGAACGACTGGAGAGATCGGTGTCATTCTCTCCAGTGGTAAGGGTGCGTTCGTCAGAACTGATTTTTAAGGATTCAGCATATAAATGGTAGGCTTGATAAGGAAGGCCGTTTGTATGGAGAAGGACAATTAGATCAATGGCAGTATCAAACTGTCCAGTGAAAGGTGATTGGAAGGTAGGCAACACAGTTGTGTCGGGTTTAGGCATGGTCGCCATTAATTATGAGAGAAGGTTGAGTTTTTACGTTAGATTTGAGATGATGAAGCTTGTAGGATTAGGTAATATAGGTAAGGGTTATTAAAAACACTGAACGGTTTGGTGTTAATCATGAGTAGTTTTAAAAGATGATGACCGGGTATAACATCATGAGGGTTGACACAAACAAAGCCTTGGTTTTAGGCATCAGCAGTTATAAAAACTACTGAAAAACCATGGTTGTGACTTAAGATGTGGAAACAAACTGAGGACTTGGTGTTGTCATCAGTAGTTGTGAAAAATACTGAAGACATGGTGTTTCATCAGTTTTTGTAACGACTGAAGACTTGGTGTTAGTCATCAGTAGTTGTGAAACTACTGAGACATGGTTTTGTCATCAGTTGTTTAAGATGAAACAGAGTTGTAAACAACTGAAGAGAAAATTCCCATCATTAGTTTTCGTCAATATTAGCTTTTCAGCGTTTTTCATAATCTCGTCAAACACTTACTCATCATTTTTGGTTGTTTTCAGTTTTTCATAGGACATTGTACTTATCTGTTTTAATAACATCACAGTTCAGTAGTTATACTACATCAGTAGTTTGTAACAGAATCAGTATTATTTATGACATGTTACTAATGATCCTCGGTATGTTTTACTCAGATCATCAGTAGTTGTCACTTATTCTAGCTGCAGCATACCAAGCCTTAACACTAGGTTTTGGAAAGTTGAACTATCCAGAGGCTTAGTAAAAATGTCGGAAGCTCATCAGCACTAGGCACAAACTTGGATCAATCAGACCTTTTTAAAACAGCCCCTAATAAAATGGTGTCTGATCTCTATATGTTTGGTCCTAGATGCTGGACAAGATTCTTGACAATGCAAAGAGCTGAAGCACAGTCCATTAATAATGGAGTCTTAGTCTCTGCAATGCCATAATCCAAAAGTTGGTTTGAAGCCAGAGTTACCTGAGATGTACAACTTGCAGCAGTAGTAATGTACTCTGCTTCAGCAGTGGATGTAGCAACAGATGTTTGTTTCTTACTCTGCCAAGAAGTCAAACAGTTGCCTAGGAATTGACATCCACCAGAGGTTGACTTTCTGGTTAACTTACACCCTGCATAGTCACTATCAGAAAAAGCAAACAATTTGCAAGAGTGTCAGTGGATACCATAACCTAGAGATTGTGTACCTTGCAGATATCTAAAGATCCTCTTGACTGCAATCAAATGAGACTTTTAGGAGCAGCCTGAAATCTAACACAAACACAAGTTGCAAACATGATATCTGGTCTAGAAGCTGTTAGGTACATCAAGGACCCAATCATACATCTGTAAAGTGTTTATCAACAGCTTTACCTTTCTGATCTGCATCCAGTTGAGTGGTGTGGCACATGGGAGTACAACAGGGCTTACAATTTTGTAAATCAAACTTATTCAAAAGATCTTTTGTATATTTAGACTGATGTATAAAAGTTCCATCAGCCTTTTGATTGATTTACAATCCTAAAAGAACTGTAATTCCCATTGCAGTCATTTCAAACTTCTTTTGCATTAAATTGGTAAAATCATCACACAACTGGGGATCAGAGGATGCAAAAAAATATCATCAACATAAATTTGAACAAGTAGCTTATGCTGATCCACCTTCTTAATGAACAAAGTTTTATCTATGAAGCCTCTAGTGAAATTATTGAAAGAAGAAAATTTAATAATGTCTCATACCAGGCTCTAGGAGCTTGTTTCAACCCATAAAGAGCCATATCAAGCTTGTATACCCAATCTGGGTGTTTATTATCCTCAAAACCTGGTGGTTGACACACATAAACCTCTTCTTTTATTTTACCATATAAAATGCACTTTTAACATCCATTTGAAAAACTTTAAGATTATGGAATACAGTATAGGCTAAGAACAATCTAATTGCCTCCAGTCTGGCTACAGAGCAAAGGTTTCATCATAATCAATACCTTCTTCCTGTGCAAACCCCTGAACAACCAGTCTGGCCTTGTTCTTAACAATAAGCCATTTTCATCTGTTTTATTCCTAAACACCCATTTAGTGCCTATTGCACACTTACCTGGGGTAGAGGAACCAGTTCCCACACTTGCTGCTTGTTGAACTGAGTAGCTCAAGCTGCATGGCTCAAACCATCCATTGTCCCTAAAGCAATGTGATATTTCTTTGGCTCTTGCTGACTAATGAAGATAGCATAGAAGTAGAAATTGGACAATTGACTTCTTGTTGAAACTCCAACATTGATATCACCAATGATTTGAGATATTGGATGATTCTTTAGCTCTTGATAAATAATGAGATCTGTGCAAGTGTTTGTAGGACCTTCAGCAGCAGCAGATGGTGATGCAGACTCTTGAAACCAAGAATGAGATGGCAAATCAAAAGATGTAGAGGAATCAGAGATCTCATTAGCATTTGTTGTGGATGGAACTGCTGAAGCTTATTATCATCATCATCAATACCACCAGGTGAGAGAACTGTTGATAGGAGCAACAACTGAAGCCTGATAAGGAACATATTGCAGTATGTCCAAATCAAATAACTCCACAGGGTTTTGTGGAATCTTGTCCTTTGGAGATTCATTAAACTTCACATGCAGAGTCTCTTCAACTATCTTTGTTCTGCACTTGAAGACTCTATATGCCTTGCAAGTAGATGAATAACCAACAAAATACCCTGCATCCACCTTAGGATCAAATTTGTGGAGTTGATCCTTTGTGTTAAGAATGAAACAAGGACACCCAAAGGCTCTGAAAAATGAAATTAGAGGACCCAAATGATGTAGAACTTCATATGGAGTCTTCATCAACCTCTGATTTACTAAGGCTCTATTCTGCACATAGCAAGCTGTGTTAACAGCTTCAACCCAAAGGTCAGTGGCAAAACAGAGTCAGCCAACATGGACCTTGCAGCTTCAATTAGGGTCCTGTTCTTTCTCTCTACTACTCCATTTTGTTCTGGAGTCCTTGGGATGCTAAACTGCCTCTTGATTCCCTTTGAGAGATAAAACTCATCAAGTGTATGGTTTCTGAATTCTGTTCTATTATCACTTCTCATACACTTGACAGATAGGGAGTATTGCTTCTCAACATACAACACAAAGTTTATAATCGTCTGTGCAACCTCATCCTTTGAATGCAAGAAGAAAGTCCATACAAATCCTGAGTAATCATCCACAATTACCAGATAGTATTTCTTCTTTGCCATACTCATTACTCTCACAGGACCAAAGATATCCATGTGTAAAATTGCAAGCAGGCAATGGACTTAGGTTCTTCAATAGGAGGGAATGAGACTTTGTGTTGTTTTCCTTTCAAACAAGCAGTGCATTGTCTTCACATCTGAACTCCTTCATAGGCAATCCCTTACTAAACCATGATGTATCAGCTGATTCAAGTTTTTAAGATTCACATGACCCAGCCTTCTATGCCATAGAATAGATTCTTGAGGAGAAGCCTTGGAAAATAGGCAAGGATGGCCTTTGAGATCTATTTTCTTGGAAAGATCTAAGGCATACACTCTTCCTGTCATGTTGGCCTCAGGAGGAGTGTGATCATCCACACCTTATCAATCAAACTCAGAACTTTGGATGACAGAATCTTGCAGTTCTGACTGGTGAAAAGAGCAACATGGCCTTTATCACACTTGACTGACACTCAAGAGATTGTACTTGAGATTCTCCACATGGTAACATCATCAAACCTTATTTCCCCATTGGAGACAAAGCCTTGCCAATGATGTAACCCTAGCATCATTGCCAAAAGAAACAAACCCCTTCTTCCTTGAGAGTAATCATGAAGAAGAGAGTTGTTCCTGTCATATGCATAGATCCTCCACTGTCTACATACCAGATGCTACTTTGGCATGTTGAAGAAGCAAGTGCAATCATAATAAATTAGTTAGTTTTTGAGACCCAAACCTTTTGGTTTGGGTCTGGTCACATCAACATATGGTAAACTAATAGATTTGCTATGAAGAACAGCCTGAGGGGATGGAGATGGTGAAGAAGAAGAATCCTTTGGCATGGATTTTCTTCTCTGTGGTTTCGGCACAGGAGCATCTAATTGGTTGACTCTCCCCAATAGATGTGAACCATCATAACAAGTTGTGTCTGATTCTGTGATAAAGCCTTCAACTCATCAGACACATTAGTGTGTGAGATTGATGGATTCCTGTGTTGTACCATCTCCCTTGAGCAACCTCAGCTGTTGCCTATTAACCCCTTCCTTTTTGGATTTTGGGGATACAGGTTTTGATGTTGCTGGTACAAACTTGGTTTCAAACTCAGTTTTCATTTTATCCATTTTCTTTTAAGGTCTCATTTGTTTGAGTTTGGAGCCCTTTTTATACCAACAATCATCAGTAAGATGATTGAATAAGCCACATATTTCACATGGCTTTTTCTTTATCTTAAGTTGATCATCTGCTGAAGAATATGAAACTACTAAAGACTTATTCTTCAGTAGTTTGCGATCAGTACTAGCAGTTTTCTTCTTTGCAGTACATGCTTTCTTGATATCTTCTTCAGTAGTTTTCCCACCCTTTCTACTGGCAGTTTTCTTCCCTTTAGTACATGCAGTAGTTTGGGTTTGTTCTCCAGGTGTTATGACTTGCCCTTTAGTACTGTTAGTACTTTGTGAAATACCACCTGGAGTGATCAACCTTTTGATCATGTGAGTGTCAGCATTTGAACCATCAACATCAGCTGATAGGTTTGGGAGGCATTAATGCTGACTCCAACTTCTGATGGTGCTGTATCAGATAGTAGATCACATGATGAAAATGATTGGTTATTGCTTTCTCCATCAGATTCGACCTCTACTCTGGAGTAAAATCTGTAGGAGAGCAGTGTGATTATAACCAATGCCAAACTTCACATTGGAAGCAGACTGCTTACTGAGAAGCATTTCAAAACCCTTGCAGGAATGTACCCATCGATCACACTCTACCTGGGTAGCCGCAAGTGTTCTTTGAGGTCTGTACTTTCTAGAAGTACCTCTTCTTAGCCTTATCATCAGTGATTGGCATTTAAGTTTGTAAATCTCATCATCTTATCATTAAGCACAGACTCAAATTCAGCTTTTCTTTTGGATATTATTTGTTCTAGCTCAATGTTCTTGTTAAGTAAAGCGACATTTGCTTCTCTAATAGATGCAAATACGGCTATGCATGTTTTAGAACATAGCTTGGCTTTGGCCTCAGAGGAAGCCTGTGATACCTGTGGTGTGGAGGCATTAGAGGATGAGGTATCAGCAGACTCCAGGGCCATAAGAGCAAGGTTTCCAAAAGGATTGTCACCACCATGTTGACCAGCACCAGAAACAGTTGTCATGACCAGACATATCATCTAGTAAACTGCTCCAGTCAACAACTCCTAGGGTGAAAAAGCTGTGTTGTTGAGGTTGAGATTGTTGATGAGATGGGAAGGTTGAGGCTCAGGAAGAGCAGGTAGTTGTTGAGCAATGGGTACTTGAACTTGACTGGTTTGTGGCATGTAATAGCAGGGATATGGATATGGCATTGTACCCTGAGGGACAAAATATGCAGGAGATAGAGGTTGTGATTGATGACCAGAACTAGCAGGATGTTGCCCTCTGTTTTGTTGAATATTACTTGGAAAAGTCACAAAGGGTGCAGAGGAGTTAGATCCAGATGATCTACACTCTCTTGCAAAGTGTCCAAGCCTGTGGCATTTGTGAAACCTCAACTTACTCTTGTCAAAACCAACTTTGGTTTTGCCAGAGAGTCCGGGAATTTCCTACCAGTTCTCTTGTAGAACTTCTGAGATCTGATATTAATCAAGGCCATTTGGCTCAGAATATCCATCTCTTCTAAGTCATCATCAGCTATATCTTTCAAATCATCCATGATGAAGCACAAATTGTCATTATTACAGCTTGACTGACTATCAACACTCACAAATGTATGATCAGAACTGTTTGAAGAGAAATCTATATGCACATCATAATTACTTTTTCATGCAGCATATTCTGACTCATGACCGACCAAGGCAGTGTTCCCTGGTACAAAGTCTTCAGTGAGCTTTCCTGATGATGCCAGTTTCCTTTTCTGCTCTATCTCTCTTTCAAATGTAAGCTGTTTCCCATGAAGGGGTGAGAGATAGGCTATCCAGATTTGCATTAGAGCGTAGGACAATTGTATATGTGTCCCATCTCTCAGGCAGTGATCTGAGGAATTTGGTTCATCTGGCTATTAGTGTATTCATGTTTGACCATTTTTAGCTCAGAGATCAAACATGAAAAATGCTCAAACTGTTGAGTCAGAGTCTCACCCTTCCTATGAGCAAATTTCTCATTGTGGGCAAGTATTTCCCTATTGTTTGCTAAGACCTCATCAGTTCACCAAATTGTTCTTTTAGTGCCTTCCAGAGGTCATGAGCAGTTTCATGATGGATAAGCCCAGAATAGATTTCATTAGGCAGTGCCATGGCCAGAATTCCATGAGCTTTAGCATCAATCTCAAATAGTTTTCGATCCTCATCAGAGTATGTTCCTTCTTCTTCGGAACCATTTGGTTGGTTTCCGGATTGTTCACCATAGGCTTATGTGGACCATGTACCACAGATGTCCAACAACCTGAACTGTTAACAGACAGATGATGGAGCATTCTTCGTTGCCATATGTTATACTCAGTCCTAACTAGCATCGGAGGCTTGGTTGAGGAACCAGTATTGTGGGGTCATTAGAAGGAGTAGTCATATTCAGAATTCAGACAATTCAAGGTAAACAAATTAAATCTAGCTCAAAACCACTTAGAACCTCAAACAAAATGGCCAGAAGCAACAAAAACTCAATCTCTATAACAGATTCTTGCAAATTTGCTAATCGATCAAACGTAGATAGCAAAAGAACAGTTTCAATGATCAATTGTTAAATCGATCAATGATTAACTTGCTCTGATACCATTTGTTAGGATCTCAGCATCTAGTTTGATCAATTAGATTGGATTTGCAGCAGAATGAGCTCACGAATTAACAAAATTAAACAAGAACACACGAAATTTAACAATGAAACAGTGTTTGTTATAGAGAGAGAATTTCTACCAAAAGGAATATATCATTCAATATATGCTTTGGCTGGCTTTCGCGCAACGTTACAATTAGGTCATCTTTCCTTTTATAAGGGAAGCAGACGTCAGCTGATGTCACTTGACAGTGACATCTAACTGTTATTTAACTACTGAAAGTTAACACAACTACTGAAAGTTAACACAACTACTGAAGATGTCAAACAGCTGACATCTTCTTACAAAAATACCAAGTGTTAATTATCACTACAACTACTGAAAAGAAACTACTGAAACAACAACGACTGAAGAACATGCTCTTCAGTCGTTTTACAAGTACTAAAATAGAAAAGAAAACTATTGAAAGGAAACCATCACAACAACTGAAGAATGCTTCTTCAGCTGTTCTGACAAACTCTAAAGCTTTAGTACTTGGACTTCTTGAACTTCAGTTGTTGTCATCAACTGATATCTTCAGCTGATGTTCAGTCTTTGTATCAGCTATTGATCTTCAGTACTTTGGTCTTCAGCTGTTGAAGTCTTCAGTACTTTAGTCTTCAGCTGTTGAAGTCTTCAGTACTTTAGTCTTCAGCTGTTGAAGTCTTCAGTACTTTAGTCTTCAGCTGTTGAACTTCAGACTTTGGTCTTCAGCTGTTGGAGTCTTCAGTACTTTGGTCTTCAGCTGTTAAAGTCTTCAGTACTTTAGTCTTCAGCTGTTGAAGTCTTCAGTACTTTAGTCTTCAGTGTTGATCTTCAGACTTTGTCAACAGCTGATCAAGTCTTCAGCAGTTGTTGTGATGTCTTGTGGGACTTAAAGGTTTTTCTGATCTGGCTCATTGGTTCTTTTGGTCCAACAAACAGTGTGTGTAAGTCAGCCTGAGGGATTTGAGGGTCCATATTATCGGGACAGAGTTTATAAACTCGACAAGGCTTTATATGGGCTTCATCAAGCTCCCCTAGCAGTATGAGAAACTCTCGACTCACTTTGTGAAACACGGTTTTCGCAGAGCAGTCATTGACTGTACACTGTTGATAAAAGAAAAAGATGGAGATTTACTACTTGTTCAAATCTATGTAGATGACATAATCTTTGGTTCAAAGAATGAAGATCTATGTAAAGAGTTTGAAGCAGTAATGAAGGCTGAGTTGAGATGAGTGCCATAGGAGAGATGAAATTCTTTCTCGGTTACACGTGGATAGACACCAAAAGGATTTTCCTACATCAGACCAAGTATGTAGGAGATATCCTTAGTCGGTTGACACGGAGAATGCTTCCGCAGCTCGAACTCCACTTGCTACAAACCATGATGTAGCACCCGATGAGAATGGTAATCTAGTTGATGCCACCATGTATCGAGGTATGATGGATCTCTCATGTACTCACTGCCTTAAGACCTAATATCATGTACGCGACATGTTTATGTTCAAGATATCAGGCAAAGCCAAAATTTAACCATCTGATAGGGGTCAAAAGGATCTTTCGTTATCTGAAGGGTACTCTAACACTTGGGTTGTGGTATCCTCATGACGATGACTTCGAGCTGACAGCGTATAGTGACTTGGATTACGGTGGCTGCAAGATGAATTACAAGTCTACTTCAGCGGGATGTCAATTCTTTGGGAGGAGATTAGTGACCTGGCAGTGTAAGAAGCAGACCTCGGTTGCTTTGTCAACCTGTGAAGCCGAATACGTTGCGCTGCAGTTGCTATTTACAATCATATGGATTGAATAGCAAATGCGGGACTACGGTTTGAAATTCTCTTCTACTCCTATTTTTGTTGATAACTCAGTTGCGATTGTAGTAACTAAAAATCCGGTCCAACAGACCAAACACATCGGTATAGAATATCACTTTATACGTGATTGCTTTGAAAAGAACATAATCGATGTGATTAAAATAAATACTAATTTTCAACGTGCTGACCTCTATTCAAAGGCTTTTGACAAATCACATTTTCTATACTTGTTACAGGTCAATGGTCTTAAAAAGAAAAGTGATGTAATCCTGATGTGACCACGTGTAGTCCGATGCGTATTGTCCATTTGTCTTTTAATTTTATTTTCTTTATTTATTTGGTTAACTTTAAGTTGTTTAATTAAATTAATTTTATTCGGCCACCTATTTAAAATCCTAAAAAGCGTACGTCGGTTACAGTTTTAGAATTTTAGGTGGAGAATAGGTCAGTTAGTAACATTAACAAAAAAACGAGTAGAAGAAGAGGCTGGCTGATAGAAAGTAGATCGTACTGCGACACCGATTCATGACTTTGAAAGTGATAGTACACAGTATAAATCACTTTGGACTTTAAAAGATTAATAAAATAAGATGTGAAGTTCAAGGTATAAGTCTGTGTAGTCTGAGCAATATAAAAGAAAAATGATAGTAGACTAGCTACTACTAAGGTAACACAAGAAAGTAGACCGAGAGGTTGTTAGACACAGATGATATGTTGGTAGATTAAACACAATAGACGATTAGACCTTATTGGTGATCTCAAGATCAAACTAAGTTGTTTAACAAACTGTGGGTTAACATCTTATCCTGTTTAACACAATCAACAAA
The DNA here is from genome assembly GCA_025506515.1 of Flaveria trinervia. NCBI lineage: Eukaryota > Viridiplantae > Streptophyta > Magnoliopsida > Asterales > Asteraceae > Flaveria > Flaveria trinervia. The sequence continues at coordinate 42,053,959 of CM046452.1, read as the reverse complement.
TTCCAATAAGGGGTGACGAGCAGGATCAACGCCACTAATGTGTGCGTAAGACCAATATACAAGCAAAAGCAATCGAACTAATAACTCATGTGTTGGTGAGAACTACACAAAAAGATTAAAAATTACTCAAACAAGGAGATAGGTTAAGTGTCTCTCTACTGTGCGGTGGCACTGACCTGAGGATAAGTATAACCTATATATGTAGACTTCATTGTCGTTTGCCCTCCTCTCTTCGTGCGGTGGTACTGACCTGAGGCTTGGCTTCTCTCTGAAATTTCAAGAATGTTTCTTTTGAAAACTACCTTGAGACTGCTCAAAAATCTCCTGAGGAAGGTTGATTACCATAAAGTGTAGGATCCACAATGCTTGTTGAATAATCAAACCCTAAACTATCACCAATCTTGTCAAAGTCTGTGTATGGATTTAAGAGGACCAGTATACTAACAATCATCGTGGCTACAATTCTGAAAGTCCAAATCAATGTGGGGATCTAATAGTAATGGTATGATTTCCTAAACTGCTAACGACTCTAGATGAAAAACAAGATTGAGCATTAAAAGGTGTTAATAACATGTCCCAAATGATTTGACTTGCCTGTATGATTCTAAATTGAATTGGTCCAGTTATGGTCAAAATTAATTGAACCCACCCATTCCCGAATCGAATCCATTAGATTTCTATCTTAGGATTTATACCTCACACAAAAAGTCCAAAACAAGTTTAGTTTTGTATTTCAGTTTAGGTCTTTTATTTGTTTTCAATTTAGTCAATTCAGTTCGTTTAATATCGACTACGTCATGGAATTCAGTAAGGGAGTTAATCGTCTAAAAGGGTCACGTTGAGGTGACCACACGTGCTTTTCAACAATAAACCAGTCCCGTCTGAGGTGACAATGCTTAAAAGGATCATGTCTGAGGTGGTCAAAGGTTTTTCAAGTTAAAATGATCATGTCTGAGATGATTAAATGCTCATAAAGTTTAACTAAATGTTAAAAGGTTAAATGAGAAAATGGACATAAAGTCAAAAATCTGAGTATGATCCAATCGCACGAATGGAACAGAGTATGGACCACGTTGAATGGACCATACTCATGCACTAAAAACCGAATGGCAACATGAGTTAAACCATTCACCAAATGGACATGATATCAGAATGAGCCATTCGACCGAATGGAACTGTGCGAATGAGTCATGTTGGACCAAAAGAACCAATGAGCCAAGATCAGAAAACCTCTAAGTCCCACACGGTATCACAACAACTGCTGAAAGCCTCATCAGTAGTTTGACAAGTGCTGAAGACTACAACAGCTGAAGATCAAGTGCTGAAGACCTAACAGCTGAAGAACAAAGTGCTGAAGTACAACAGCTGAAGAACACAAGTGCTGAAGCTGAAAGACCAAAGTACTGAAGAACAACAGCTGAAGAGTTCACAAGTGCTGAAGATCAACAACTGATGTACAAAGTCTGAAGACAAAGACTGAAGACATCAGCTGATGATATCTACTGAAGTCATCAGCTGATGAAACACCTGAAGGTCAAAGTCTGAAGATCAAGTACTGAACCTCAGTAGTTGTCACAACTGCTGAAGAGTACTTCTTCAGTAGTTGTGATATCAGTAGTTTTATTTCTTTGTTTCAGTAGTTTTGTAAAACGACTGAAGAGCTTGTTCTTCAGTCGTTGTAGTTTCAGTAGTTTTATATTTTGTACTTAACTTGCTGATATGTTCTCAGTAGTTGTGAACATTTCAGTAGTTTGTTAAGATTTAGTTATTTCTGTATTGGATCTGCCAGTTGTCACTTTCCGTGATAACAGCAGTGACTGTTGCACTCTATATAAGGAGTGACAATCTATTGTAATCAAGAGTGAAATGAGCTTGAATGGAATGATTGATTGATTCGATTAGAAATATCTACATCTATAAACATTCCTAGAAATCAGAAATTCATATTCTCTCCCTATAACCGTATGCGATCTTAACGCTTACAAGTATCGATGGCTTGCTACAATTTGACTAATTCGTGTTAGTATTCCGCTGCTTTACATTCTGATACATCAAACTTGTGATCACTGATCCTGTCAAATGGTATCAGAGCAGGTTAATCATTGATCGATCTAATAATTGATCATTGAAACTGCTATTCAAGATCCAAGTTTGATTGAATTAGCTTTTGTTTTTGCAAGAAACGGTTATAGAGATTGAATTTTCTGTATTTTGCTCATTCATCCTGAGATCTTATTCTTGGTTCTCATTGAGTTTGTTGTGGTTTGTCTAGAACTTTTTAAAACTTGAACTAAACTGTTTTTGAACTGAAAATGACCACTCCCTCCAATGATCCTCACAATACTGGTTCCTCAACCAAGCCTCCTATGCTGGTTAGGAATAGTATAACATATGGCAAAGACGTATGCTCCATCACCTGTCTGTTAACAGTGCAGGGTGTTGGACATCAGTGGTACATGGTCCACACAAGCCTATGGTGAATAACCCAAACCAATCAAATGGTTCCGAAGAGGAGGGAGCAATATTCAGATGAGGATAAAAAGTTGCTTGAGATTGATGCAAAAGCCCATGGAATTCTGGCCATGGCTTTGCCCAATGAAATCTATTCTGGGCTAATGCATCATGAACTGCCCATGACCTCTGGATTGCTTTGAAAGAACAATTTGGAGGAACAGATGAGGTCTTGGCAAATAATAGAGAAATTCTTGCCCAACAATATGAGACATTCTCTCATAGAAAGGGTGAGACACTGACTCAACAATATGAGCGGTTTTCTTGTTTGATCTCTGAACTAAAAATGGTCAAACTTGAATACACCAATATTCAGATGAAAACAGATTTCTCAGATCACTGCCTGAGAGATGGGACACATATACTATTGTCCTACGCTCCAGTGCAAGTTTGGACAAACTATCTCTCACCCAACTCCATGGAAATTGCTCACTTTTGAGAGAGAGATAGAACAGAAGAGAAAGCTGTCTTCATCTGGAAAGCTCACTGAAGACTTTATTCACGGCAACACTGCCTTGGTGGGTCATGAGTCAGAATATGCTTCATCTGAATGCCAGTATGATGAGCATATTAATTTCTCTTCGAGCACTTCTAACTCTGCATTTGTAAGTGTTGATGGTCAGTTCACTGGATGTAATAATGACAATTTATGTTTCATTATGGATGATCTCAAGGGGATTGCAGATGATGACTAGAAGAGATGGATTTTTGAGCCAAATGGCCTTGATAATATCAGATCTCAGAAGTTCTACAAAAGAACTGGAAGAAAATTCCCAGGACTCTCTGGCAAAACCAAAGTTGGTTTTGACAAGAGCAAGTTGAGGTGTCACAAATGCCAACGGCTTGGACACTTTGCAAGAGAGTGTAGATCAACTGGATCTAACTCTACTGCACCCTTGTGACTTTTCCTGGCAATAGTCAACAACACAGAGGGCAACATCCTGTCACATCTAGTCATCATCCTCAACAACAATCTCCGGCATATTTGTTCCTCAGGGTCAAATGCCATATCAGTACCCTTGTTATTACATGCCACAGTCAAATCAAGTTCAAGTTCCTATGACACCACAACCTCATGCATTACCAGAACCTCAGCCTTCCCTATCTCATCAACAACCTTCATCTCAACAACACAGCTTCTTCACCCCAGGAGTTGTTGACTGGAGCAGTTACCAGATGACTTGTCTGGTCATGATCAACTGTTCTCAGGTGCTGGTCAACATGGTGGTGACAGTCCCTTTGGGAATCTAGCTCTTATGGCTTTGGAGTCTGCTGATACTTCATCTTCCAATGCCTCTACACCTCAGGTATCACAGGTATCCTCTGAGGCAAAAGCCAAATTATGTTCTGAACATGCATAGCAGCATTTGCTTCCATTAGAGAAGCAAATGTAGCTTTAATTAATAAAACATTGAGCTAGAACAAATAATTTCCAAAAAAAAGCTGAGTTTGAGTTTGTGCTCAAAGATAAAAATGATGAGGTTTATAAACTGAATTGCAAAATAATTGATGATAAGGCTAGAGAAGATGTACTTCTAGAGAAGTACAAAGATCTCAAAGAAACCCTTGCATTTACCCAGGTCGAGTGTGATAGATGGGTACAATCATGCAAAGGTTTTGAAATGCTTCTTAGTAAGCAATCTGCTTCAAATGTGAAGTTTGGAATTGGTTACAATCACACTGCTCCACCTACAGATTTTACCCCAAGAGCAGAGGTAGAATCTGATGGTGAGAGTGATAACCAATCCATCAAATCATGTGATCTACCTTCTGATACAGCACAATCAGAAGTAGCAGTCAGCATCAAGTCCTCCTTGAACCTATCAGCTGATGTTGATGGTCAAAATGCTGACATTCACATGATCAATAAGTTGATCAACTCAGGAGTTAATCCTGAAGGTCCTGAAAGGACTGGAGAGCAGGATTTAACACCTGAAGTTCAAACTTCAACTGCTGTCAGCACTGAAGAGAAGAAAACTGGCAGTAGAAAGAGTTTGAAGGCTACTAAAGAGGATGTCAAAAGCAACCAATGCTTCCAAAGCATTGAAGAACAAGTCTTCTGTTGCTTCACCATCTTAGTTGATGATCAACCTAAGATGAAGAAGAACCATGTGAAGTATGTTTTGTTCAATCATCTTACAGATGATTGTTGGTACAAAAGAGGTTCCAAACTCAAACAAAAAGAGAAAATTAATAAAAATGGTAAAATGAAAACTGAGTTTGAGACCACATTTGTATCAGCAACATCAAATCCTGTAACCCTTAAGTCCTTAAAGCAATCAAAAAGGAAGGAGTTAAACAGGTGACAGCTGATGGTGCTCAAAAGAAGAAGGTGCAACATAGGACCTTATCTAACTCCACTAGCAATGTGTCTGATGAGCTGAAAGCTTTATCACAAAATCAGACACAGCTGGTGATGATGGTACAACATCTGTTGGGTAGAGTTAACCAACTAGATTCTCCTATGTTGAAACCACAGAAAAGGAGGTCTAAGCCAAAGGACTCCTCTTCTACACCATCTTCTTCTTCTCAGGCTGTTGTTACAAATAAACATGCTAGTTTACCATCTATTGATGAGACCAGGCCCAAAACCAAAAAGGTTTGGGTCTCTAAAACTAACTGATTGTTTATTATTGCAGGGTTCTTCAACATGCCAAAGTAGCATCTGGTATGTAGACAGTGGGGGATCTATGCACATGACTGGGAACATCTCTCTTCTTCATGACTACTCTCAAGGAAAGAAGGGATTTGTCTCTTTTGGCAATGATGCTAGGGGTTACATCATCGGTAAGGGCTTTGTCTCCAATGGAGAAATCAAATTTGATGATGTTAATCATGTGGAAAATCTCAAGTACAACCTCTTGAGTGTCAGTCAAATGTGTGATAAAGGCCATGTTGCCCTTTTCACAAGTCAAAACTGTAGGATTCTGTCATCCAAAGTTTTGCACTTGATTGACAAGGTGTTGGATGATCACACTCTCCTGAAAGCCAACAGGACAGGAGAGTGTATGCCTTAGATCTCTCTAAGAAGATAGATCTCAAAGGCATCCTTGCCTATTTTCCAAAGCCTCTTCTCAAGAATCTAAACTGTGGCACAGGAGGCTTGGTCATGTTAATCTAAAAACATGAATCAGCTTAGCCACAATAGTTTAGTAGAGGCTTACCAATAAAGGAGTTCCACTGTGATGAAACATCACTGCCTTGTTTAAAAGGAAACAGCACAAGGTCTCATTTCCTCCTATTGAAGTGTCCAAGTCCACTGCCTGCTTGCATTACTGCATATGGATCTATTTGGTCCTGTGAGAGTAATGAGCATGGCAAAGAAGAAATACTGTCTGGTAATTGTGGATGATTACTCCAGATTTGTATGGACTTTCTTTCTACATTCAAAGGATGAGGCTGCTCAGAAGATTATCCACTTTGTGCTGTACATTGAGAAGCAGTATCCCTTCCAGTCAAGTGTATTAGAGTGATAATGGAACTGAGTTCAGAAATCATACACTTGATGACTCTATCTTTCAAAGGGAATCAAAAGGCAGTTCAGCATTCCAAGGACTCCAAACAAAATGGAGTAGTGGAGAGAAAGAACAGGACCCTCATTGAAGCTGCAAGGTCCATGCTGGCTGACTCAGGTTGCCATTGACCTTTTGGGCCGAAGCTGTCAACACAGCTTGTTATGTGCAAAATAGAGTTTTAGTAAATCAGAGGTTGATGAAGACTCCATATGAAGTTCTCCATCATTTGGCTCCTCTGATTTCATTTTTCAAAGCATTTGGGTGTCCCTGTTTTATTCTCAACACAAAGGATCAACTCCACAAATTTGATCCTAAGGTGGATGCAGGATACTTTGTTGGTTATTCATCTACTTGCAAGGCATACAGAGTCTTCAACTGCAGAACAAAGATGGTTGAAGAAACTCTACATGTTAAGTTTAATGAATCTCCAAAGGACAAGATTCCACAAAGTCCTGTGGAGTTATTGATTCTGGACATACTGCAATATGTTCCTTATCAAACTCCTGCTGTTGCTCCTGTCAACAGTTCACCACCTGGTGGTACTGCTGATGATGATGATGATTGCAGTACTCACCTCTTCAGGTTAGTGATCAGCTGCCTGACTCCACTAGACCTGATGTTCCTGTAGCGCCAGTAGCACCATCCACAACAAATGCTGATGAGATTTCTTCGAATTCAACTTCTTTGAATTACCATCCACTGATTGGTTTCAAGGAAATGATTCACCATCACCATCTGTTGCTGCTGAACCGGCTACAAACACTTGCACAGATCTCATTGTGTATCAAGATCTGAAGAATCACCCTATGTCTCAAATCATTGGTGATATCACTGCTGGAGTATCACAAGAAGTCAATTGTCAAATTCTGCTTCTATGCTCTCTTCATCAGTCAGCAAGAGCCAAAGAATTATCACATTGCTTTAAAGGACAATGGATGGGTGATGCCATGCAGCTTGAGCTTCTTCAGTTCAAGAAACAGCAAGTGTGGAACTGGTTCCTCTACCTCCAGGTAAGTGTGCAATAGGCACTAAATGGGTGTTTAGGAACAAAACTGATGAAATGGGCTATTGTTAAGAACAAGGCCAGACTGGTTGTTCAGGGGTTTGCACAAGAAGAAGGTATTGATTATGATGAAACCTTTGCCCCTGTAGCCAGACTGGAAGCAATTCGATTGTTTTTAGCTTATGCTGCTTATCAAAAACTTAAAGTCTTTCAAATGGATGTCAAAAGTGCATTTTTGTATGGAAAAGTTAAAGAAGAGGTTTATGTATGTCAACCTCCAGGCTTTGAGGACAATAAACATCCTAATTGGGTGTATAAGCTTGATAAAGCTCTTTATGGGTTAAAACAAGCTCCCAGAGCCTGGTATGAGACATTATCAAACTTTCTTCTGGAAAACATTTCACTAGAGGCTCCATAGACAGACTTTATTCATTAAGAAAGCTGGGCAGCATAATCTACTTGTTCAAATTTATGTAGATGATATCATTTTTGCATCCTCTGATCCAAAGTTGTGTGATGCCTTTACAAAGTTGATGCAACAGAGTTTGAAATGAGTGCCATGGGAGAATTACAGTTCTTTCTGGGGTTGCAAATCAAACAAAAGGCTGATGGAATTTTTATTCATCATCCAAATATACAAAAGATCTTTTGCAAAAGTTTGATTTACAACTGTAAGCCCTGTTCTACTCCCATGAGCAGCACCACACAACTGGACTCAGATCAGAAAGGTAAAGTGGTTGATGAAACACTTTACAGATGTATGATTGGGTCCTTGATGTATTTAACAGCTTCTAGACCAGATATTATGTTTGCTACATGTGTTTGTGCTAGATTTCAGGCTGCACCTAAAGAGTCTCATCTGATTGCAGTCAAGAGGATCTTTAGATATCTGCAAGGCACTCCATCTCTAGGTTTATGGTATTCTACCAGACATTCTGGTAAATAGTTGCTTTTTCTGACAGTGACTATGCAGGATGTAAGTTGACCAGGAAATCAACTTCTGGTGGATGTCAATTCCTAGGCAACTGCTTGATTTCTTGGCAGAGCAAGAAACAGACCTCAGTTGCTACATCCACTGCGGAAGCAGAGTACATTGCTGCTGCAAGCTGTACATCTCAGGTACTCTGGCTTCAAACCACTTTTGATTATGGCATTACAGAGACTAAGACTCCATTGTTAATGGATAGTGCTTCAGCTCTTTGCATTGTCAAAAATCGTCCAGTCTCAGCCACTCTAGGACCAAACATATCGAGATCAGACATCATTTTAAAGGGATTGTTTGAAAAAGGTCTGATTGATCCTAAGTTTGTGCCTAGTGCTGATGAGCTTGCAGACATTTTTACTAAGCCTTTGGTAGTTCAACTTTCCAAAACCTGGTGTTAAGGCTTGGTATGCTGCAGCTAGAATAGTGACAACTACTGATGATCTCAGTATTCATACTGATGATCATAAGTACCTGTCACAATAAGTACTGATGAGCTCTTTTAACCTCAGTAGTTTTTATAACTACTGAAGGCTAAATGTCCACAAGTACTGAAGTACTTCATCTGCTCTAAACTACTGATGTAGTTACAACTACTGATGCAGTCATAACTACTGCAATCAGTAAAAACAGATAAGTACTGATGTCCTATGAAACAACTGAAATCAGCCATAAAGACTGATGAATGTGTTGAGGACAGTTTGAAACAGCTGAAAAGCTAAGAATTGACGAAAACAGCTGAAGAGAACTTTCTCTTCAGTCGTTTGTACAACTGCTGTTTCATTTTAAACAACTGAAGCAAAACCACGTCTTCAGTATTTTTATAACACTGATGACTAATACCAAGTCTTCAGTTTTTTACAACAGCTGATGACAAAACCACTGTCTTCAGTAGTTTCATAACTACTGATGACAAACACCATGTCCTCAGTTGTTTCAATCATCTGAAGTCAAAACCACGGTCTTCAGTAGTTTTCTAAACTACTGATGCCTAACACCACGACTTCAGCTGTTTCAACGTCTGAAAGGATAATACCATGTCAACGGTCGGTTAAAACAACTGATGACTAACACCACATCCTTCAGTCGTTTCCTCACCCGTACCCTATAAATACCCTTAACCTGAGCTCTCCATGCTCATCTTCTCAAACCTAACGTTCCTCTCCAAAACTTCCCATGGCGTCTATGCAAATTAAACCGCGACACAACTGTGTTGCCTACCTCACAAAATCGCCGATCTGGACTAAGTTCGATACTGCTATCGATCTTATGGTCAGTCCCATACAACAGGCATTCCTTCTGAACCCGTTTTACATGCCGAATCCTTGAACCAATTTGGATGAACGTTACTGTTACAACTGAGGAGAGCACACACACGATCCCTCCGGTCAGTCGTCAACAACAAAGAAGTAGTGATTACTCCTGCCACAATCCGTAAATTCTTCAACTGAGTGATGCTACTCTCCTGCTGGATATCCGAAGGGCACCATAGATCTATCATTTGCTCGGCATGGATATCAGGGTGATCTCAGTGCCACCACCCCATGAAGAAAAACTTTAATGACGCTGAGCGCCTGATTTTCACATGGTCAATGTATGTTTGGCCCCTAAGACGTCGTCTTGGGATCAAATGTCCACCAAATGGCAGCAGGTAATGTATTCTATCCTTGAGCAACAACCACTGAATTTTTCAGAATTAATATTTTCAGAGCTCAAAGATATGGCTCAAAAACTAACTGCCAACCGTTGGATACTCTATCCCGGTTCATAATGGCCATTATTATAGACCAGCTTAATGCTGAGGGACTTGTTGGCTTGGGAGTCCCTGCTACGGCTGTTCTGCCAGAAGTATACTCCCGGCACAACTCTGACCGAACACTCAAACTGGCTGCCAAGCTGCGAAAACCCACGCAGCTGGAACCCACACCACCACCTCCAAATCCAATGTCCCCACCAACCCACCAAAAGAAACCCAAAATGCTACTCAGGGAATTGAGTCCCCTGAGGATGCCCCGCAACACAAACGCAGGATAATCCACTAGTCCAAACCCCCTAGTGGATACAATGACTCTTCCAGCCACAGCCGCTCAGGCTTCCTCTCAACAGGAGCCTGCAGCAACCCAAGGGGCACCTACTTATCTGGGATCTTCCTCACTTGAGGAGATTGCCATTGAAGAGCACCATCCACCCCAGGTGCACACTGCTCTAACCCCTTACCCCAAACAACCGCCCCTCACAGCCCACTTTAATAGTTGCACAAGTGCTGACTCAATTGCACTCCTCACCCCCTCCCCAGAAAACACTTACAACTGGGAATACCTCTACAATTGAGGGGGAGGAACACAGTGCACCTGAGAACCCACAGCACAGGGGTTCCCAATTCTATCTCCTGTGTAGACAAGGAGCCTAGAATATCTAGTGAGGCTGCCACCTCTCCTGACTCAGCACATGACCAGAGTGAGGCTGGTAACATTGCTAAGACCTCCCTAGAGGCAACAGCTGATGATGGACATTGTCCTGAGGCTGGAAGTCCCCAGTACCAAGCACAAGGGGCACATGCACCAACTGGTCTACACCCAGTGCATGTAAATCCTGCTCTAAGCAGGAGGTCAGGTGATTCAGTTCAACTGATGATGACCTGAGCTTCTTCTATGATGTAGTTGCTCAAAACACCCTCTAGAGATGAGTTAGCAGACTCAAAAGCTGCTGGCCAAGATGTCTCAGGAGGACAAGTCCATCTGCCTCCTTATACACCCACAGATGGCACCTTCCCTTGAAGGTTTCCCAAACACAGAGCCACCCCAAAATCAACCACCTGCCTCTGCTTCAGGCCCTACTTCTCAGGAACAGACCCTCCTGAGCAAATAGGTGCTGTCCTCCAAAATTCCTCCCTCCCTCTCATCACCCCCATATCACTGATATAGTGATCAAAGCCATTGATGAGAGGCTTTCCTCACATTACAGCCCCTGGTTGATGCTGTTGTCCACAAGACTCTTTCTGCGGTACCAACCCCTTCCTCCAATGCAACCAAAAAGGGGGAGAGTACTGCAGTGAAAGAAAGAAGAGGAAAAGATCTGAGGAAGAGGAAAAGACAAAAGAAAAGCAACCTCTGCTCACGTACAAGCGAAAAGAAGTGCTGATGACACACTGCTGAAGAAAATCCTTGGAGGAGCTGGTCAAAGAAGCTGACACCACACACAGCCGCTCCATGGATAAAATAATTGAACAACTCTTCAGGCAGGGGTTTGACACAGCCACACTGGATAGTGAGATCAGAAGGTTAGAGGTACAAGAGATACAACCCCGATGGGCAGGGATGATGCCCTTGAGAAAGAGAGGTTGGAAATAATGATCCGCTTATTGCAAAATCTTTGAAGATCATTATGGAGATCCGCGCATGGTCCAGGGACAGCATTCTGGCTATAGCCACCAGAATTGTCTGTCTGAGCAATTCAACAAAGGGATCATTGTGGAAGCCTTGATGAGGCTGGGGCCGGCAAAAGGTTAGAGATGGCTAAACTCACAAAGGCAAAATTAACTACAAGGATGCTAGATCAACCTTCCCTTCCACCCACTCAAACAGATCCTATCCCTCAAATCTCCAACCAACCTCTAAGCCAAAATCCAAACATCCTCTCTCTTCAAAACCAATCCTTCACCAACCCAACCATCATCCAGTGATGTACCCCGAAGGAGGAGAAGGGTGCTGAGGATGGAAGAAGAAGAAGAAGAAGAGGATGAAGATGATAGTCTGCCACTCTTGCTGTTCTGAAGCTACCAAAACCCCAGAGTCAATCCATGATCACACCTGACTCTCAAAGGGAAATGGTCAGAGTCAAGATAGAAGAAGAAGAACAGCAGAAATAGCACGATGAGCAACTGTTGAAGATGGTTGACAAGGAATTTCCTCAGTCATCATCTATTCAAGCCATGAAAGGGCATGCTCAAAGGCTGTACACTCTCAGGCACACCTTTCAGTATCAGAAGGAGAGTGAGAGTATGGCCAGACCCCAGGGTGAGTTCTAGAATCCATAAAAGAACTATCCACATAGATACAACGGCCAAGTACGAAAAACAATAGAATCTACCATCATGTTGGCCGTTGTAGTCTCACCTGGGAAATCATTGATGAATTCAAGAAAGCTCACCAAGCAAAGAAGACACTCAAGCCTTACTAGAAAACAAGATGATTAAGAAGGGTTGTTATACAAAAAGCTTGAAGACATCCAAAAGAATGAGCTCCAGTTACTCCTTGAAGGCAACCATCCTGATGAATTTGTATATAGGGAGGTAACTACGGTGGAGCTGAAAAATGGCAGGACCATGAAGTACTTATCAGAGTACTATGGTCCAGAGTTCTTCTTCGAAGGAGGAGCTGAAGAACTCTCTCAAGAGGAACAAATTGTTCTCCTTGAGGCCTATGTTCGTGAGTCATACAGACTCATTATGGGGAAGTAAATCTCATGAATGGGATAACAACTCTGTGTCCAGTTCCCCAAAACAGAGTTCCCATTCATACTCTGCCAAACAAAAATGAGATTTCTTCCCAGGCCGGAGCATACATGGGTCATCTTCTCTACTGATCAAGAAGGAAAAAGACAAACATTTTTGCCATCAATAAGTGGGAGTATAAATAAGTTAGAGGTTTTGGCTGCATTGGTTCAGGGGGAGTTTGTTGGACCAAAAGAACCAATGAGCCAAGATCAGAAAACCTCTAAGTCCCACACGTATCACAACAACTGCTGAAAGCCTCATCAGTAGTTTGACAAGTGCTGAAGACTACAACAGCTGAAGATCAAGTGCTGAAGACCTTAACAGCTGAAGAAACAAAGTGCTGAAGTACAACAGCTGAAGAACACAAGTGCTGAAGCTGAAAGACCAAAGTACTGAAGAACAACAGCTGAAGAGTTCACAAGTGCTGAAGATCAACAACTGATGTACAAAGTCTGAAGACAAAGACTGAAGACATCAGCTGATGATATCTACTGAAGTCATCAGCTGATGAAACACCTGAAGGTCAAGTCTGAAGATCAAGTACTGAAGCCTCAGTAGTTTGTCACAACTGCTGAAGAGTACTTCTTCAGTAGTTGTGATATCAGTAGTTTTATTTTCTTTGTTTCAGTATTTTTGTAAAACGACTGAAGAGCTTGTTCTTCAGTCGTTGTAGTTTCAGTAGTTTTATATTTTGTACTTAACTTGCTGATATGTTCTCAGTAGTTGTGAACATTTCAGTAGTTTGTTAAGATTTAGTTATTTCTGTATTGGATCTGCCAGTTGTCACTTTCCGTGATAACAGCAGTGACTGTTGCACTCTATATAAGGAGTGACAATCTATTGTAATCAAGAGTGAAATGAGCAATTGAATGGAATAATTGATTGATTCGATTAGAAATATTCTACATCTATAAACATTCCTAGAAATCAGAAATTCATATTCTCTCCCTATAACCGTATGCGATCTTAACGCTTACAAGTATCGATTGCTTGCTACAATTTGACTAATTCGTGTTAGTATTCCGCTGCTTTACATTCTGATACATCAAACTTGTGATCACTGATCCTGTCAGTCAGTCCCCTGACTGAAATCCAGTCGGCCGACTGAATGTGATCGACTGAGCCAATCACACGACGAGGTCCATTCCCCCGAATGAACTGAGCAAATGGGTCCAATCGGCCGATTGAAATCGGATTCAATATAAATAGGACCACAGTCGATCGCATTCAACTCATCACCCCCAATCGCCTTAATATTGCACTCCTTACCGTTACTCTGCCAAATTTTTATCTGACCCAAATTAGTTGATTATCGCATAGTCCGACCTTCGTTGTTGATTATACAAGTAAAATGCGGTGTATGCATGCCAAAAACTCTATTGATTGGCCTCCAAAGATCAGAAATTGGACGAAACAAGAACCGAACTCTAAATGGACTAATAACCTACCTAGCCAAGTAAAGTGTTAAAATTAAAGCTATTAGGTTATTAGTTAAGTGATTGCGAGTCTAAAGAACCATTACACGCTGTCTAATTTCAAGAATTGGTTAAGATTCGAATCTCAGTCGACCGAACAGTGGATCATGCGACTGGACGCCAGGATGACTCCAATCGCACGATTGTGCTGATCGAATGGCTCAATCGGCTGAATGGATCATACGAATGAGCTTAGTTAGCCGACTGAACCAATCACAGGTTCAGTCAACCAATTGAACTTAGTCGCATACTCAGTCACCCGACTGTATCTGGTCGCATGCCAAGTCAACTGACTGAACACAGTTGCATGGTTCAATCGCATGAGTGAACCAGAATGAATTCAACCAAGTTAATTTGAACTGATTTGTGTTATGTGGTTAGCTAATGTTTATGTGTTTTGTGTTACAAATTGATGGCAGACAAGTGGTCCATTAACCCCAAGCACAACATCTGTGCTCACTTAGACTCCACAACTCGGAATGGTGCCGAGTTTGCAGGGATCATCGCTTTCCTCAAGCGATCAAGGATCCACAAGGCGATATCTACACCATGCACCCCATACAGGTCTGTACAACAGGCCTTCTGGGAGAATGCATCGGTTGATCGATCATGTGAGCCATACTGCATAAGGAGTTCTATCTTGGGTTGGATATAGAGATCATTGCTGAAGACATTCAGCGTGTAGTTGGGTTAGGAGATGATACAGACCACCCTATCGGACTTCACCCACTGACGGTGAGAGGGTGGTTCATAAGGATGAAGTACGCTAGGGATATTAATACAGGGGTGCTCAAAAAGAGCAACCTGTGCCCCCAGTACAAGTACTTGGGACACGTCATCCTCAAGTGCCTGGCGTCGCGAAGGGGTGGGTTCGATGACCTATCAGGCCAGATTCAGAATGCCTACGTGGCACTGGTGCTGAACCACCCCTTCAGTTTTTCTAGCATGATTTTCTCCTACCTGATAGAGAACTTGGAGGCAAATGGCAAAGAGGGTTTCTGCATGTACCCTAGGTTGTTACAGATGATCTTTGATGAGAAGCTGCCCACACTGCCAAAAGAGAGCCACGACACAGTGGTATTAGAGATTATGGATGATATGATGCTGGGTCGTATGAAGGTATATCGGGGAAAGCAGGTCAAGCCCCCGGTAATGAGACTCATAGGCCATCTGGCTAAGGTGCACTATGTGGCGTCAGGGAGGCGTAAATGGCGTCACATAGACAGTGATTCGGATGTCGAGCAGCTAAAGCTACCTGAAAGACGACTCCGACGACGAAGACACCGGTGATGGTGGAGATGCAGGGCCCACTCAACTAAGGACCCCCACTACTGATATAGCATCTCTAGCATCCACCCAAGGTGGAGCAGAGGTTGCAGGGTTCCATTAGGACTTTCGTCTGGATGAGGAGGAGGATACGGATGATGAGCCCCTAACCCGCACTGTGGGGAGCCGGGTGGTTGCCACCGACCGAGGTATTCAGGAGGTTGGTGGATGCCCTGGTGAATCTGGGGAGGCTGACACTGATCCTACATATGCATCCGATCAATCCAGTAGTGTTCTAGGGGGAGCATCCACCTCGAGGGGATTGAGGAAGAAAAAGATGGTTCAATCCCACGGGTTGAAGAAGATGAAGAAGAGGAGGATGATCTTCATCACTACCACCACTACTCCCACCTCTTCCACCACTCCACCACTTACCATCCCATCCACCACAGTACCTACTTCATCTATACCACCCCAATCCTCACCACTCCACCACTACCTTCATCTATATCACCCCCAATCCTCACCACTTCACCACCACCTTCATCTATACCACCCCCAATCTTCACCATTCCACCACCACCTTCATCTATACCACCACCAATCTTCACCACTACCACCACCACCACCACTAGCCATCATGCAGGACCATCATCTTACCCATCTTTCCCATCTGGATCCTCTCTACTCCTAGTGGGGTAGAGGAACAACTCTTACCACTTACTCATATGGTGCTGAAGCTGTTGGCAGCCAACGGCGAGAAGACTGCCCAGATTCGTCAACTAGTAGATCATACTGCTACATAATCTCAGTAGATATCTCAGCAGGCTCAATTGATTGAGTAGCAAGCACAGCAGATTGCTACACAGAGCTTAGAGGTGTCTCAACTCCAGGAGCAACAGTCTAATCAGCCAAAAGGATAGAAGAGTTGGAGACTACCAACAAGACCATCATGCTGAGGCTCAAAGGATCTAAAGAGTAGCCACTAAAGATCAAAGAGTGAGATGGAGATGATGGTGATGATGATAACAGTGATGATGATGATGATGGTGATGAGCAAGGAGATAATACTGATGTTGGTGATGATGCTAGTGATGATGTTGATGATGATGATAAGGATACCTTGCTGCGGGTGCCACATCTGTGAGTGAAAGGAGGACAAAACGAACTCAAGACAAAGGTGCCTCCACTTCAGCCCCGACAGTAGAGGAGCATATGATACAAGACAAGAGTAATACTTAGATGTTTATGTTATTTAAATCATATGTATTTGAATCTTGTATCAAATTAATATGATGAATGTTTATATTTAATGTTGATGTTTATTGCTTTGATTATTGACTAATGGATGATATGTTACATGTTTTTAAGTCAAGCAGATCCAAACTTCCAGAGAGATGAATTTGATATTGCTCCCCTCCAACAGCTCATGATGATTCTTGATCAATAGGGTATTGTCAGGAGATCAGTGAATTACACTCCTGAAGAAGGATAGATAATTCATGATCTCACAGACGAGCAACTTGCAAAAATTTTCCAACTCAATCCAGATGAGATCGTGAAAGATGCTCCAATAGTCCATGTTGAAAGTGACGATGAGCTCAACGACATTGATGAGATCGAGATAGAAGATGTCACAGACCAACACTATCTAGAGTACACTGACATTGAAGGTAATGCCGTTCCTAATCTGGGCGACAACCTTGTCAGTAAAACTTTTGAGACTCTGGATAGAATGGAAGAAGAGTCAGACAAGAAAGAAGACACAACCCAAGCCTCGGAAATTGAAGTTAATATTAGAAAGGCTGAGTGGGCTGCATGCTTTGAAGAAATACGAACCGAACGCGGTGCTTCAACATCAACTGCTTACACCAAGCTGTATAAATTGAAGAAACATCAAAAGGTGTCGGGTCGAATCATAGCATGGGCATATTTTGAAGATCTTAATTTTTATGCAGTTAAGCATGAGAAAGGGTTTGAGTATTTGAGTTTCCCACATGACCTGAAGACTCTTCCTGGATTTGAGCTAAACCAGTTAGCAAAGTTAAAATTGCTATACGCTGACCCAAGGAACATGTCAGGCTGGTTTGAGACTGCTCTTAAAAAAGACTAGCACACCAGATGGGTCAACTTCAAACATCAATAGCCAACAGGTATCCCAGACGGTCTAAGGTGGATCCCATAACTGGAAAACCCAAAACAATGTCAAAGATCACTCTACGGGAAATGCCACAGGACTTCACTCCACACTTCAAATGGTGGTACTATGATTGGAGGACAGGAGTGGCAGTCATAGTTTTGAATAAGAATGGTGTTATGGAAACCATAGGGGTGTTTGACCCAATGTGGCTTACAAAATTGTCTACAGATGATGTTTATACACTGTACAAGTGGCCATTATTCTCCGAATGTCTAGATATTGTACAAGATCAACAATTTCAGAACGTTATAAGACTCTGTTTTGCTTTTGGGATACACGCCGGAGTCACTACAGAAGAGAAGTACAAGAAGTTTGAGGAACTTATGAAGGATGTAAGACATTAGACAAAACTAGGTCCAAGGGGGAGTTTGTAGATACATGTGTCCCTAGTTTCTAATCTTAATGTAATATCTTTGTATTGTCTTACACTTATGTTGTTAAGTGCCCTAAAAGATTAACATGTTGTCTTTATTTGTCTTTGAATTTGTTGTTCGAAAATAGCTTGAAGTTTCGAACTGAAATTTCAAAAATTGATTGATTTGTTGTTGAAATTGAAGAAATTGATATTAAGAAGAACGTTTATCGGCATAAAACTCATCTAATTGAAAAGTTTCAATCGAATTCATCAATATTTGAAGAATTCAGAAGATTTGAGTTTGTTACATTCATTTGAAGATGATGAATGTGTCGCATGAGCTGAGATTGACTGAAATTGTCTAAGTGTTAGACGCATTAACACTGTGTAGACGTTTTTAGTCAGTCGTTTGAGTACTGTTGAAGAGAATCGTAGACATATCACCTATGTTAAGTTGATAACTATTCAGACGCTTGACAACTATTCAGGCGTTTGACAACTGTCTAGGTGTTTGACAACTATTCAGGCGTTTGACAACTATTCAGGCGCTTGAAACCTTCCAGACGCATTAATACTTAGACATTTTGAAAATTTTTCTAAGGCATACCCTTAGACGTTTCTCAACTTAGACGCATCAACTGTTGAGACGTTTCAATACTGTTTAGACGTTTTAACCTTGATACTTAGATTTTTTTAAAAAAATATAAGAATGGTAAAATCAGAAGATTCTGAAAACAGAGATCCAAAGCTTAAAAATAGAGCTGATTTCAAAAATTGGTCTCTTAGACTAAAACAACATTTTAATTCTATTGACACTGATCTCTGGAAATCTATAGAAAAAGGACCATACATTCCTATAATAACTGATGGACCAGACAGAGGATTTGTGTATACTAAAGATTCTCCAGAACCTTATCCAAAAGATGGTCTTCAAGGAGATGATGTGAAAAGAGTAAGAATGATATTAAAGCCTATTCATTAATGTGTAAAGGACTACCTTGGAAGTTCTTACAAGGCTAGATGCATATCAAACTGGATATACACTATATAAAGCATTGAAGATCATTTGTGAAGGAGGTAAAGAGATTCAAAATTTAAAGAAACAAAAGCTGAAAATACAATTAGAATTATTTCAACATTTGTCTGGAGAGACGATAAATCAAATGATGAACAGATTTGTTCAACTCATAACTGAGATGTCAACAGCTGGTATCAAACCTGATATTGAAGATTTAAATCTCAGACTACTCAATGCTTTACCATCATCATGGAAACAAACTGTACTGTAACTTTACTAAAGCATACTGAGAAGTTTCCAATGGATCTAGATCTTCTTATTGCAAATATAGAACCAGTGGAGATTGATGAAAGCTCAAGGAACAATGATAGAGCAGCATCAATGTCTCAATATTAGTTTGTTGCTTCTCCTGCAACCACCATAGAAAATGCATTCATGGCAAAGAGTGAGAAAAGTCCTGAAGAAGAAGGAGATCTGTTTGTAGGAGCAGGATTTTTCACTGACTCATCATTTACCAGTGCACCTGCATATACAACTCAATCTCATTCTCAATCTCCTCCTAAAACACAGTCACAATCATCAAATATTCAGACAGGGACTTCTTCATAATCTAACTCTGCTAAATCTAGCAAAGTTAAAGATGTGATTAACATCCTATTAGAGGATGAAGAGTCCAAAACTACATTTACTGCTTTTATGGCCAGCTTTCAAGCATATCAAGGTAGCCATTTAACTCAACTAGATTTTGTTTTACAGGATTTATTTGAGATGGATCCTGAAGATGTTGAAGAGATGGACCTGAACTGGCAGATGGTGATGATTGCCTACGGGACTCAAAAACATTCTTATGTCAACAAGAAATACAAACCTAGTGCAAACAAGACTGTTGGATTTGACAAGTCAAAATCCAGATGGTTCAACTGCAATATTTATGGACACTTCTCAAGAGAATGTAAAGCTCCAAGGAATAATGGAGGAAGTGATCATTCAAGCTCAAATAATCAAAGGTTTCAACAAGCTCAGAAGACTTTTCAAAAGCCATATCAAAGTCTTCGTATGCCAGAGCTTAAAGATGAAACCAAACCATCTAATGAAACAAAGAAAGCACTAGTAGTCAACATAAAAGATGGATATGATTGGAGTGGATATGCAGATCAATTTTCAAATGAATTAACATCAAGTTTATCTGTTATTGCAGAAATTCAAGAGGAAGATTGGTCAGAAAACAATGACCCAAAAGGGAAAGTGATGAAAAGAAGATAACTATGATTGGAGTGACAAGTCTGATCCTAAAGAGGATACATAGGAAGTAGCTCTAATGGTTCAGTCTGATCAACCAAAGGTTAAATCTTCTACTTTATCATCTGAAACCACAGTTCCAAAATTTCCTGAAATACCATCAGAAGTAAGAGAAAAGCTTTGCACCAAATCATGTTTTGAACATGTTGAACACTACAGAAACTATTCATTGAAAATCTGTGAAAAGCTAAAACAAGAGGAATCTATGCATAACCAACTTAAATCTGATCATAAAACTGCAAATCAAAATATTATCTCTCTTCAAAATTCATGGAACAAAACAATCAAAGATTTAGAAATTGTTACAAAACAACTAGAAGAGATGACCAAGAGTCTTGAACAAGAGAAAATAGCACATGCTGCTACTCAAGTTGATTTAGCAAAAGTTAAGAGTTCAAAAATGATAGTAGAAAAACTAATCAGTGAAAGAAAAGATAAACAAAAAGTAGGATTAGGTTTCACTCATGAACCTATGCCTGAATCTATCACAAACACACTACCAGAGAATTTCAATACTCATGATTATTCACCAGAAAACAAAGCAAAGCTTAAAGCCTTTCAAATCAAAACCAAGAATGCAGAAGAGGAAAAAGAAAATGTTCAAGTGTTTGTTGAAAAAAATCAAGAAAAATCAAAATTGGACATCCAATCAAGATAAAATCATATGAACCAAAACAACCAAAACAAAATATCTCTTCTGATCAAATTCACAATGTAATAGAAGAAGTCAGAGTTCAAAACAAGGATAAGAACAGATAGGAACATCGGAAGATTCAAACACCATCAATATGAAAAAATCTCAATCAGAAAAGGATTCTTCTTCTAATGATGTTCAATCTGAAAATAAACCAAGCTCTTCTAAATCAAAGAATCAAAGAAGAAGAAAGAAATCTGTAAAAGTAACATCTGAACAAAACAAAAGTTCAAAAAAATTGATTAAGGCAACAAATCAAACATCAAAACTAAAACCTATTAAATTTGTGTAAGCAGGTATGTTAAATATGAATTCTCTTTCAAATAATAAATCAATTGTTATGAACAAATCAAACTCAGATCTGAAATCTAGTTCAGATTCAAAGACTTCCGCTGTAGCAAAAAGATTTGTTTCTAATAAATTCAAGAAGGAAATCATGTTAAACAAATGAACAATAATCTGACAAAAAATCAAACTGTGAAAAATGAAAGACAACAGTTTAACTATATGTAACCAAAATCAAACATTATGTCATTGTCAAAAGTTAACAACAAGTTGTTTTTAACGCCACAAAAGTACTGTGAAATTTGTGATATGAAAAATCACAATACTGCTGAGTGCTACTTAACAAGTACTATCACAATGTGACATGAGAAATCATTTGATAGCAGATTGTTATTATAACAAATATTGTACTTATTGTGATGAAATACTCACAACACTGCAGATTGTTACTTTAGAAATAGATCTCTCACTAGAAACTTTGCAAAATCAAACATGAGCAAAGGATTTGCTAATCCACAGTATTTGAAAGATCAAACTAATGGATTTCAAAGAGACATTAATCAACCTAATGTAGGTTTGAGATTTTTTCCTAAGAACAATTACACGAGCTCAAAACACAACATGCAAGAACACTTTATACCAAGATCTGTAAGGATGACGAATAAAAATGTTAGACATCAATACATTTCAAAAGATGATAAATCAATGGTATAAATGTTCACAAAAATAAATCAAACAATTTTCAGAATAAAATTGGAAAATTCATCAAAAATAAACCTGATTATGAATAATCTCCATTATAAACAATTTACCATTGTTGATAAATTTGGAAAGCCCAAGACCATTTCGGCTTGGGTAGATATTTCAACTTAACTTTCTTGTAGTGCAGGTACGCCCAAAAAGACCAATCAGTACATGGTATGTGGATAGTAGGTGTAGTCGGCACATGACAGGCAATACTGCTTGTTACAAGATTTTAAGTCAAAAGATGGAACTCACGTCACCTTTGGTGGTGATGCTGGAGGAAAAATAACTAGAGAAGGAACAGTATCCAATGGGATAATAAGCTTTGATAAAGTCAACTTTTGTTCACAGTTGAACTTAATCTTTTAAGCGTATCTCAAATTTGTGACAATCTTATTTTGTTCTGTTTGATAATTCATTCTGTTATGTTTTGAAGCCAAGTTTCAAGATAAGTAAAGATTGGGTTATTGTTATAGCTAAGAGAGACAGAGATGTATACAAATTGGATATGTCTCAAGTTGATCCTTTAACTGAAACAACATGCCTAATTTCAAAGGCATCAATGATGAAACCAGCTTGGCATAGACGTCTCAGTCATTCAAATTTCAAGAATATGAACAAGCTTGTGGTATCAAATCATGTCATTGGACTTCCATCCAATAAGTTTGCAACTAATGATCACTGCTCAGCATGTTTGAAGGGAAAGCAACACAAGCGTCTTATAAGTCCAAGCCTATAAACTCAACATCCAAACCTCTTCAGATGTTACATATGGACCTTTTTGGACCAACAAATGTCAGGAGTATTGGACAAAAATCATATTGTTTAGTTATCATTGATGACTTTACAAGATTTTTATGGGTTTTCTTTCTATATGCCAAATCTGAAACAGCTGAATTATTAAAAGAATTTATCATTAAAGTTGAAAATCAATTAGAACACAAAGTGAAAATAATAAGAAGTGATAATGGAACAGAATTCAAAAATGCTAACATTGAAATGTTTTGTGCACAGAAAAGGATAACTCATCAGTTCAGTGCTCCTAGAACTCCTCAACAAAATGGAGTTGCTGAAAGAAGAATAGAACACTGATTGAAGCTGCTCGTTCTATGTTAGATGATGCAAAAATTCCTATCACTTTTTGGGATGAAGCTATATCAACGACGTGTTTTTGTTCAGAATCGAATCTTAATTGTAAAAAGATAAACTGAAAACTCCATATGAGTTAACGTTTGGCAGAAAACCGAACATAAACTTTTTAAAATCATTTGGTTGTCCTGTTATGATTCTTAATTCAAGTGATCAATTAGGAAAACTTGATGCAAAATCTGATAATGGATTTTTCGTTGGATATCATCAGTTTCAAAAGCCTATCGAGTCTTCAACTCTAGGAAAAATGTAATCATTGAAACATTCAACGTTAAATTATGGAAAATCTTTCCATCAGTTTCAAATGGTTCTGCATGGTTATTCTATATAGATTCATTATCAAACTCTTTTCAATCCAATTTGTTTGATCACCAAATTGTCTTAATTCTACAGATAAGAGATCTCAAGAGGAGATCTTGGATCTTTCAGTGAAGATTCAGATTCTGATGACCCAGATGATTCAAGCTCAGACTACCCATTTTTATCATTTGTCAAGGATTTAACAATTCAAAACCATGAAAATACAGTTTCAGATCATTCAGAGTCAATTAATCAGGAAAATCACAAATATTCCTAATGATGGTAATGAGTTTGTGATACCTGAGTCTGGAACATCATCCATTTCAGGTGATGTAGTTGATACAGGTAACTTTGATTACTTTGTCAACTCACTTACTCAAGTTCCAAACTTCAATCCAAATTCTTCTACGTTAATACATGATTTGTCCAACTTGAATCAAACAAATTTGGATGTTAATGTTCAATGTGATGATATCACTACATCTCGTATTCACAAGAATCATCCAATTTCTCAGATTATTGGTTCATTGAATGAGAGAACAACAAGGAGTAAAGTAGAACAAGCAAACGTATGCTTATACTCTTGTTTTCTTTCTCAAATTGTTTCATAAAAATGTTACCGAAGCATTAAAGGACAATGGTTGGATAGAAGCCATGCAAGAAGAATTACTTCAATTCCGCAAACAAGAAGTGTGGAATTTGGTGGACCTACCTGAAGGAGAAACGTAATTGGCACGAAATGGTTATTTAGAAATAAACTGATGATCGTGGTGTTGTAATAAGGAACAAGCAAGACTTGTTGCACAAGGATACACACAGGAAGAAGGTATAGATTATGAAAAGTGTTTGCACGAGTTGCAAGACTTGAATCTATTCAAGTTTTCTGGCTTATGCTTCATTCATGAAATTTAAGGGTATCAAATGGATATAAGGGTGCATTTTTATATGGTCCAATTACTGATGATGTATTTGTGAAGCAACCTCCAGGCTTTGAGGATGCACAATTTCCACATCGAGTATATAAACTGAGTAAAGCTTTATATGGACTTTATCAAGCCCCTAGAATTTGGTATGAGATGTTATCACAACACTTAATCCAACATGGATACACACGAGGAAAATTGATCCTACTTTATTCATAAAGAAGGACAATAATGATCTTTATATGTACAAGTGTATGTTGATGATATCATATTTGTTCTACATGTCCAAAATTGTGCAATGAATTTGAAGAAATAATGAAATCTCGATTTCAAATGAGTTCTATGGGAGAGATTAACTTCTTTCTTGGACTTCAAGTCAAGCAAACTGTAGATGGAATTTTCATCAATCAAGAAAAGTTTGTTGACAAGCTATTAAAGAAATTTAAGTTGCAAGACTGTCAGTCCATACGAACTCCAGTAGATGTTAACACCAAGATTGAACCTGATCCAAAAGGAAAATCTATTGACCAAATGTTATACAGATCAATGATTGGTTCTTTGATGTATGTTACTGCATCTTGACCACACATTATGTATGTTGTTTGTGTATGTGCCAGGTATCAATCAGACCCGAAAGAATCTCACTTAATTGATGTCAAAAGAATATTCAGGTATCTCAAAGGTAAACCAACCTTAGGGCTTTGGTATCCTTACGAGGGTAACATTGAACTATATGGATATACTGATAGTGATTATGGTGGATGTTGTCAAGATAGAAAATCTACTTCGGGTGGGTGTCAATTTCTTGGTCCCAGATTAGTCTCATGGCAATGCAAGAAACAAACAAATGTCTCTGTTCCACGGCAGAAGCTGAGTACATTGTTGCATCAGCGGGATGATCTCAAATTCTTTGGTTGCAAAATCAATTACTAGATTATGGATTCAACTTTCTAAAACACCAATCTATATTGATAACACAGCTGCTATGTTCATAACAGCTAATCTTGTTCAACACTCAAAAACAAAACATATCGAAATTCGATATCATTTTCTTAGAGATAACTCTGAAAAAGGATTAATCATATTGATTCAAATTGCAACAGAAAAACAATTGGCAGATCTATTTACCAAAGCCTTCCTACCAGGACGGTTTGAGTACATAGTAGAATCAATTGGTCTTATAAATCATATGTGATCTCCCTAAATCAAAAGATCATAATAAGTGATACTCTCATTGTGAATTGCCTGTCTATATTTTTGTGTGTGTGTGATTTTATGTTTTTCATAGAAAAATCAAATACAAAAATATATATCAAAAATACAAAAATATTTTTTTGTGGAAAGGATTATGTTTTGCAATATGTGAGAAATGATAGCACATTAGTGAGATCAGTTGCATACTTCAGTCATTCATACAGTCTAGACATGATCAGATATGATGTGTAGCTAATATCTGACTATTATGCTGAAAAGTAAATTCTTGTGATCAAACTAAACATACATGCTTGTGTGTATTCATCTGAGTACTTTTGAGTAGCTTTAGCTTATCAGAATGAATGTTTGTTAAGATACATCTGTCACACGTGTTGAAACTATGTGAAATCATGAGATCTGTTACAAAGCATCATTTCACTTCTCTGTTATGAGTCATCATAGACCTGAAGTACTGAGATATCCTCTGTTGTAAGTCATTATAGACCTGGATTCTCTTTTTGATGCAAAAAGATGCCAATGTGCACAACCTATTCAAAAGAATAGTCAGAGCTGATCAAATGGTTATCCATGATCATCCTCTATTAACTAAGTAACATGAACTCTGGTGATATCTATGTTTCAGGTGATAAGTTGAGCATGTGTTCTTTCTTACATTTCATGATGATAGTTGAATTCTCTTAGTCTCTGTATGCTTTACATCATGTCATATCTAAATCAACACTAATCAATCCAACAATTGAAAAGTAAGTGAGTTGATAGTTGTGTCAAAAACACTCATTGTCTGTCCTTAGATCTTGTATCTCCTTTGCTGTGATATCACTAACCTGGAACATACTTGATGAGGATTTATTCATTGTTTATGTCTATCCACATTCATTTTATTTTAATGTGTTGATCTTCATTAATATGATCTCTCTACAGACATTTATTCTATGTTTTAATATTAAATTTTAATTCTATTTTCAATTTTTTATGCATGTCTTTGTGTGTGAAGGCAATGTCTCAATGTGATGTGTGATCTTATTCTCTTTCATAAGAAACTTATAAGTTTTTTTCAAACTTAAAAGTTTAGGGGGAGTAATATCTGAAAGAGTTGTTCTCAGAAAATATTCAATAATCATAATCAAAATTTGAAATGTTGAATTGAAAGGATGATGCTATATGTTCAAAGTATTTGTGTAATCTGAAAATAGAATGTGTTTGAAAATTACAATCTGAATATACATAATCTTGCAAATAAATGATTTTTAAGTTGAAAATCAGATGATATTTGATTTTTTGTTGAGACTAAAATGAAGGGACTAAAGAAATTTAAGAAGAAATAAAATAAATTTTTTTTATAATTTGAAAATGCAAAATGCAAAAAGTTCAAAATTTGGGGATCTAAATGGTAAAAGGTGTGCAAGTAAAATAATTGGGAATCACAAGTGTATGTACATAAACAGTGCACATGCGTCTCAATAGGAGCATGATGAAATTTTCAGGATTATACAAGTGTTGGACGTTTTCCATGCGTCTAAACAGTTGTAATACATCTATGAAAATTACAAGTGTTGGACGTTTGATTCATTCCCATGCGTCTAAACAGTTGTAATACATCTGAAAATTTCAACTATTGGGCGTTTGTGATAATCCCATGCATCTAAATAGTGTGTTAGATGAATGTGATATCTCATGCGTCTGCATAGTTTCAAAACTTCAAGTGTTAGACGTTTTACAAAGTCCATGCGACTGAACAGTGCAAAAGCGCCTAAACAGTGCTTATGCGACTGAACAGTTCTCATGCGTCTGACTTAAAAGCACAACAGTGCTCATGCGTCTAACAAAATAAGTGAATTATAGGTTTTCATACACCCAAACAGGGACCATACGTCCGAACAGGGCTCATACGCCTAAAATTTCACTTATATATATTGAACACTTATGCGTATTTCTCATTCACTCTTCAAAATTCTCAGAACCAAAACCCTTGAACTGCGACTGTCGAACATCAACATATCCGTATTTCATCTAAAATCAAATCAAATCTTTGAGTATACATTGTATTTGAATATATAAACGTAAGTTTGTGATTCAAATATATAAATTTTGGGTTAAATCAATGTTTTGTCATAGACGGTTGAATGCTATTTGGGCGTTCGAACCAATATAATCCAAGTATAATCTGATCAAATGAGCATCAAATCAAAAATTGATACTGGATTATTGACAAGAACACATTTTCGAGTCTGTTGATATATTGTTTTGATCTTAAAGTGAAATTTTTTGTGGATGATGAAATCAGTCGACTCTACTCAGTCGAAGAAGAAGAAGATGAACAGACAGTAAATTTTTAACAAAAATAAATAAAAATTAAAATGAAATCAAAATTGAAATGTTAAATAATAAATTCAAAGTGAATAAAGATTAATATTTTACAAATTTGAAATCTTAATTCAAAAGTAAAAATAAAAGGTCAAATTAAAAAATCAAAATCAAAAGTCATATGTAGAAATAATTTCATTAATCAATATTCAATGTTCTCATAATACTTTTGTTGTGTTTTGCAGATGGCAGAATTAAAATTTGAATCAAAGCATAATGTAGCTGCTTTTATAGATGATGAAAACAGAGAAGCTACGGATATGAAGATATTATCAGATTCTTACTAAGAACAAAATATGTTTATGCTATGTGTGCAAGGCCCATGATTAATGGAAGAATGATTAAAAAATTCTGGAGAACTGCAAAAATTGAAAGAGATGATCAAGGAATCAAAGTTTTAAGAGCCTTCATTACTTCAGAAAGAATGATTGAAGTTTCTGAAGAAGCCATTAGACAAGCTCTAAGACTGGGAGATAATGATCCTGAAGATTTATCTGAATATACATTTAATGAATGTAGAGAAGTTTTTCTACAGATGGGTCATCCAGATCATTTTCCGAAGAAATAGTTTTTCAGAGCTCGTGTATTTAAACATTGGAAGCTTTTATGCTACATATTTCAACATTGCATGTCAAAAAGAAGTGCGGGTTGGGATTCATTCCCTGTTGACATTGCATCTCCAATTGTAGTCTTATCCACTAACAGAAGATTCAATATGGCTAAGTGGATAATGAATGGATTTATTTTTAATCTGGAAAGAGGAGTAAGGCATAAGTATCTGATGTACCCAAGATTTCTTCAACTTCTCATTAATGATGCAAATCCAGATTTGTATGCTGCTGAAGTTATTGGTGATAGAATTCAGTTAGAGCACATGTCAGAGAGTGTGTACAAAAGACTGGCAATGATAACGGGTGCTCAAAACATTCCAGTTTTTGATTATATCACAAATGTATCTACGGATGAAGTTGATATTACTCAGCCACACTTTCATCTAACTGAAGAAGAACCAATAGATCCAAATGATCTGATTAAGATGTAGAAGTTGATAAAGAAAGTGATGAGGATATGTCTGAAAGTTCATCGAGTGAAGAAAGTGATGATGATAATGATGAAAATGATAATGTCACTGAAGTAATTCAAGAAGGAAATGAAGAAGGGAATGTTGAAAATACTAAAAATGAGACACAGGCTATGATTGAAGAAAATGTTGAGGAAGCTGTAACAGAAAGGAATTCTCAAAATCAAACATCTGATTCTGATTTTATCAATGATATTTCATTCAATCCAGTATTTGAAATAGATGAAAATGAAGGAGCAGAAGAAATTCCTGTTAGTATGTCACACAATGTGCCTATACAAACAGAGGAAATAGTTGAAGTTGATGTGATTAAAAAATTGAAAGAAGAAAATGTAAACAAAGAAAAGGAGATTGAAAAGTTGAAAGTTGAAAATGACAGAATGAAAGAGATAATCAATGCTTGTGAAAAAGAAATTCAAAAGCTCAAAAATGAAAATTTGAGGTTGTCTGAAGAAATTGTGTTCAAAGATGAAAAGATTGTTAGTTTTGCCCAAGATAAAGAAGATGTGATAAAGAACTTTGAAGTCATGATTAAAGATTATGATAGTCTTCAGGAGAAATTCAAGAAGCTATCTGAAGAAAATGAAAATCTTAAAGCTGAATTGATAAAGGAAAGAGAAGCTCAGAAAGTTATATCTCCAGTACATGTAATTAGTACTGAGGTGCAAATTGAAGAAAATCTTGAACAAGGCAAACGGAAAGTAAATGAATTAGAAGAAGTTGATCGGATTGAATCTTCTTCTAAAATTCAAAGAACTGAAGAATGGTTGAAGAGCAAAATGTTCAAGAACAGATTGATGCTCTAGATGATATTGAAGAAGTATATAATGATGATTGGTATGATGAAGTTCTTGAGAATGAAGACATTGATGAAGCTGAATTTGTGTCACATTTCTCTTCACAAGAACATATACAAGAACAAGATGAAGTACCATAGGATTTTGAAGAAAAATAAATACCTTGTGAACATGAAATACAATAGAGTGTCTTTGGATGGACTGACTGTTTCTCAAATAATGATGAATACGAGAAATGCATCTATGCAGAGTCAGTTGCTTCAATAGATCCAAATGAGATAGTGGTTGAGCATGGTGAATGGATAAGAACAAAGGAGGTTATAAATGTAGAAGAACTGTCTAGTTCTGAGATGCACCATCCTGATCCTGATGATATGAGTATTCCTGCTCTTAGATCATGGTTGCAAGCTAGAAATTACCCGTGGAGGAAGCTGAAGAGATTACAATCTGTATCTCTGAGAAATCTTGTGAGAAGCTTTCAAGAAACTGAGGAACGAATGAAGAAGATGATAGTGCTGGATACAGATAACCCTCAGTATCTTGAGATAACAAAAGAACAAGAATGTTGAAGCCTTAGGAAATAAAACAAATGTCAAGACTTGATGATACTCACACTCATAGAAAAGAATTGATGGAAATGTTTGCTGATCCTCAAAGACAAACCTATAAAGCAACAACTGATCAAAGGAATATTCTCGATAGTTCAAGAACAACAGGAGATTTAGTAAGAAATATATTGCAGAAAGGACAATCTGTTGCTAAATTGTTGAATGCATTGATTGCTCCAGATTTTACAAACCAAGTAAAGATCATTGCATGGAAGTATGATGATGTGTTTGATGCCTTCTTGATAAAAAGAGTAAATGTTGTATGTGACGTTTATCATTTTGACTCTAGTATCATAAAACTTCTGGTGCAAGACTTAAAAGAGCTAAATAGACTACCTTTGATCAATCCTACTGATGCAAAATGTGGGAAGATGTTTGTAGAATTATTAAGACGTAGATTGGATAGATCAAGTAATTTTCTTAACACAAGATGTGACCAAGAAGACAAGGAGTATTTTGTTACTTTGAAGAAAAACAAGAAACTTAAGGGAGTTCAATCAGAAGAAGAACATTCGTTGATAGAATTTTGTGATAAATACTTTGAAAAAGTCACAACTCCAGGACTTAAAGTGATTGACGGTAATCACAACTCAAAGCCAATTCTCAAATGGTTTTACAACACTGAGACATTTGAGCTAAAGTTAGTCCGAAATCTAGAAAGATGGGATGAGGACATGATTACTTTATTTGGGGTTTTTGAGCTAAAATTGTTACATCCAAGTTATATCTCATTTTTGTCAGTACAAAAATTTGAGAAGGTTTCTCCTGAAGTGGCTAAGCAAGACAAGAAATATTTTATTTCATTATCAATGTGATGAACGCTGCCATGGAAAGGATTTCTTTGAGAAAAGCACTTGCGTATGCCAACATTATTAAGAAAGATATTAAAGATATTGAATTCATGAGAATATCAAGAAAAGGGGTCTTAGAAGTGTACTCAAAGGACAGTAATAAACCTATTGAGTTATATGCAAACATTGATATTTCATGTCTTTCAAAAGATACATTGGAAAGAATGGACAAGATGGAGATTAAAACAAATGAAGCTAAACCAGAACAAGGCATTCTTGCAAGTAAATTCAAGTCTGCTATATCAAAAGCTTTGAAAGAGTTAGAAACATACAAACAGAAGCCTATGTTCAAAGTCAAAGAAGAATCAACAGATTTCTTTGAATGATGAAGTCAAGGTTGAAGATAGAATTGAAGATAGAGTCAGCAGTCAAGCTTGAAGATTTTGAAGACTAAAGACCATGTAAATCTTAGGGGGAGTATTGTTAAGTGCTCCAAAAGACTAACATGTTGTGTTTATTTGACTTTTGATATTTTGTAATAGTATAGGGACTATTTCTGTAATTTGTTAGTTCCTTTACTTTGTTTTCAGTGTAAATAGCTTAGATTTGCAGGTATGTAAAAGATATACACAAGTTATTTGAATCTGCTTTTCAAACCTGTAATTGTCTTAGCTTGATATGAATGAAAACTGAATTTTATTGATATGTTGTTTTGATTTCATTACTTTGTGTGAAATTCATTGAATTGTGTTACAAATCATCACAGATTTATTCATTTGATCCTATCATATGTAATTGTAATTGTACGGGTACTTAATGAAATACAATATGTGGTTGTGTAATGTTGAATATTTCATTGGTTGGTATGTAATAACACTTATTGACTTGACTATATAGGTTGTGGTTGTTTGAATACTATCTAAATCAATTAATGACTATGAAACATATTCAAACTTAATCATGTAAATTTGTCATGCGATTGGCCCATGCTAATGGACCATACGCATGAACAACTTCATGCTAATGAACCATTGTACGAATGAACCAGGAGACTGGATTAGTCGCCTGATTGAAACATAAGATTGACTCAGTCGCATGACTGAACACTCAGTCATGCGAATGGATCAACCGCATGACTCAATCGCATGACTGAACCACGCAAATGGTCCAGTCGCACGATTGAGAAATCTTAACCTATAAATACCACTTAAGTCGTGGAAAAACAACACACTTCGAATATTTTAATACCCAGATGTACCCTAGCCATCCAGAGACCTGTAAGAACTTGTTCCAAGTTCATAGATCATAATCAATTCCCAATCGATTCTTAACATTTAGATTCATTACATAACTGTTTCTACATGTGTCTTCACTGATTGGATCGCCAATCAAATAGGATTCCGCACTATTTGATTCGGTATACACGTTAATCGGTTAGTATTTCATTTAATACACGATCCCTAACATAGACATTAAGACTTGATCCTCCGGGATGACATAGTCCTTTTTCAGGACATAGCACTTCTTGTTGTCAAATACTACCTTAAAATCGTTATCACAAATTTGAGAAATGGAAAGCAAGTTATTTTGAAGTTTTTGAACATAGTTTACCTTGTCAAACTTCACTTTCTGATTACCTACTTCCCCTTGAGTACCCACCTTTGTTTCCTGCAAACGAAACATGACCTCCTTTTGTCTGTTTGACGTTTGATAAGATATTCCATTTCCCTGTCATGTGCCTGGATGCTCCGCTATCTATAATCCACGTATTAGTTTCAGCACTATAGTGAACACCCTGCACATTCAATTTGAAAACATTAGTTCAGCTTAGGGACCCAAGCCTTCACTGGCTTAGGTTTCCCAGAGACATCACACATCATAAATGTAACCCATTGACCGTTCGAGGGTGAGGGAAGCTCAGATGTCTTCTTGTTCTCACTATCAGACAATGAGGTTGATTTTTCCTTCCATAAGCCAGCTTTGTGTAAGGCCTGTTTGTGATAAACAGACGACTGGCTAATGTGTTGAACTTTAGGTTCACTATCCCTTTTAGGTGACGTCACTGAGTTCCTCTTAAAAGAGCTAGGTTTTTGTTCAAGAAGTTCAACTTTCCTCCTTGGTGTTTAATAGTAAGGACAATGAGACGCAATGTGTCCATACTCTCAACAACTATAACATGATTTGCTTTTGACTTTACGATTTAACTATTTTTATGGAGATGTATGTGACACCTAGTTTACCTTACTCTGTTGGGTTTTGACTCTGCTTGTTTATATGTTTTGTCTAGTTTAAGAAAGTTAATTGCTTTAACATTCTTAACATCCTTTTCTTTTCTATTTTGTGGACTTTGAGATAATGCACGTGATTGGTTAACATTACTGGTCTTTTTAGGTTTAGATTTGACAGTTGTTGGACTAGAATTTATACTAACCTTTTCAAACTCTTTGTCTAGATTCACACAAGGAAATTTACCTATTGCCTTTGAAGTGTCCTCCTTTTGTTTAGTACCAGATTCATTTGATGAATATGTGGAATCTGATCATTTACAAGAGGAGTAGACACCAGATGATCCTTGATTGGATTGTTATTAATTGTTTTAATTTTATTGTTCATCAAGGTCTCATATGGTGGTGGAACCACTTTATAACCCAACCCCCCCATTATTACGCTCTCTCACTAAGTGTGGACAATGTGTGAAGAACTAGTCCGACTATGCAGTTTTTGTTTTAGGGAATTAACTTCTATTTCTAAAACTGCCTTTTGTTTCTTAGTATCCTCTAGGGAGTTTAGATAGTACCTAATGTCATTAGCTTACTTAAAGGATACTACTTCTGTTTCCCTAAGCTGTTTGTTCAAAAGGTCTCTCTTTTCTTTGTAACTATGCTCATTTTGTTTTAAAATTCTGTTAGCTTCAGTGCACAGTTCCAAGTCCTTTACTAAGTTATCATTATGATCTAATAACCTAGCAAATTTTAAATAAATGCTTTCCCCAAATTTATTACAGTCAGAACAAGCATGATTATTAAAAAGTTGGTCAATAGTACTTACTTGAGAGGGTTATGATGAATCAACCATCAATGCAGAGTCTGGTGTTTCTACAGCTGGTGATTCTGACATTGTTGTAGTTTTCCCTTCATCAGCAGGTAGTTGACCACTTGTGTAGTTTCTTCTGAGTTTGACATCGCAAGTTTGACTGCAATATCTCCTTCACAAGCTGAGTCATCATCTATATCCTCCTTACTAGCAATATTGGATTCTCCTGGTGAGACAAACCTAAAGCTCCAGTCCTGTCCTTCATCATCAAGGGCAGTCAAGGCTTTGGGATCCTTGCTTGATGAAGTAGGACTACTAGTGGGTTTATCTTGACGATTGAAGGAGGAGAAAGGATTCCCATTGCCAATCTTCGTTGGCTTCACGCACTCCCTTTTGAAGTGCCCTTTCTCACCGCAGTTGAAACAAGTTACCTTGGTCTTATCAAAGCTTAAGGTAGTGTCCTTAGTTGCGATCAAATTCTGTCCGGTCTTTTTGACAAACTTCTTAGCCTTTCGGACAGCACTTGCTAAGGCCCACATTATGTCCATCCGCTCCAGCTCTGTCTCATCCACCTGCTCGTAGTCCTCATCTGCCAAATGGAAGTTCCCAATTTTAACAACAATTAGTCCATCATAGAGTGGACTACCGCAGCTAAGAGATCCATGTGCTCTTTGGCTACCTCAACTGTCACATTACCAAAATTTTCGGTCATCAGTTTTGCTGCATTTGCTTCAGGTGCAATGTATTGGATACCAGACGACCCTGACGTTTCTGACCCTGAAGTAGAGGCTTGTGAAGGACCAGACGAGCTTGATCCAAAAGCTATCTGAAGAGGTGCTCCAGATTGGCTTGAGGAGTCGCATTGCACAACGCTGGATTTTGATCATAGGAAGATTTTTGAGCTTTGTACTTCATTCTTAGTTCTTCCTCTCTCAGCTTCAGAATGAAGTCATTGATATCTAACTTCGTTAGCATACCATTCTGTCCGAGATTGGAGACAAATGAGACCCATTTCTCCGACAGCCCATGTGCAAAGTTAGACACTTTGTCCTCTATTAATGTCTCATGTGGTGGTGGAACCACTTTCTAACCCAAACCCTCCCTATTATTACGCTCTCTCACTAAGTGTGGACAATGTGTGAAGACTAGTCCAACTATGCAGTTTTTGTTTTAGGGAATTAACTTCTACTTCTAAAACTGCCTTTTGTTCTTAGTGTCCTCTAGGGAGTTTAGATAGTACCTAATGTCATTAGCTTAGTTAAAGGCTACTACTTCTGTTTCCCTAAGCTGATTGTTCAAAAGGTCTCTCCTTTCTTTGTAACTATGCTCATTTTGTTTTAAAATTTTGTTAGCTTCAGTGCACAGATCCAAGACGTTTACTAAGTTATCATTATGTTGTAATAACCTAGCAAATTTTAAATCAATGCTTTCCCTAAATTTATTACAATCAGAAAAAGCATGATTATTAAAAAGTTGGTCAGTAGTACTTACCTGAGAGGGTTATGATGAATCAACCATCAATGCAGAGTCTGGTGTTTCTATAGCTGGTGATTCTGACATTGTTTTAGTTTTCCCTTCATCAGGCAGGTAGTTGACCACTGGTGCAGTTTCTTCTGAGTTTGACATCGCGAGTTCGACTGCAATATCTCCTTCACTAGCTGAGTCATCATCTATATCCTCCACACAAGCAATATTGGATTCTCCTGGTGAGACAAACCTAAAGCTCCAGTCCTATCCTTCATCATCATGAGCAGTCAAGGCTTTGGGATCCTTGCTCGATGAAGTAGGACTGCTAGTGGGTTTATGTTGACGATTGAAGGAGGAGAAAGGATTCCCATTGCCAGTCTTCTTTGGCTTCACGCACTCCCTTTTGAAGTGCCCTTTCTCATCGCAGTTGAAACAAGTTACCTTGGTCTTATCAAAGTTGAAGGTAGTGTCCTTAGTTGCGATCAAATTTTGTCCGGTCTTTTTGACAAACTTCTTAGCTTTTCGGACAACACTTGCTAAGGCCCACATTTTGTCCATCCGCTCCAGCTCTGTCTCATCCACCTGCTCGTAGTCCTCATCTGCCAAATGGAAGTTCCTAATTTTAACAACATTTGTCCATCATAGGAGTGGACTACCGCAGCTAAGAGATCCATGTGCTCTTTGGCTTCCTCAACTGTCACATTACCGAAATTTTTGGTCATCAGTTTTGCTGCATTTGCTTCAGGTGCAATGTATTGGATACCAGACGACCCTGACGTTTCTGACCCTGAAGTAGAGGCTTGTGAAGGACCAGACGAGCTTGATCCAAAAGCTATCTGAAGAGGTGCTCCAGATGTTTTGGCTTGAGGAGTCGCATTGCACAACGTTGGATTTTGATCATAGGAAGATTTTTGAGCTTTGTACTTCATTCTTAGTTCTTCCTCTCTCAGCTTCAGAATGAAGTCATTGATATCTAACTTCGTTAGCATACCATTCTGTCCGAGATTGGAGACAAATGAGACCCATTTCTCCGGCAGCCGATCTGCAAAGTTAGACACTTTGTCCTCTATTGATGTCGATACTCCATGAGTGTGCATCTCACTTATCAAGTGATAGAACTTATCTATAACATCATCTAGGCTTTCTTTTCCCTTCCAGGAGAAGTTGTCAAACTCCTTCTTAAAGCCTTAGCCTTTATGGCCTTCAATGATGTGTTTCCGTCATACCTTTTCTACAATGCATCCCATAGTTTCTTTGCTTGAGTATATTCTAAGAATAGATGGAAAATATCCTTCAGAATTGACTGTGTAAGCAAAACATAGACTTTCTTTTCAGCATTGTATTTGACTTTTTGTCCATCAGTCATGCCACCTAGTGTGAGTTTGACACCGTCAGCTCCTACAGGCATGTTGTACCCCGTCTCTATAGACTCCCACAGATTTGGATCTACTCCATTTAAGTAGATATCGAAATGTTGTTTCCATTGTGGGTATTCGTCTAATGTGATTAGCTTTAGGGGTTGTTTGTGATTCCCGCCTTCATTCTCGAGTAGTAGTAAATTTTGAATACGTGAGTCTCTCCCTGCTGTGAATGCTGAGTATTGGTCCTCCATTGCTATAAACTTTAACTTTAAACCAAACTGTTGTATTAGTGCGAATGAAGGTGTGCGATTGGGCTATTCAGGCGATTGACCTATGCGGATGGTTCAATCGGGCGACTGAACTAATGCGGATGACTCAGTTGGGCGAATGAACTAATGCAGTTGAACACTGCGAATAGACTTCTCAGTCGGACAAATGGAAGTACGAATGAGTCCAATCGTGCGTATGGGGGATGCGTATGAACTCAGTCGTGCGATTGAGTCAATCGTGCAGCTGGGCCAGCTGGATTTTGAAAATTTGTAAGTTTAAGGTGTTTGAACACAAAACCACGAATTTCTTGCTAACCCTAATAGCCGTATGCCGGAAAAACTAAACTTTACGATCAGCAGACGTCTAAAACCCGATTTGACACAAAAGATTGCTTTTTTGACTGTAAGAACACGTTTTCTATATCAAAATGATTGAATCACACGTAAATCTAGAGCCAAAGCTCTGATACCACTTCTTAGGATCGTGTACTAGATGAATACTAACAGATTCACACGTATACTGAATCAAATAGTGCGGAATCCTATTTGATTGGCGATCCAATCAGTGAGAACGCTCGTAGATCAATTAAAGATTGAATCTAAACATCAAGAATGATTAGAAATCTATCTACTGCGATCTATGAAGTTGGAGCAGGTTACTAGAGGTCTTTGGACGGCTAGGGTACGTCTAGGTATCGAAATATTCAAAGTGTCTCCTTTTTCCACAATTTAAGTGGTTTTTATAGGTTAGGGTTTCTCAATCGTGCGATTGGACCATTTGCATGGTTTAGTCGTGCGATTCAGTCATGCGGTTGATCCATTCGTACGACTGAGTGTTTAGTCGTGCGACTGAGTCAATCTCATGTTACAGTCATGCGACTGATCCAGTCTCCTGGTTCATTCGTATGACTGGTTCAGTAGCATGAAGTTGTTTATGCGTACGGTCAATTAGAATGGGCCAATCATATGAGAATTTCATATGATTAAGTCTGAATATATTTCATAATCATTAATTGACTTAGATTTATTCAAACAACCACAACCTATATAATTAGTTCAATAAGAGTTATTACATACCAACTAATAAAATATTCAACATTATAAGCAGAACCACACATTGTATTTCATTAAGTACCCATAAAATTACATATGTGTAAGACAATAAAGACATATTACATTAAGTTCAGAAACTAGTGACACATGTATCTACAAAGCAACTATCAAGTAATGATTCAAACATGGTTATCTTGATACATAAAAAAACAGGATGATCAATCCTTTTGAAAATAATATTATAACAAATATAATACATACCTCAACTATGCTTTCTCCGAAAACCACTCGATCGGGGAGCCAAACCGTAATCTCAACCGTGCTTTCATGGAAAATTGCTCAATTGGAGCCTCACTCAGTTCTGCAACAACTCTATAAAGTAAAAACAAAAACAAAGGTGATTAAGCCTTCTCCACTTTACCAAAGGAAATTCTTTGATAAGAAATTATAATCCAAATAGCTATAATGTTATATTATGCATTTCTGTTGCAGCATAATGTTAAAAAACAAAAAGAGGTAACGATAGATGCTTTATAAATGCTTTATTTATTTTAGTTAATGGAATGGAGTAAGTTCTTTATGAAGGATTTTCATGTCTTGTTTCCTGTTTATAGTTTTAAATTATAGGATTTTTAAGAGGTTCCGGTGAAAATTAAAAGATTAAAAGAAACATGCAAGCAAAAGTTACTTCATACCCCGAATAGAATCTCTCTTTCCTTGTGCATTCTATTGTAACTCTCCAACAAATCATCTACTACTTGTGAATAATTTTGGGAAAATGATGAAGATACTATCTTGAATATGTGAAGAACAATGATGTTTATTTCATCTACTACATGTATTATTTCACACCACATTCAGACATCAACAGCCCTGCAGATACATCATCTTCAACGTCGTCGGTCATTCGGAAATTCACTCCTCTCGTGCCTTGGGACTTGGTCGACACAACAAGCATCAAACAATCATTCGCAGACACACAAACAAAAAACAATCAAAACCCAGAAACTCAATAAATAAAAATTGAGCAGATGTATAAGCACATAATCCAACCCGATCCAGATGCCTAATTGTACACATAAAGCGTCAAAACCCATATCGATGTAACATAAACAATTTCAATCAAAACAAAAGAGACTTGTTACCTATTAATCTTCAGAAATGAATCTAAACAGAAAGCAAAGAACGATGTAATATTTATCAAAGTATTTTCACTTTGACATTTGAATTGCCCGCCCATTTCACTTTTACGGAAGTCATTTTCGTGCAATCTAGGGTTTCTAGTGATGAAAAGAATCATAGATGGCCTTCTTCTTTGAGAACGGAAGAAGATCGACGGATCGCTTTTTGATTTTTTGAGTTTATTAAAATAATATCTATAAAACCCTTTTCATGAGCATCACAGATCGCATGAATTCGTGTCTCAATGTGCTTGGTTCGTGGATGATTAATAGGGTTCTTGGCAATGCCAATGGCTGCTTCGTTGTCACAAAATAACGGTGTATGAAGAATGTTGATCCCATAATCAATCATCTGGTGTTGTATCCAGAGCACTAGTGAACAACAACTAGAAGGAGCAATGTATTCTACTTCTCACGTAGAGAGCGAAATAGTGGTCTGTTTCTTGCTATGCCATGAAACTAGACCATTGCGCAAGTATTGACATCCTCCGGAAACCGACTTTTTGTTTAACCTGCAACCATTAGAATCATTATGAGAATAGGCATGTAAGTCAAAATTCCCACCATAAGGATACTAAAGACCTAAACGAGAAAAGCCTTTAAGATAACAAAGGATTCAGTTTACAGCCCTTTCATGAGATTCTTTCGAGGCAGATTGGTATCAAGAACAATATCCTACAGCAATGGAGATGTCCAACGACTTGCTGTAAGAAACATAAGAGAACTAATCATGGATCTGTAGAGATGAGGATCAACGGATATCCTGTTTTCATCAGGAGTAAGGCATGTTTGAGTAGTAAATGGAGTCATTTCAGGAGAAGTTTTATCCATCTTGAATTTCTTCAAAATTTCTTTAACATACTTCTCCTGATGAATGAGAATTCCTTCTGGCTTTTGTTCTACCTATAGCCCAAGGAAAAAACACATCTCCCCCATCATGCTCATTTTGTTCTTCAAAATCGCCTCCTCGAACTCCCGATAGAATTATGGATTGGTGGAGCCAAAAATATCATCGACATAGACTTGTACAATCAGCATTTCACCATCCACTTCCTTCTTGAATAAATTCATATGAATGGTGCCATGAAAAAACCATTGCTTAAAAGAAACTATGTTAGAGTCTCATACCAGATCCAAGGTGCTTGATGAAGACCATAAAGAGACTTTTCAAGCTTGTAAACTTTGTCAGGAAAGTCGGGATCCTCAAAAAATGGTGGTTGACACACATAATGTTTGCATACAAGAATGCACATTTGACATCCGTTTGATAGACTTTGAACTGCTTATGAGCTGCATGAGCCAGAAGATTTCTGATGGCTTCAAGATGGGCGACAGGAACAAAGACATCGATACAGTCAATCCCTTCTTGTTGAGCAATGCCCTGGACCACCAATAGGGACTTGTTTCTTACCATAATGCCACGATCATCAGGTTTGTTCTTGAACACCCATTTCGTGAAAATTAGGCATTTGTTTGGTAGAAGATCGACTAGGGTCCACACCTTGACTTTCATGAACTATTGTAGCTCTAATTTCATCGATTCAACCCAGCAAGGGTCTTGAAGAGCCGCATGAAAATTCTTTGTGACGATTTAGGATAAAAAACAGAAGAATAAACAAACATTAATCAAACCAGATTGACTTTGCGTCCGAACTCCATCGGTGATAGATCTTATGATGTTATCATGTGGATGATCTTTCAAGGTTTTGAAATCAGAAAGCGTGGGTAGTATATTTGAAGATGGTTGGCTAATTGGTTGTTGATTCATAGATGAAGGTGAGGTTGATGATAAGGTAGAGTCAATTGGATAGATAGGTGATACTGGCTGAGATGAGGTAGATGTAGGTGTGTATGGAAGGGATGCAGAAACAAGTGGAGGTGGAAGGTCAAATGATGAAGATGAAGATGCAATATCAACTGATGTAGCATCATTTGCAGATGTAGTAGGAGGGTCTTGAGATATGACATGTGCTGGAGTTGGAGGAATGATATTTGTTTGAACAATGGCGATAGATGCATCATCGTTGTAAACTGGAAGATTAAAAGAGTTAAACATAGTATAGGAGTCCAAGAACCATGTGGTTCACATCGAACATTGGAGGAATTAGATTCCTACCAATCAACATAGAAAGACTCTTGAACAATACGTGTTCTCTTTTTATATACTGATAAGCTTTATGAGAAGAAGAATAGCCGATGAAGTAACATTCATCAGACACTGCACCAAATTTCGTCTTTTGCGCCTGAGTATTCAACAAAAAGCGCATGAGTAGCCAAATGGTTGAAAGAAATCAATTAAAGGCTTTCTCTTATGAACTAATTCATAAGGAGTCTTCATTTTATCCTTGACTATCAACACCCTGTTCAGAATGTAGAAGCACAATTCACCACCTCAGCCCAAAATATGATGGGTAAGGAGGATT
Source organism: Flaveria trinervia (assembly GCA_025506515.1). NCBI lineage: Eukaryota > Viridiplantae > Streptophyta > Magnoliopsida > Asterales > Asteraceae > Flaveria > Flaveria trinervia. The sequence continues at coordinate 42,012,102 of CM046452.1, read as the reverse complement.
CAATCAGCATTGTACGGGCTACTTTAATAAGGGTGCGATTCTTTCGTTGAGCTACACCATTCTAAAATGGTCAACCTCAACCACAGAAATGACCTAAACTTCTCCACACAGTTACACAGGTAACACAATCACGTTGCTCCGTTAAACTCCAAGAAATATCCTTATTTCTCAGTGGTTTGTTGATTTTTTGCTTTGTCCAACTACTTTACCTCCCTTACTATTAATCATATTCTTTTTGAGGATCATTTGCTTGATTTCTAGAACACGTAGTAAGAGGTCATACTAGATGGGGAGAAGGAACTGTCTGCCACAGTGCACGGGAGGACAATCTTTATCACTCCAGCCATCATAAACACACATCTTCTTTTTAATGATGAGGCTGGTGAACTGTCGTTTCCCAAGAAAGTTGTCAACCACTCCTTTGCGCGGATGGGTTATGAAGGATATTTTTTGTCAAGACCTTCAGGTAAGGGAAGGTTTCCTCCTAGTGGAAGTACCTACTTCATGTGATGATCCACAACTTGTCCAACATGCATGGGGGATGGGATCAGATTCCTAAGGATCTCTCCTTCATAGTGCATGGGATGGTTTAGGGGGTCAAATTCGGGTACTCTCAGTTCCTTTATACAAATTTGTTGTTAACTTGGACTCCTTATAATTGTATATGTTTCCTAAATATGCTCAACACATTCTCAATTATGAACTGGGCTCCTAGTTGAGGGAAACAAGTAATATTCTTAACTTGTGACAGATGAATTTTGAAGAAGCCATGTATTGGCTTCTTTGGGGTAGAAACATCCTTTGTCCCCAAAATCTTAGAGTTCATTACTCAAGGTGACAACCTAGCAACAAAAGCTAGTGTTAAACCCATACCTTCTACCTCTCAACCACCTAAACAGCCACATATCATCCTCATGCAAACATGGCAAGGAGTCAGAAGCTGGTATCAGAGGTAGGTGGCTTGTTACATTAAGAGAACAGATATCTCTGGTAAGGTACCTACAAGAGAAACTCCAAACAAACCCCTGCACAACCTATTCAGTCTGTGCAGGCCCCATAATACTACCCACACAGGAGGAAGTGGACACTGGAGCTCCCACTTTCCCTGAGGAGCAAACCACTCCCATCTCTTCAAAAATCAGTGCAAGGTTTCTCATGCTCAGCCTGATGAGCTCACTAACCCAATAGCCTTAAGCCTTCAATCTGAGTCTCAACACTCTAGTGAACAACCTTCAAGGGACAATTACCATCTTTAGCTTATAGACATTAACCACCAATCCCTAGCTTTGACTTCTATGATGATGAGGACTTTAGATTTAGTGAGTATCATGAGTCTCCCTTCTCTTCCCCACTTAAGAGAGATGAGTGCTCATGCTTCTCATTTCTAGCCCACATCATCTACCCACCACTAAGTGGATCTTCCTGACTCTGCTCAGGAATCCATATTGAAGAGGCTCTCACTTCTACAAGTGATTACATATTTAAGACCTCAACCATGGCAACTCTACCCACTGATACTCCATCTGAAGTTGTCAGTGAGCAGAGAAAAAACCAACAACCAAGAACATCATGTTGGTGGTGAGACTGGGGACTTTGATCCAAGTATCTAATTCCCCAATGAATCTTCTAATGAAGAAGAGGGGAATATGAGACTAAAGGTGCAAAAATAGCAATAAACATGTACCTATCTAGTCTCCAAGCTTAGTCACTTAGAATCTCAGGCGACTACCTTACACAATAGGGTGAATGATTAGCAACTGAGATTTTTCTCTCAAGAAGAAACTAGCTGGGAGACCATTAAGAAGAGCTGAACCAGGAACGCAAGAACCTGTGAATGTGATTGACGTAACTCCTAGTTCTCCTGTGAAAGAGTGTGATGCTAACAAAAGGGGGAGACAATCAGTACAATCACAAAACCTGAGAGTTCATCACAGAGCATGGACTTTAAGGACTCACCATCTTCATTTGCAACTGTCCATAATCAACAACTTCTTGAAGTTCACATGGATGTGGATTCTATAGACTCCTTCACTCAGAGTCTTTTTTAGGAACACATTCCAATGGTTGTGTCATCTCCACCTTAAGGAACTTCCAACTACATCATATTGTGGATGTATGATGCTAACAGAAGAGCCTTTATTATTCAAAGATTTTAAGGGCAACAAGAAGTCTTCAATTTTCAGACCTTGAACTACTATGAAGGTCTTGACCTCCTCAACATGCCACTTGTCAATCCAAGCCAATCTAGACAAGTGACAAGTTGCCTCAAAGGATTCAAGACACGATTTTTGAAGACTTCAGCCTGAGAAGAAGACAGAGGCAATCAAGCAATGTCATTGGACAACTTTATGTTTAGGCATATCTACAACTGCTTTAGAAGACCATTCCCTTGATAAGACACTTGCTGGTGAAGGTGCATCTTAACCTCTCTCTGGCCACAACATGGATTATACTCCAAGCAATAAAAACCAAAGCTCTCTTCACCTTGAGCCATAAAGGTTTGTGAGTGACAAAAGAAAAAGGAAACTAACTCTTGATGAGTTTAAGGAGGAGGAGAGAGAGAAGAAAAGGAAGCTAAGGGGAGAAAATTCCTATGCTGGTTTGCTGGCCTCATGGAAGCTGTAATTAGGGTTGCTCCCAGACCAAACACTCAAAATGATGAGTTAAGGGCAACTAGGATTGCTTACATATAGACCAGGAATTATGATATTGATAATATCACCGCCCTCTTTTTAGAGGAAATAAATGAACTGGCTGCCATGGAAATGCCAAAAGAAAGGAAGGATGCAGAGGATGTAAGATTGCTTCTTCAAGTTAAGGAAGAAAAAAGACTGAAAAGGCTTTATAAACATGTTCCTACCCATTCACCAGTTCAAGAAAGCCCTGTATAAGAGGTTATGGCTCCACAAGAACCTAAGTAGACAAAGAAACTAGTAGGATGAACATGATCAACTACATTAGTGCCATTGGCCTATATAGGTAGACACACTTATTCCCTTGTCCTTTGAGTACATAGAGTTTGAGTATCTTAAGCAGCTTAAACATGAAGTACTCAAAGAAAGAAAGACAACAAAGAGAAAGATGTGGGAAGAAGCTGCAAAGTGAAGAGCTAATTGATCATTGAAACTGCTATTCAAGATCCATGTTTGATTGAATTAGCTTTTGTTTTTGCAAGAAACGGTTATAGAGATTGAATTTTCTGTATTTCTGCTCATTCATCCTGAGATCTTTTTCTTGGTTCTCATTGAGTTGTTGTGGTTTGTCTAAAACTTTTTAAAAACTTGAACTAAACTGTTTTTGAACTGAAAATGACCACTCCCTCCAATGATCCTCACAATACTGGTTCCTCAACCAAGCCTCCTATGCTGGTTAGGAATGAGTATACATATGGCAAAGACGTATGCTCCATCACCTGTCTGTTAACAGCGCAGGGTGTTGGACATCAGTGGTACATGGTCCACACAAGCCTATGGTGAATAACCCGGAACCCATCAAATGGTTCCGAAGAGGAGGGAGCAATACTCAGATGAGGATAAGAAGTTGCTTGAGATTGATGCAAAAGCCCATGGAATTCTGGCCATGGCTTTGCCCAATGAAATCTATTCTGGGCTAATGCATCATGAAACTGCCCATGACCTCTGGATTGCTTTGAAAGAACAATTTGGAGGAACAGATGAGGTCTTGGCAAATAATAGAGAAATTCTTGCCCAACAATATGAGACATTCTCTCATAGAAAGGGTGAGACACTGACTCAACAATATGAGCGGTTTTCTTGTTTGATCTCTGAACTAAAAATGGTCAAACTTGAATACACCATATTCAGATGAATAACAGATTTCTCAGATCACTGCCTGAGAGATGGGACACATATACTATTGTCCTACGCTCCAGTGCAAGTTTGGACAAACTATCTCTCACCCACTCCATGGGAATTGCTCACTTTTGAGAGAGAGATAGAACAGAAGAGAAAGCTGTCTTCATCTGGAAAGCTCACTGAAGACTTTATACAAGGCAACACTGCCTTGGTGGGTCATGAGTCAGAATATGCTTCATCTGAATGCCAGTATGATGAGCATATTAATTTCTCTTCGAGCACTTCTAATTCTGCATTTGTAAGTGTTGATGGTCAGTTCACTGGGTGTAATAATGACAATCTATGTTTCATTATGGATGATCTCAAGGGGATTGCTGATGATGACTTAGAAGAGATGGATATTTTGAGCCAAATGGCCTTGATAAATATCAGATCTCAGAAGTTCTACAAAAGAACTGGAAGAAATTCCCAGGACTCTCTGGCAAAACCAAAGTTGGTTTTGACAAGAGCAAGTTGAGGTGTCACAAATGCCAACGGCTGGACACTTTGCAAGAGAGTGTAGATCAACTGGATCTAACTCTACTGCAACCTTTGTGACTTTTCCTGGCAATAGTCAACAAAACAGAGGGCAACATCCTGTCACATCTAGTCATCATCCTCAACAACAATCTCCGGCATATTTTGTTCCTCAGGGTCAAATGCCATATCAGTACCCTGGTTATTACATGCCACAGTCAAATCAAGTTCAAGTTCCTATGACACCACAACCTCATGCATTACCAGACCTCAGCCTTCCCTATCTCATCAACAACCTTCATCTCAACAACACAGCTTCTTCACCCCAGGAGTTGTTGACTGGAGCAGTTTACCAGATGACTTGTCTGGTCATGATCAACTGTTCTCAGGTGCTGGTCAACATGGTGGTGACAGTCCCTTTGGGAATCTAGCTCTTAGGCTTTGGAGTCTGCTGATACTTCATCTTCCAATGCCTCTACACCTCAGGTATCACAGGTATCCTCTGAGGCAAAAGCCAAATTGTTCTGAACAATGCATAGCAGCATTTGCATCCATTAGAGAAGCAAATGTAGCTTTATTAATAAGAACATTGAGCTAGAACAAATAATTTCAAAAACAAAGCTGAGTTTGAGTTTGTGCTCAAAGATAAAAATGATGAGGTTTATAAACTGAATTGCAAAATAATTGATGAAAAGGCTAGAGAAGATGTACTTCTAGAGAAGTACAAAGATCTCAAAGAAACCCTTGCAGTTACCCAGGTCGAGTGTGATAGATGGGTACAATCATGCAAAGTTTTGAAATGCTTCTTAGTAAGCAATCTGCTTCAAATGTGAAGTTTGGCATTGGCTACAATCACACTGCTCCACCTACAGATTTTACCCCAAGAGCAGAGGTAGAATCTGATGGTGAGAGTGATAACAATCCAATCATCAAATCATTGATCTACCTTCTGATACAGCACAATCAGAAGTAGCAGTCAGCATCAAGTCCTCCTTGAACCTATCAGCTGATGTTGATGGTCCAAATGCTGACATTCACATGATCAATAAGTTGATCAACTCAGGAGTTATCCTGAAGGTCCTGAAAGGACTGGAGAGCAGGATTAACACCTGAAGTTCAAACTTCAACTGCTGTCAGCACTGAAGAGAAGAAAACTGGCTGTAGAAAGAGTTTGAAGACTACTAAAGAGGTTGTCAAGAAAGCAACCAATGCTTCCAAAGCATTGAAGAACAAGTCTTCTGTTGCTTCACCATCTTTAGTTGATGATCAACCTAAGATGAAGAAGAAACCATGTGAAATATGTGGTTTGTTCAATCATCTTACAGATGATTGTTGGTACAAAAGAGGTTCCAAACTCAAACAAAAAGAAGAAATTAATGAGAAAATGGTGTAAAAATGAAACTGATTTTGAGACCACATTTGTATCAGCAACATCAAATCCTGTAACCCTTAAGTCCTTAAAGAAATCCAAAAGGAAGGAGTTAAACAGGTGACAGCTGAGGGTGCTCAAAAGAAGAAGGTGCAACATAGGACCTTATCTAACTCCACTAGCAATGTGTCTGATGAGCTGAAAGCTTTATCACAAAATCAGACACAGCTGGTGATGATGGTACAACATCTGTTGGGTAGAGTTAACCAACTAGATTCTCCTATGTTGAAACCACAGAAAAGGAGGTCTAAGCCAAAGGACTCCTCTTCTACACCATCTTCTTCTTCTCAGGCTGTTGTTACAAATAAACATGTTAGTTTACCATCTATTGATGAAACCAGGCCCAAAACCAAAAAGGTTTGGTCTCTAAAACTAACTGATTGTTTATTATTGCAGGGTTCTTCAACATGCCAAAGTAGCATCTGGTATGTAGACAGTGGGGGATCTATGCACATGACTGGGAACATCTCTCTTCTTCATGACTACTCTCAAGGAAAGAAGGGATTTGTCTCTTTTGGCAATGATGCTAGGGGTACATCATTGGTAAGGGCTTTGTCTCCAATGGAGAAATCAAATTTGATGATGTTAATCATGTGGAAAATCTCAAGTACAACCTCTTGAGTGTCAGTCAAATGTGTGATAAAGGCCATGTTGCCCTTTTCACAAGTCAAAACTGTAGGATTCTGTCATCCAAAGTTTTGCACTTGATTGACAAGGTGTTGGATGATCACACTCTCCTGAAAGCCAACAGGACAGGAAGAGTGTATGCCTTAGATCTCTCTAAGAAGATAGATCTCAAAGGCAATCCTTGCCTATTTTTCCAAAGCCTCTTTTCAAGAATCTAAACTGTGGCACAGGAGGCTTGGTCATGTCAATCTCAAAAACATGAATCAGCTTAGCCACAATAGTTTAGTCAAAGGCTTACCAATAAAGGAGTTCCACTGTGATGAAACATGCACTGTGTTTAAAAGGAAAACAGCACAAGGTCTCATTTCCTCCTATTGAAGTGTCCAAGTCCACTGCCTGCTTGCAATTACTGCATATGGATCTATTTGGTCCTGTGAGAGTAATGAGCATGGCAAAGAAGAAATACTGTCTGGTAATTGTGGATGATTACTCCAAATTGTATGGACTTTCTTTCTACATTCAAAGGATGAGGCTGCTCAGAAGATTATCCACTTTGTGCTGTACGTTGAGAAGCAGTATTCCTTCCAGTCAAGTGTATTAGGAGTGATAATGGAACTGAGTTCAGAAATCATACACTTGATGACTTCTATCTTTCAAGGGAATCAAAAGGCAGTTCAGCATTCCAAGGACTCCAGAAAAAAATGGAGTAGTGGAGAGAAAGAACAGGACCCTCATTGAAGCTGCAAGGTCCATGCTGGCTGACTCAGGTTTGCCATTGACCTTTTGGGCCGAAGCTGTCAACACAGCTTGTTATGTGCAAAATAGAGTTTTAGTAAATCAGAGGTTGATGAAGACTCCATATGAAGTTCTCCATCATTTGGCTCCTCTGATTTCATTTTTCAAAGCATTTGGGTGTCCCTGTTTCATTCTCAACACAAAGGATCAACTCCACAAATTTGATCCTAAGGTGGATGCAGGATACTTTGTTGGTTATTCATCTACTTGCAAGGCATACAGAGTCTTCAACTGCAGAACAAGATGGTTGAAGAAACTCTACATGTTAAGTTTAATGAATCTCCAAAGGACAAGATTCCACAAAGTCCTGTGGAGTTATTTGATTGGACATACTGCAATATGTTCCTTATCAAACTCCTGCTGTTGCTCCTGTCAACAGTTCACCACCTGGTGGTACGGCTGATGATGATGATGATTGCAGTACTCACCTCTTCAGGTTTAGTGATCAGCTGCCTGACTCAACTAGACCTGATGTTCCTGTAGCGCCAGTAGCACCATCCAACAACAAATGCTGATGAGATTTCTTCGAATTCAACTTCCTTTGAATTACCATCCACTGATTGGTTTCAAGGAAATGATTCACCATCACCATCTGTTGCTGCTGAACCGGCTACAAACACTTGCACAGATCTCATTGTGTATCAAGATCTGAAGAATCACCCATGTCTCAAATCATTGATGATATCACTGCTGGAGTATTAACAAGAAGTCAATTGTCAAATTTCTGCTTCTATGCTCTCTTCATCAGTCAGCAAGAGCCAAAGAATTATCACATTGCTTTAAAGGACAATGGATGGGTTGATGCCATGCAGCTTGAGCTTCTTCAGTTCAAGAAACAGCAAGTGTGGGAACTGGTTCCTCTACCTCCAGGTAAGTGTGCAATAGGCACTAAATGGGTGTTTAGGAACAAAACTGATGAAAATGGGCTTATTGTTAAGAACAAGGCCAGACTGGTTGTTCAGGGGTTTGCACAAGAAGAAGGTATTGATTATGATGAAACCTTTGCCCCTGTAGCCATACTGGAAGCAATTCGATTGTTTTTAGCTTATGCTGCTTATCAAAAACTTAAAGTCTTTCAAATGGATGTCAAAAGTGCATTTTGTATGGAAAAGTTAAAGAAGAGGTTATGTATGTCAACCTCCAGGCTTTGAGGACAAAAACATCCTAATTGGGTGTATAGCTTGATAAAGCTCTTTATGGGTTAAAACAAGCTCCCAGAGCCGGGTATGAGACATTATCAAACTTTCTTCTGGAAAACAATTTCACTAGAGGCTCCATAGACAAGACTTTATCATTAAGAAAGCTGGGCAGCATAATCTACTTGTTCAAATTTATGTAGATGATATCATCTTTGCATCCTCTGATCCAAAGTTGTGTGATGCCTTACAAAGTTGATGCAACAGAAGTTTGAAATGAGTGCCATGGGAGAATTACAGTTCTTTCTGGGGTTGCAAATCAAACAAAAGGCTGATGGAATTTTTATTCATCAATCCAAATATACAAAAGATCTTTTGCAAAGTTTGATTTACAAAACTGTAAGCCCTGTTCTACTCCCATGAGCAGCACACACACAACTGGACTTAGATCAGAAAGGTAAAGTGGTTGATGAAACACTTTACAGATGTATGATTGGGTCCTTGATGTATTTAACAGCTTCTAGACCAGATATTATGTTTGCTACATGTGTTTGTGCTAGATTTCAGGCTGCACTAAGAGTCTCATCTGATTGCAGTCAAGAGGATCTTTAGATATCTGCAAGGCACTCCATCTCTAGGTTTATGGTATTCTACCGGACATTCTGGTAAATTAGTTGCTTTTTCTGACAGTGACTATGCAGGGTGTAAGTTGACCAGGAAATCAACTTCTGGTGGATGTCAATTCCTAGGCAACTGCTTGATTTCTTGGCAGAGCAAGAAACAGACCTCAGTTGCTACATCCACTGCGGAAGCAGAGTACATTGCTGCTGCAAGCTGTACATCTCAGGTACTCTGGCTTCAAAACCAACTTTTGGATTATGGCATTACAGAGACTAAGACTCCATTGTTAATGGATAGTGCTTCAGCTCTTTGCATTGTCAAAATCCAGTCCAGCACTCTAGGACCAAACATATAGAGATCAGACATCATTTTATAAGGATTGTTTTGAAAAAGGTCTGATTGATCCTAAGTTTTGTGCCTAGTGCTGATGAGCTTGCAGACATTTTTACTAAGCCTTTGGATAGTTCAACTTTCCAAAACCTGGTGTTAAGGCTTGGTATGCTGCAGCTAGAATAGGTGACAACTACTGATGATCTCAGTAATTCATACTGATGATCATGAGTACCTGTCACATATAAGTACTGATGAGTTCTTTTAACCTCAGTAGTTTCATAACTACTGAAGGCTAAATGTCTCACAAGTACTGAAGTACTTCATCTGTTCGAACCACTGATGTAGTTACAACTGCTGATGCAGTCATAACTACTGTAATCAGTAAAAACAGATAAGTACTGATGTCCTATGAAACAACTGAAATCAGCCATAAAGACTGATGAATGTGTTGAGGACAGTTTGAAACAGCTGAAAAGCTAAGAATTGACGAAAACAGCTGAAGAGAACTTTCTCTTCAGTCGTTTGTACAACTGCTGTTTCATTTTAAACAACTGAAGCAAAACCACGTCTTCAGTAGTTTTATAACTACTGATGACTAATACCCAGTCTTCAGTTGTTTACAACAGCTGATGACAAAACCACTGTCTTCAGTAGTTTCATAACTACTGATGACAAACACCATGTCCTCAGTTGTTTCAATCATCTGAAGTCAAAACCACGGTCTTCAGTAGTTTTCTAAACTACTGATGCCTAACACCACGACTTCAGCTGTTTCCACGTCTGAAAGGATAATACCATGTCAACGGTCGTTTAAAACTACTGATGACTAACACCACATCCTTCAGTCGTTTCCTCACCCGTACCCTATAAATACCCTAACCTGAGCTCTCCATGCTTCATCTTCTTCAAACCTAACGTTCCTCTCCAAAACTTCCTTCTCCATGGCGTCTATGCAAATTAAACCGCGACACAACTGTGTTGCCTACCTCACAAAATCGCCGATCTGGACTAAGTTCGATACTGCTATCGATCTTATGGTTCAGTCCCAATACAACAAGGCATTCTTCTGAACCCCGTCTTACATGCCGAATCCTTGAACCAATTTTGGATGAACGTTACCGTTACAACTGAGGAGAGCAACACATGATCCCTCCGGTCAGTCGTCAACAACAAAGAAGTAGTCATTACTCCTGCAACAATCCGTAAAATTCTTCAACTGAGTGATGCTACCTCTCCTGCTGGATATCCGAAGGGCACCATAGATCTATCATTTGCTCAGCATGGAAATCAAGGTGATCTCAGTGCCACCACCATCATGAAGAAACACTTTAATGACGCTGAGCGCCTGATTTTTCACATGGTCAATGTATGTTTGGCCCCTAAGACGTCGTCTTGGGATCAAATGTCCACTAAATGGCAGCAGGTAATGTATTCTATCCTTGAGCAACAACCACTGAACTTTTCAGAATTAATATTTTCAGAGCTCAAAGATATGGCTCAAAAACTAACTGCCAACCGTTGGATACTCTATCCACGGTTCATAATGGCCATTATTATAGACCAGCTTAATGCTGAGGGACTTGTTGGCTTAGGAGTCCCTGCTACGGCTGTTCTGCCAGAAGTATACTCCCGGCACAACTCTGACCGGACACTCAAACTGGCTGCCAAGCTGCGAAAACCACGCAGCTGGAACCCACAGCCACCACCTCCAAATCCAATGTCCCCACCAAACCCACCAAAAGAAACCCAAAATGGCTACTCAGGGATTGAGTCCCCTGAGGATGCTCCTGCACCACAAACGCAGGATATATCCACTAGTCCAAACCCCCTAGTGGATACAATGACTCTTCCAGCCACAGCCGCTCAGGCTTCCTCTCAACAGGAGCCTGCAGCACCCAAGGGCACCTACTTATCTGGGATCTTACTCACTTGAGGAGATTGCCATTGAAGAGCACCATCAACCCCAGGTGCACACTGCTTCTAACCCCTTACCCCAAACAACCGCCCCTCACAGCCCAACTTTAATAGTTGCACAAGTGCTGACTCAATTGCACTCCTCACCCCCTCCCCAGAAACCACTTACTACTGGGAATTCCTCTACAATTGAGGGGGAGGAACACAGTGCACCTGAGAACCCACAGCACCGGGGTTTCCCAATTCTATCTCCTGGTGTAGACAAGGAGCTAGAATATCTAGTGAGGCTGCCACCTCCTCTGACTCAGCACATGAGCAGAGTGAGGCTGGTAACATTGCTAAGACCTCCCTAGAGGCAACAGCTGATGATGGACATTGTCCTGAGGCTGGAAGTCCCCAGTACCACGCACAAGGGGCACATGCACCAACTGGTCTACACCCAGTGCATGTCAATCCTGCTCTAAGCAGGAGGTCAGGTGATTCAGTATCAACTGATGATGACCTGAGCTTCTTCTATGATGTAGTTGCTCAAAATACCATTCTAGAGGATGAGGTTAGCAGACTCAAAGAGCTGCTGGCCAAGATGTCTCAGGATGCAAGTCCATCTGGCACCATCATACACCCACAGATGGCACCTTCCCTTGAAGGTTTCCCAAACACAGAGCCACCCCAAAATCAACCACCTGCCTCTGCTTCAGGCCCTACTTCTCAGGAACAGAACCCTCCTGAGCAAATAGGTGCTGCACTCCAAAATTCCCTCCCTCTCATCACCCCCATAATCACTGATATAGTGATCAAAGCCCTTGATGAGAGGCTTTCCTCCACATTACAGCCCTGGTTGATGCTGCTGTCCAAAAGACTCTTTCTGCGGTACCAACCCCTTCCTCCAATGCAACAAAAAAGGGGAGAGTACTGCAGTGAAAGAAAGGAAGAGGAAAAGATCTGAGGAAAAGGAAGAGAAGCAAGTTCAAGAGGAGGAAAAAGAAAAGCAACCTCTGCTCACTTACAAGCGAAAGAGAAGTGCTGATGATCACACTGCTGAAGACAAATCCTTGGAGGAGGGTCAAAGAAGCTGACACCACACACAGCCGCTCCATGGATAAAATAATCGAACAACTCTTCAGGCAGGGGTTTGACACAGCCACACTGGATAGTGAGATCAGAAGGTTAGAAGTACAAGAGATACAAACCCGATGGGCAGGGTATGATGCTCTTGAGAAAGAGAGGTTGGAAATAATGATCCGCTTTATTGCAAAATACTTGGGAAGATCATTAATGGAGATCCGCGCATGGACCAGGGACAGCATTCTGGCTATAGCCACCAGAATCTGTCTGTCTGAGCATTTACAAAGGGATTATTTGTCGGTGGCCCTGGATGAGGCTGGAGCTGGCAAAAGGTTAGAGATGGCTAAACTCACAAAGGCGAAATTAACTACAAGGATGCTAGATCAACCTTCCCTTCCATCCACTCAAACAGATCCTATCCCTCAAATCTCCCAACCAACCTCTAAGCCAAAATCCAAACATCCTCATTCTTCAAAACAATCCTTCACCAACCCAACCATCATCCAGTGATGTACCCCGAAGAGGAGAAGGGTGCTGAGGATGGAAGAAGAAAAGAGAAGAAGAGGATGAAGATGATAGTCTGCCACTCTCTGCTGTTCTGAAGCTACCAAACCCCGAAGTCAACTCATGATCACACCTGACTCTCAAAGGGAAATGGTCAGAGTCAAGATAGAAGAAGAAGAACAGTAGAAACAACACGATGAGCAACTGTTGAAGATGGTTGACAAGGAATTTCCTCAGTCATCATCTATTCAAGCCATGAAAGGGCATGCTCAAAGGCTGTACACTCTCAGGCACACCTTTCAGTATCAGAAGGAGAGAGTGAGAGTATGGCCAGACCCCAGGGTGAGTTCTAGAATCCATAAAAGAACTATCCCACACAGATACAACGGCCAGGTATGAAAAAAAACAATAGAATCTACCATCATGTTGGCCGTTGTAGTCTCACCTTGGGAAATCATTGATGAATTCAAGAAAGCTCACCAAGCAAAGAAGACACCTCAAGCCTTACTAGAAACACAAGATGATTAAGAAGGGGTTGTTATATAAAAAAAGCTTGAAGACATCCAAAAGAATGAGCTCAGTTACTCCTTGAAGGCAACCATCCTGATGAATTTGTATATAGGGAGGTAACTACGGTGGAGCTGAAAAATGGCAGGACCATGAAGTACTTATCAGAGTACTATGGTCCAGAGTTCTTCTTCGAAGGAGGAGCAGAAGAACTCTCTCAAGAGGAACAAGTTGTTCTCCTTGAGGCCTATGTTCGTGAGTCATACAGACTCATATGGGGAAGGAAAGCTCATGAATGGGATAACAACTCTGTGTCCAGTTCCACAAACAGAGTTCCCTTCATACTCTGCCAAACAAATATTTGAGATTTCTTCCCAGGCCGGAGCTTACATGGGTCATCTTCTCCACTGATCAAGAAGGAAAAAAGACCAACATTTTGCCATCAATAAGTGGGAGTATAAATAAGTTAGAGGTTTTGGCTGCATTGGTTCAGGGGGAGTTTGTTGGACCAAAAGAACCAATGAGCCAAGATCAGAAAACCTCTAAGTCCCACATGGTATCACAAAAATGCTGAAAGCCTCATCAGTAGTTTGACAAGTGCTGAAGACTTCAACAGCTGAAGATCAAGTGCTGAAGACCTTAACAGCTGAAGAACCAAAGTGCTGAAGTACAACAGCTGAAGAACACAAGTGCTGAAGCTGAAAGACCAAAGTACTGAAGTACAACAGCTGAAGAGTTCACAAGTGCTGAAGATCAACAACTGATGTACAAAGTCTGAAGACAAAGACTGAAGACATCAGCTGATGATATCTACTGAAGTCATCAGCTGATTGAGATGATGAAACACCTGAAGGTCAAAGTCTAAGATCAAGTACTGAAGCCTCAGTAGTTTGTCACAACTGCTGAAGAGTACTTCTTCAGTAGTTGTGATATCAGTAGTTTTTATTTCTATGTTCAGTATTTGTAAAACGACTGAAGAGCTTGTTCTTCAGTCGTTGTAGTTGTAGTTCAGTAGTTTTATATTTTGTACTTAACTTACTGATATGTCTCAGTAGTTGTGAACATTTCAGTAGTTTGTAAGAATTAGTTATTCTGTATTGGATCTGCCAGTTGTCACTTTCCGTGACAACAGCAGTGACTGTGTTGCACTCTATATAAGGAGTGACAACCTTTTGTAATCCGTGAGTGTGAAATGAGTAATTGAATGGAATGGATGATAGATTCGATTAGAAATATTTACATCTATAAACATTCCTAGAAATCAGAAATACATATTCTCTCCTATAACCGTATGCGGTCTTAATGCTTACAAATATCGATTGCTTGCTACAATTTGTCTAATTCGTGTTTGTATTCCGCTGCTTATATTCTGATACATCAAACTTGTGATCACTGATCCTGTCAAGGGTGAAGCTACTCGGCAGGGAAAGATTGACATCCATTTGTATTTTATGTTTCTGTTGTTTGTAATGTAGTAAAACAATTCTTTTGTAATGAGTTAAACGATGATGTATTGCTCAACAACAGTGGTTTAAATGAAATGAATGGTTTTTGATAAATTATTTCCGCTGCTTAAGTTTGTATAATTATAACATTTAATTTTTTGGCTTCTGTGATTGACCAACTGTGAGATCTCTGAGTTTTTGTATGTTTTGTTATTTACATCCAAAAATCTTTTTCCCCCTTCTAGCTCCCTAACTTTATAAAAACTTAACATTTCCATCCAATCTCGTTAACCAAGTTATCTTAGCTGTTAAGTTTTAGTTAAATGAAGGGTAATAATGTCATTACACATTGGTTTAATTTAAGAATCATAAATTATTATTTTTTATTCTATAAAACCCTAGATTACAGAAGATCAAATGTGAGATGGGCCTGCTCATGTTTGAGACTTCAAGTTCAACTCCATTGTTCTACCATGATCCCAAATTTTTTCTCTTCTCATGTGATCGACAATCATCATTCGTACCTCGTGGAGTCCGATGATCCCTAGTCTTTGTTTTCATTGTTGCTTTAGACAGGTAAGCTTCATGGCTCCTCTACTCGATTTTTTATGGGTTTTTACTTAAATTCTGTAAAACTGATATAATAGGGAAGGAGATATGGGTTTCTTGTTTGGGCTAAGCCTCCAATGTGTGAATGTTCAGTTCAAATTATACAAGGCATCGCGTATTCAATCGATCGACATAAAGAAATTGGAAGAACGATGGAAAAAAAGAACAAGAGATTGAAAGTAGTAGTAGTAGGGCTTAGTTTGTTGATTTTATCTTTGTAATTGAGCAAATTGAAATGAATTTGATTAGTTTATGTTGTTGATTTGAAAAGAATTGAAGTTTTGACTATTTGTAACCAATGATGTTTGTACAATTAAAAAGTTAGACATTTTTTGTCATGTGTTACATTAGATTTTGAGATGCATGTTGTATGGTATGCTTGGATTAGAGCATATAATGGCCTAAAATGTGCAGGGAGTGGATGGAATTAAATGGTAATTTACTCTTTTGGTTTCATATGAAAAATGGTCAATGAACCAATTGTACAGATTCTTGAATGAGTTAGCAATTAACTCTTGAGCCCATTTTGTGCAGCCTCCTTTTTTTGAAGAATTCTATTTTGGCAAAGCAATCTCGTCTTCTGGTTTTTGTATATGAAAAAAATATGTGAACCAATGTAGAGACCTCTTTTTTAAACATTACTCAATCTAGTCTTTTATTATTGCTAAAAAGTCAACTTTAATGTATTTTAGCATTGAGATGGATTCAAGAATGATTGTTGTGATTGGATAATTTTTTTGTGGCACCATTTTTTTGTGCTCAAAAGTCTTTTGGTTTTTGCATATGAAAAAAAAATCACAGACCGCATAAAAGTCATATTGAAGTTCACTTTGTTACAAAACAGGGCATTGTTAATTACTCTCAATTAAATAAACTTATAAACCCATGGATCATCAACCTTAAATCTTGCAATTTGAGCAGCCAATACTTTCAATTGCAGTGGTATTACCTATGGTTCGGTCTCGGGAACCTTCCATATTTTCAACTATAGTGTTTCAATTTCAGAATCCAAAAAAGTTGTATGTTTGCTTAAAAGTCAAAAAAGAAAATGGCAGATCAATTTAAGTTTTATTATACCAATTTTAAGCTGACCTCAAAAGTCAACTGCAGTGTCTTTATAACAACTACATGATAAAATTGCATGCAACTTTTAATATAATTTAGTTTGCATATCAAATGAGAGTATCAGTTGATAAAAATACCAAAATATCAAGACTTGAAGTACCAATATACCAAAGTGCCAAAAACAAAATTCTAAAATACCAAAATACCCAAACTACTTATTACACAGCTAATGGTTGACTTGTCGATTGTGAACCAACTTGTGTTCCCGGTCCCTGCGCCTTGCATGTTCTCTTATTGTGTCCTTTTCCCTTGCACTTGTCACAAGTTATTGAGTAACCCTTCTTTGGCATTTTTCCACCTTTAGCAATTGATTGGGTTAACTGAATTACCTCTCCGACAGACTTCTTCCTCTTTTTGGTTGGTCTTCCAACTTGTATATGATGCTTTGGAGCAGTTAATGTAGTTGGGCATTGAGATTTTGTCCACAAGTTCTTTCCATTGATTGGGTCTACAGTATTCGCATAAACTTTTTCCAAGCCTCTAACCAATAAGCCCGATCAACCCATTTCTCTGGTATACCATCACCAATTCCATTCATTGCCATATTCCAAATACATGCCACCGCATGCTTGCATGGTATCCCGGTCAACTCTTATTTTCTACATGAGCAGCTCCTTTGGTCCATAAGAACTACACATTGTTCATGTTCAGAACCACTAACTTGATACTTAGACACCCCATTCCAAATGACAGTGTAATGTGTGGCATCAGTCTTGATTTGTTCAAATATCTTGGTAATTGCAGTTGTTAAAGGTCTCGGACACTTTGCAATTATCTTGTGCACCGCCACAATTCTTTTCATAAGGTACTCCCTAATTAACTCTAGACAAGTGAGGATAGGCTTATCCCTACCCCCCACTAGTTATCGATTGAAATCTTCACATAATTGTTCAATAATACATCACACTTTGCCCTGCCTACACATGATTAAATTCCATTTAATTGGATGCAAATTTAACATTAAATAATAAAATAACAATAGATTAAGTCAACTTACAACTGAAATGAGCTCTTGACCAGTGTCTTGGTGGAATAGCTTTCAACCAATCGTGTGCTGCCTTATCTTGTTTTAAAACTTCATTCATAACCCTATCAAACCCTTGTATTATGGTTGCACTTGCACACTTCCAAACAAGCTCTTGTATACTTGCCCACTCCATTTTTGTTTTATGTTCTCATGGATATGTCTAAGGCAATATCTATGCTCAGCATTTGAAAACACTTTACTTATTGCAGGTATGATGCCCTATATTAAAAACAAATACAAGAGTAAGTATAACATATAAGAATATGTAATTACTTACAAAGCGCCTACATTTTGTCTGTCGCTAATAAATGTAAAATTAGAGTTGGATGAGAGGTCCAGATCATCTCTTAAAGACTCTAAAAACCAAGTCTAGGAACTTGCACTTTCATATGCAACGGTTGAATAAGCAACAGGATAGATACCATTGTTTGCATCAACTCCACCTGCAGTTAAAATCCGACCTGGATAAGCCCTTTTACGAAACACCCATCCAGTCCAAGTAGCTCTCTCCCACACATCTAAAACCAACCTTCAAACCACCTAAACAAATGTAAATCCTCCTAAACTGCCTTGTTTGACTACTTGGGTTACATTCTCTTTCAACAACAATCTTCATAATTGTACCTAAACAAAAATGTTAAGTGCTTTAAGAAAGATTAACATGTTGTCTTTATTTGTCTTTTGATATTTTGTAATAGTATAGGGACTATTTCTGTAATTTGTTAGTTCCTTTACTTTATGTTTTGAGTATAAATAGCTTAGATTTGTAGGTAGATAAAAAAACGAATACACAAGATATTGGAATCTGTTTTTCATGCTTGTAATTGTCTTAGCTTGATATGAATGAAAACTTGAATTTTATTGATATCTTGTTTTGATTTGATTACTTTGTGTCAATTTCATTGAATTGTGTTACAAATCATCATAGATATATTCATTTGATCCTATCAAATGGTATCAAAGCTATGGTAAGTTGTTAGTGATTGATTTTCGTTTTAAGTTCATCGAACTTGAAAACCAAAATCTCACTGAATCTATGATTGAGATACAATTCAAGTGAAAATTTGTGAATTTCAGTTGTGTTTCATCATCAGAAACATGATTTGAATCACAATTAGCAGATCAATTCATCAAATTCAAGTAAATTGTTGAATTTGTTGTTCGAAAATGTCTTGAAGTTTTGATCTGAAATTTCAAAAATTGAGTGATTTGTTGTTGAAATTGAAGAATTGATATTAAGAAGAATATTTATCGGCATAAAACTCTTCTAATTGAAAAGTTTCAATCGAATTCATCAACATTTGAAGAATTCAGAAGATTTGAGTTTGTTAAATTCATTTGAAGATGATGAATGTGTCGCATGAGCTGAGATTGACTGAATTTGTCTAAGTGTTAGACGCATTAACACTGTGTAGACGTTTTCAGTTCAGACGTTTGATCACTGTTCGAGTGTCCAGACGTATCATTGTTGAGAAGTTTTTGAACTGTTTAGACATTTGATAACTGTGTAGGCGCATCAACACTGTGCAGACGCATCAACACTGTGCAGACGCATCAACACTGTGTATACGCATCACAACTGTTCAAACGTTTTACAACTGTTCACACGCATCAATTTTAGTCGTCTTGGAAAAATTTTCTAAGGCATTCCCTTAGACGTTTCTCAACTTAGACGCATCAACTGTTGAGACGTTTTAACCTTGATACTTAGAATTTTTTTAAGAAAATTCTTTGAAAAACTTTTTCAAATTGTTTTAAAATTCAAAATATAAGAAAACAACAAAAATATAAGAATGGCAAAATCAGAGATTCTGAAAACAGAGTTCCAAAACTTAAAAATAGAGCTAATTTCAAAAATTGGTCTCTTAGACTAAAACAACATTTTAATTCCATTGACACTGATCTCTGGAAATCTATAGAAAAAGGACCATACATTCCTATAATAACTGATGGACTAGACAAAGGGTTTGTGTATACTAAAGATTTTCCAGAACCTTATCCAGAAGATGATATTCAAGGAGATGATCTGAAAAGAGTTAAGAATGATATTAAAGCCTATTCATTGATGTGTAAAGGACTACCTTTGGAAGTTCTTACAAGGCTTGATGCATATCAAACTGGACATACACTATATAAAGCATTGAAGATCATTTGTGAAGGAGGTAAAGAGATTCAAAATTTAAAGAAACAAAAGCTTAAAAGACAATTAGAATTATTTCAACATTTTTCTAGAGAGACAATAAATCACATGATGAATAGATTTGTTCAACTCATAACTGAGATGTCAACAGCTGGTATCAAACCTGATCTTGAAGATTTGAATCTCAGACTACTCAATGCTTTACCATCTTCATGGAAACAAACTGTAACACTACTAAAGCATACTGAGAAGTTTCCAATGGATCTAGATCTTCTTATTGTAAAAATAGAATCAGTGGAGATTGATGAAAGCTCAAGGAACAATGATAGAGCAGCATCAATGTCTCAATATCAGTTTGTTGCTTCACCTGCAACCACCATAGAAAATGCATTCATGGCAAAGAATGAGAAAAGTCCTGAAGAAGAAGGAGACTTGTTTATAAGAGCAGGATTTTTCACTGACTCATCATTTACCAGTGCACCTGCATATACAACTCAGTCTCATTCTCAATCTCCTCCTAAACCACAGTCACAATCATCAAATATTCAGACAGAGACTTCTTCATCATCTAACTCTGCTAAATCTAGCAAAGTTAAAGATGTGATTAACATCCTATTAGAGGATGAAGAGTCCAAAACTGCATTTACTGCTTTTATGGCCAGCTTTCAAGCATATCAAGGTACCCATTTAACTCAACTAGATTTTGTTTTACAGGATTTATTTGAGATGGATCCTGAAGATGTTGAAGAGATGGACCTGAACTGAAGAGATGGACCTGAACTGGCAGATAGTGATGATTGCCTACAGGACTCAAAAACATTCTTATGTCAACAAGAAATACAAGCCTAGTGCAAACAAGACTGTTGGATTTGACAAGTCAAAAGCTAGATGTTTCAACTACAACAGTTATGGACACTTTTCAAGAGAATGCAAAGCTCCAAGGAATAATGGAGGAAGTGCTCATTCAAGCACAAATAATCAAAGGTTTCAACAAGCTCAAAAGACTTTCAAAAGCCTTATCAAAGTCTTCCTATGTCAGAGCTTAAAGATGAAACCAAATCATCTGATGAAACAAAGAAAGCACTAGTAGTCAACATAAAAGATGGATATGATTGGAATGCATATGCAGATCAATTTACAAATGACTTAACATCAAGTTTGTCTCTTATTGCAGAAATTCAAGAGGAAGATTGGTCAAAAAACAATGACCCAAAAGTGGAAAGTGATGAAGAGGAAGATAACTATGATTGGAGTGATAAGTCTGATCCTAAAGAGGATATAGAGGAAGTAGCTCTAATGGTTCAGTCTGATCAACCAAAGGTTAAATCTTCTACTTCATCATCTGAAACCACAGTTTCAAAATTTCCTGAAATACCATCAGAAGTAAGAGAAAAGCTTTGTACCAAATCATGCTTTGAACATGTTGAACACTACAGAAACTATTCATTCAAAATCTGTGAAAAGCTAAAACAAGAGGAATGTATGCATAATCAACTTAAATCTGATCATAAAACTACAGATCAAAAGATTATCTCTCTTCAAAATTCATGGAATAAAACAATCAAAGATTTAGAAATTGTTACAAAACAACTAGAAGAGATGACCAAGAATCTTGAACAAGAGAAAATAGCACATGCTACTACTCAAGTTGATCTAGCAAAAGTAAAAAGTTCAAAATGATAGTAGAAAAACTAATCAATGAAAGGAAAGATAAACAAAAAGCAGGATTAGGTTTCACTCATGAACTATGCCTGAATCTATCACAAACACACTACCAAAGAATTTCAATACTCATGATCATTCACCTGAAAATAAAGCAAAGCTTAAAGCCTTTCAGATCAAAACCAAGAATGCAGAAGAAGAAAAAAAATGTCCAAGTGTTTGTTGAAAAAGATCAAGAAAAAATCAAAAATGGACATCCAATCAAGATAAAATCATATGAACCAAAACAACCAAAACAAAATATCTTTTCTGATCAAATTCATAATGTAATAGAAGAAGTTAGAGTTCAAAACAAGGATAAACAACAAATAGGAACATCAGAAGATTCAAACACCATCAACATGAAACAATTTCAATCAAAAAGGAATCTTCTTCTGATAATGTTCAATCTGATAATAAACCAAGCTCTTCTAAATCTAAGAATCAAAGAAGAAAGAAATCTGCAAAAGCAACATCTGAACAAAACAAAAGTTCAGAAATTTTGATTAAAGCAACAATTCAAACATCAAAAATAAAACCAATTAAATTTGTGTCAGCAGGTATGTTAAATATGAATTCTCTTTCAAATAATAAAGCAAATGTTATGAACAAATCAAACTCTGATCTGAAATCTAGTTCAGATTCAAAGACTTTCGCTGTAGCAAAAAGATTTGTTTCTAATACATTCAAGAAGGAAGTTCATGTTAAACAAATGAACAATAATCTGACACAAAATCAAACTGTGAAAAATGAAAGAAAACAGTTTAACTATATGACACCAAAAGCAAACATTATGTTATTGTCAAAAGTTAACAAAAAGTTGTTTTTAACACCACAAAAGTACTATGAATTTGTGATATGAAAAATCACAATACTGCTGAGTGCTACTTCAACAAGTACTGTCACATATGTGACATGAGAAATCATTCAGCAGCAGATTGTTATTATAACAAATATTGTACTTATTGTGATGAAAAGACTCATAACATTGCAGATTGTTACTTTAGAAATAGATCTCTCACTAGAAACTTTGCAAAATCAAACATGAGCAGAGGATTTGCTAATCCACAGTATTTGAGAAATCAAACTAATGGATTTCAAAGAGACATTAATCAACCTAATGTAGGTTGAGATCTTTTCCTAAGAACAACTATATGAGTTCCAAACATAACATGCAAGAACTCTTTATACCAAGATTTGTAAGGATGACTAATAAAAATGTTGAACATCAATACATTTCAAAAGATGATCAATCGAATGGTATGAATGTTCACAAAAATAAATCAAACAATTTTCAGAATAAAATTGGTAAATTCATCAAAAATAGACCTGATCTGAATAATCTCCATTATAAACAATTTACAATTGTTGATAAATTTGGAAAGCCCAAGACCATTTCGGCTTGGGTAGATATTTCAACTTAACTTTCTTGTAGTGCAGGTACGCCCAAAAAGACCAATCAATACATGGTGTGTGGATAGTGGGTGTAGTCGGCACATGACAGGCAATACTGCCTTGTTACAAGATTTTAAATCAAAAGATGGAACTCACGTCGCCTTTGGTGGTGATGCTGGAGGAAAAATAACCGGAGAAGGAACAGTATCCAATGGGATAATAAGCTTTGATAAAGTCAACTTTTGTTCATAGTTGAACTTTAATCTGTTAAGCGTATCTCAAATTTGTGATAAATTGTATTCTGTTCTGTTTGATAATTCATTATGTTATGTTTTGAAACCAGGCTTCAAGATAAACAAAGATTGGGTTATTGTTATAGCTGAGAGAGACAGAGATGTATACAAATTGGATATGTCTCAAGTTGATCCCTCTACTGAAACAACATGCCTAATTGCTAAAGCATCAAATGATGAAAGCCAGCTTTGGCATAGACGTCTTGGTCATTCAAATTTCAAGAACATGAACAAGCTCGTAGCAGGAAATTATGTCATTGGACTTCCATCCAAGAAGTTTGCAACAAATGATCACTGCTCAGCATGTTTGAAGGGAAAGCAACACAGAGCGTCTTATAAGTCCAAGCCTATAAACTCAACATCCAAACCTCTTTAGATGTTACATATGGACCTTTTTGGACCAACAAACGTTAAGAGTATTGGACGAAAATCATATTGTTTAGTTATCATTGATGACTTTACAAGATTTTCATGGGTTTTCTTTCTTTATGCCAAATCTAAAACAGCTGAATTATTAAAAGAATTTATCAATAAAGTTGAAAATCAATTAGACAACAAAGTGAAAATTATAAGAAGTGATAATGGAACAAAATTCAAAAATGATAACATTGAAATGTTTTGTGCACAGAAAAGGATAGCTCATCAGTTCAGTGCTCCCAGAACTCCTCAACAAAATAGAGTTGTTGAAAGGAAGAATAGAACACTGATTGAAGCTGCTCATTCTATGTTAGCTGATGCAAAAATACCTATCACTTTTTGGGATGAAGCAATATCAACTGCGTGTTTCGTTCAGAATCGAATCTTAATTGTCAAAGATAAACTGAAAACTCCATATGAGTTAATGTTTGGCAGAAAACCGAACATAAACTTTTTAAAATCATTTGGTTGTCCTGTTATGATTCTTAATTCAAGTGATCAATTAGGAAAATTTGATGCAAGATCTGATAATGGATTTTTTGTTGGATATTCATCAGTTTCAAAAGCCTATCGAGTCTATAACTCTAGGACGAATGTAATCCTTGAAACATTCAACTTTAAATTTATGGAAAATTCTTTTCCATCAGTTTCAAATGGTCCTGCATGGTTATTTGATCTAGATTTATTATCAAACTCTTTTCAATCCAATTTGTTTGATCAACCAAATTGTCTTAATTCTACAGATAAGAAGATCTCAAGAGGAGATCTTGGATCTTTCAGTGAAGATTTAGATTCTGATGACCAGATGATTCAAGCTCAGACTACCCATTTTTATCATTTGTTAAGGATTTAACAATTCAAAACCATGAAAATATAGTTTCAGATCATTCAGAGTCAATTAATCAGGAAGAATCACAAAATATTCCTAATGATGGTAATGAGTTTGTGATACCTGAGTCTGGAACATCATCCATTTCAGGTGATGTAGTTGATACAGGTAACTTTGATTACTTTGTCAATTCACCTACTCATGTTCCAAACTTCAATCCACATTCTTCTACTTTGATACATGAGTTTTCCAACTTGAATCAAACAAATCTGGATGTAATGTTCAATGTGATGAGATTACTACATCTCGTATTCACAAGAATCATCCAATTTCTCAGATTATTGGTTCATTGTATGAGAGAACAACAAGGAGTAAATCAGAACAAGCAAACGTATGCTTATACTCTTGTTTTCTTTCTCAAATTGTTCCTAAAAATGTTATCGAAGCATTAAAGGACAATGGTTGGATAGAAGCCATGCAAGAAGAATTACTTCAATTCCGCAAACAAGAAGTGTGGAATTTGGTGGATCTACCTGAAGGAGAAAATATAATTGGCACGAAATGATTATTTAGAAATAAAACTGATGATCGTGGTGTTGTAATAAGGAACAAAGCAGGACTTGTTGCACAAGGATACACACAGGAAGAAGGTATAGATTATGATGAAGTGTTTGCACCAATTGCAAGACTTGAATCTATTCAAGTTTTTCTGGCTTATGCTTCATTCATGAAATTTAAGGTGTATCAAATGGATGTAAAGGGTGCATTTTATATGGTCCAATACTGATGATGTATTTGTGAAGCAACCTCCAGGCTTTGAGGATGCACAATTTCCACATCGAGTATATAAACTGAGTAAAGCTTTATATGGACTTCATCAAGCCCCTAGAATTTGGTATGAGACGTTATCACAACACTTAATCCAACATGGATACACACGAGGGAAAATTGATCCTACTTTATTCATAAAGAAGGACAATAATGATCTTTTATGTGTACAAGTGTATGTTGATGATATCATATTTGGTTCTACATGTCCAAAATTGTGCAATGAATTTGAAGAAATAATGAAATCTCGATTTCAAATGAGTTCTATGGGAGAGATTAACTTCTTTCTTGGACTTCAAGTCAAGCAAACTACAGATGGAATCTTCATCAATCAAGAAAAGTTTGTTGACAAGCTCTTAAAGAATTTAAGTTGCAAGACTGTCAGTCCATACAAACTCCAGCAGATGTTAACACCAAGATTGAACCTGATCCAAAGGAAAATCTATTGACCAAACGTTATACAGATCAATGATTGGATCTTTGATGTATCTTACTGCATCTAGACCAGACATTATGAATGTTGTTTGTGTATGTGCCAGGTATCAATCAGACCCGAAAGAATCCCACTTAATTGCTGTCAAAAGAATATTCAGGTATCTCAAAGGTAAACCAGCCTTAGGGCTTTGGTATCCTTACGAGGGAAACTTTGAATATATGGATATACTGATAGTGATTATGGTGGATGTTGTCAAGATAGAAAATCTACTTCGGGTGGGTGTCAATTTCTTGGTCCCAGATTAGTCTCATGGCAATGCAAGAAACAAACAAATGTCTCTGTTTCAACTGCAGAAGTTGAGTACATTGCTGCATCAGCATGATGTTCTCAAATCCTTTGGTTGCAAAATCAATTACTAGATTATGGATTCAACTTTCTTAAAACACCAATCTATATTGATAACACAGCTGCTATGTTCATAATAGCTAATCCTGTTCAACACTCAAAAACAAAACATATCGAAATTCGATATCATTTTCTTAGAGATAACTCTGAAAAAGGATTAATCATATTGATTCAAATTGCAACAGAAAAACAATTGGCAGATCTATTTACTAAAGCCTTCCTACCAGGACGGTTTGAGTACTTAGTAGAATCAATTGGTCTTATAAATCATATGTGATCTCCCTAAATCAAAAGATCATAATAAGTGATACTCTCATTGTGAATTGCCTGTTTATATTTTTGTGTGTGTGTGATTTTATGTTTTTCATAGAAAAATCAAATACAAAAATATATATCAAAAATACAAAAATATTTTTTGGAAAGGATTATGTTTTGCAATATGTGAGAAATGATAGTACATTAGTGAGATCAATTGCATACTTCACTCATTCATAAAGTCTAGACATGATCAGATATGATGTGTAGCTAATATCTGACTATTATGCTGAAAAGTAAATTCTTGTGATCAAACTAAACATACATGCTTGTGTGTATTCATCTGAGTACTTTTGAGTTGCTTTATCTTTTTAGAATGAATGTTTGTTAAGATACATCTCTCACACCTGTTGAAACTATGTGAAATCATGAGATCTGTTACAAAGCATCATTTCACTCTCTGTTATGAGTCATCATAGACCTGAAGTATGAGATATACTCTATTGTAAGTCATTACAGACCTAGATTCTCTTTTTGATGCAAAAAGATGCCAATGTGCACAACCTATTCAAAAGAATAGTCAGAGCTGATCAAATGGTTATCCGTGATCATCCTCTATTAACTAAGTAACATAAACTCTGATGATATCTATGTTTAAGGTAATAAGTTGAGCATGTGTTCTTTCTTACATTTCATAATGATAGTTGAATTCTCTTAGTCTCTATATGTTTTACATCATGTCATATCTAAATCAACACTAATCAATCCAAGAATTGAAAAGTAAGTGAGTTGATAGTTGTGTCAAAATCACTCATTGTCTATCCTTAGATCTTGTATCTCCTTTGTTGTGATATCACTGACCTGGAACATACTTGATCAGGATTTATTCATTGTCTATGACTATCCACATTCATTTTATTTTAATGTGTTGATCTTCATTAATATGATCTCTCTGCAGACATTTATTCTATGTTTAATATTAGATTTTAATTCTATTTTCATTTTTCTTTTATGCATGTCTTTGTGTGTGACGGCAATGTCTCAATGTGATGTGTGATCTTATTCTTTTTCATAAGAAACTTATAAGTTTTTCAAACTTAAAAGTTTAGGGGGAGTAATAAATGAAAGAGTTATTCTCAGAAAATATTCAATAATCATAATCAAAATTTGAAATGTTGAATTAAAAGGATGATGCTTTATGTTCAAAGTATTTGTGTAAACTGAAAATAGAATGTGTTTGATAATTACAATATGAATATACATAATCTTTACAAATAAATGATTTTTAAGTTGAAAATTAGATGATATTTGATGTTATGACGAGACTAAAATAAAGGGACAAAAGAAATTAAAAGAAATTAAAAAGAAATTAAAAGAAATTAAAAAGAAATACAAATAAAAAATAAAAAATAAAAATCTTATAAATTGAAAGTGCAAAATGCAAAAAGTTCAAAATTTGGGGATCTAAATGGTAAAAAATGTGAAAGTGAAGAAATTGGAAATCACAAGTGTTTAAATCATGAAATTCAACTCATGCACCTAAACAGTGCACATGCGCCTCAATAGGAGCATGGTGAAATTTTCAGGATTATACAAGTGTTGGACGTTTCCCATGCTTCTTAACAGTTGTAATACATCTGAAAATTACAAGGGTTGGGCATTTGTGATAATCTCATGCGTCTAAATAGTGTGTTAGACGTATGTGATATCTCATGCATCTGCATAGTTTTAAAACTTCAAGTGTTAGACATTTTACAAAGTCCATGCGACTGAACAGTGCAAAAGTGCCTGAACAGTGCTTATACGACTGAACAGTTCTCATGCGTCTGACTTAAAAGGCACAACAGTGCTCATGCATCTAACAAAATAAGTGAATTCTAGGTTTTCATACGCCCAAACAGGGACCATACGTCCAAACAGGGCTCATTCGCCTAAAATTTCACTTATATATATTGAACACTTATGCGTATTCTCATTCACTCTTCAAAATTCTCAGAACCAAAACCCTTGAACTGCGACTGTCGAGCATCATTACATCCGTATTTCATCTGAAATCGAATCAAATCATTTGAGTATACATTGCATTTGAATATATAAACGTAAGTTTGTGATTCAAATACATAAATTTTGGATTAAATCAGTGATTTGTAAGAGACGGTTGAATGCTCTTTGGGCGTTCGAACCAATATAATCCAAGTTTAAACAGATCAAATAAGTATTATATCAAAAATTGATACTGGATTAGTGATAAGAATACATTTGCGAGTCTAATGATGTATTGTTTTGATGTTAAAGTGAAATTTATTTTGAAATCAGTCGACTCTGCATAAGTCGAAGAAGAAGAACATGAACAAACAGTCAATTTTTGAACAAAAATAAATTAAAAAATTTAAAATTAAATCAAAATTGAAATGTTAAATAATTAATTCAAAATGAATTAAGATAAATTTCAAAAGTCAAATAATACAAATTCGAAAGTAATACAAATTGAAATCTTAATTCATAAGTAAAAATTAAAAATAAAAATAAAAAGGTCAAATTCAAAGGTTAAAAATTAAAAGTCATATATAGAAATAAATTTCATTAAATCAATATTCAATGTTTTCATAATTCTTTTGTTGTGTTTTGCAGATGGCAGAATTAAAATTTGAGCCAAAACACAATGTAGCTGCTTTTTTAGATGATGAAAACAGAGAAGCTACGGGATATGAAGACGTTATCAGATTTTTACTCAGAACAAAATATGTTTATGCCATGTGTGCAAGGCCTATGATAAATGGAAGAATGATTAAAAAATTCTAGAGAACTGCTCAAGTTGAAAGAGATGATCAAGGAAATAAAGTTTTAAGAGCCTTTATCACTTCAGAAAGAATGCTTGAAGTTTCTGAAGAAGCAATTAGACAAGCTTTAAGACCGGGAGATAATGATCCTCAAGATTTATCTGAATATACATTTAATGAATGTAGAGAAGTGTTTCTACAGATGGGGCATCCAGATCATTTCCCTAAGAAACAATTTTTCAGAGCTCGTGTATTTAAGCATTGGAAGCTTTTATGCTATATCTTTCAACATTGCATGTCAAAAGAAGTGTGGGTTGGGATTCATTCCTGTTGACATTGCATCTCCAATTGTAGCATTATCCACAAACAGAAGATTTAATATGGCTAAATGGATAATGAATGGATTCATTTTTAATCTGGAAAGAGGATTAAGGCATAAGTATCTGATGTACCCAAGAGTTCTTCAACTTCTCATTAATGATGCAAATCCATATCTATATGCTGTTGAAGTTATTGGTGATAGGATTCAGTTAGAGCACATGTCAGAGAGTGTGTACAAAAGACTGGCAATGATAACGGGTGCTCAAAACATTCCAGTTTTTGATTATATCAGGAATGTATCAATGGATGAAGTTGATATTACTCAGCCACACTTTCATCTAACTAAAGAAGAACCAATAGATCCAAATGATCTGATTGAAGATGTAGAAGTTGATGAAGAAAATGATGATGATATGTCAGAAGTTTCATCAAGTGAAGAAAGTGATGATGATGATGATGAAAATGATGATGTTACTGAAGTAAATCAAGAAGGAAATGAAGAAGGGAATGTTGAAGATACTGAAAATGAGCCACAGGCTATGATTGAAGAAAATGTTGAGGAAGCTATAACAGAAAAAATTCTCAAAATCAAACATCTGATTCTGATTTTATTAATGATATTTCATTCAATCCAGTATTTGAAATTGATGAAAATGAAGGAGCAGAAGAAATACCTGTTAGTATGTCACGAAATGTGTCTATACAAACAGAGGAAATAATTGAAGTTGATGTGATTGAAAGATTGAAAGAAGAAAATGTAAACAAAGAAAAGGAGATTGAAAAGTTGAAAGTTGAAAATGAAAGAATGAAAGAAATAATCAATGCTTGTGAAAAAGAATTCAAAAGCTCAAAGATGAAAATTTAAAGTTGTCTGAAGAAAATGTGTTAAAAGATGAAAAGATTGTTAGTTTTGCCCAAGATAGAGAAGATGTGATAAAGAACTTTCAAGTTATGATTAAAGATTATGATAGTCTTATGGAGAAATTCAAGAAGTTATCTGAAGAAAATGAAAATCTTAAAGCTGAATTGATAAAGGAAAGAGAAGCTCAGAAAGCTATATCTCCAGTACATGTGATTAGTACTGAGGTGCAGAGTGAAGAAAATCTTGAACAAAGAAAAGGCAAATGGAAAGTAATGAATTAGAAGATGTTGATCAAACTGAATCCTCTTCTAAAATTCAAAGAACTGAAGAATTGGTTGAAGAGCAAAATGTTCAAGAACAGATTGATGCTTTAGATGATATTGAAGAAATATATAATGATGATTGGTATGATGAAGTTCTTGAGAATGAAGATATTGATGAAGCTGAATTTGTGTCATAGTTCTCTTCACAAGAACATATACGAGAACAAGATGAAGTACCACAGGATTTTGAAGAAAAATATAACTATCTTGTGAACATGAAATACAATAGAGTGTATTTGGATGGACTGGTTGTTTCTCAAACTAAAGATGAATATGAGAAATGCATCTATGCTGAGTCAGTTGCTTCAATAGATCCAAATGAGATAGTGGTTGAGCATGGTGAATGGATAAGAACACAGGAGGTTATAAATGTAGAAGAACTGTCTAGTTCTGAGCTGCACCATCCTGATCCTGATGATATGAGTATTCCTACTCTTAGATCATGGTTGCAAGCTAGAAATTATCCATGGAGGAAGCTGAAGAGATTACAATCTGTATCCCTAAGAAATCTTGTAAGAAGCTTTCAAGAAACTGAGAAACAAATGAAAAAGATGATAGTGCTTGATACATATAACCCTCAGTATCTTGAGATAACAAAAAGAACAAGAATGTTGAAGCCTCAGGAAATAAAACAAATGTCAAGACTTGATGATGCTCACACTCATAGAAAAGAATTGATGGAAATATTTGCTGATCCTGAAAGACAAACCTATAAAGCATCAACTGATCAAAGGAATATTCTCGATAGTTCAAGAACAACAGGAGATTTAGTAAGAAATATATTGCAGAAAGGACAATCAGTTGTTGAACTGTTGAATGCAATGATTGCTCCAGATTTTACAAACCAAGTAAAGATCATTGCATGGAAGTATGATGAAGTGTTTGATGCCTTCTTGATAAAGAGAGTAAATGTTGTATGTGACGTTTATCATTTTTACTCTAGTATCATAAAACTTCTGGTGCAAGACTTAAAAGAGCTAAATAGACTACCTCTGATCAATCCTACTGATTCAAAGCGTGGGAAGATGTTTGTAGAATTATTAAGACGTGGACTGAATAGATCAAGTAATTTTCTTAACACAAGATGCGATCAAGAAGACAAGGATTATTTTGTTAATGTTGATACATATATGTCCCTAGATCATGATATGAAATGTAATAGATCTTGTTTATCTGATTCTGGTGTAATTTGATATGATTAATGAAATGATATTGTTTGTTTGTGATTTGTAATGACTAATATTTCATTAATGAGTTGATATTATATTGGTTAATTAGGTTAGCGATTGTTTGAATGGTTACACATAATGTTTATTAATTAATACATTCAAACTTAACATAATGAAGTTCTCATGCGAATGGCCCATGCGAATGAATGGCCCATGCGAATGGACCATAAGCATGAATAACTTCATACGAATGGCTCAGTCGCACGACTGAACACTCAGTCGTGCGGATGAATCAACCGCATGGTTCAATCGCACGACTGAACCATACTAATGATTCAGTCGCACGATTGAATAATACCAACCTATAAATACAACCTAATTCGTGAAAAATGGGGGCTTTTAATTCTATTTTGACTCCAGACGTACCCTAGCCGTCCAAAAGCCTCCCAATTCATTCTCCAAGTTCATAGAACACATTAGATCGATTCCCAATCGATTTCTAACGTTAGTTTCAATTCTTTATTGATTCTTCGTGTGTTCTCACTGATTGGATCGCCAATCAAATAGGATTCCGCACTATTTGATCTGGTTTACACGCTAGTCTCCAGGTATTTCGTTCAAATACCAGGTCCTAACAAGTGGTATTAGAGCTATAGGCTCTTGATTACGTGTGATTCAATCAATATTGATAAAAAGCTTGTGTTTTTGCCCTAAAAACGCAATCTTTTGTGTCAAAAGTGATCTTGGACGTTTCCTGCTCATCAAAGTTTGGTTTCTACGGACTTAGGCGATTAGACCTTGTGAAAGTTCGAATTGTTACGGCTAAAACACGTTTAACCTAGAAATTTTCGCAAAACAGCAGCTTGAGTCGCACGAGTGAGCCATTCGCACGACTGGACCTCATTCACATTGCTCAGACGCACGATTGTGCATAGTCGCATCTCCATTCATACGATTAAACCTTTCGTTCGTACTGTTCATACACATTAGATTCATTCGCACGACTGAGCTAATCGCTTAGTTCAGCCGCACGATTGAACCAATCGTAGAGTTCATACGCACGACTAGACCATTCGCACCCTTCAGTCGCCCCAGTGACAATTTGTTTTATTAGACTTAAAGTTATTAGACTTAGAGTTATTCGAAATGGAAGATCAAATGTCAGCCTTTACTGCTGGAAAGGACTCTAGGATACAGAACCTGCTGTTGCTTGAGAGTGAGGTAGGTAATCATAATAAACCACCAAAGCTCTTGACGTTAGATGAGTTTCCCCACTGGAAACAACGTTTTGAGATCTACCTCAACGGAGTGGATCCGAATCTGTGGGAAGCCATCGAGATTGGATATAGTACACTGGTGGGAGCTGATGGAGTTAAGCTAACGTTAGGAGGGATGACAGACATGCAGAAAGTCAAATACAATGCAGAAAAAAAGTTTATGCATTGATTACACAATCTATTCCTAAAGACATATTCCACCAGTACTCAGAAAATAAGCAGTCCAAGAAACTTTGGGATGAGCTAGAAAAGAGGTACGACGGAAATGCTTCGTTGAAGGCAATCAAGGCTAAGGAGTTAAAGAAGGAATTTGATAACTTCTCATCGATGGGAAACGAGAGTTTGGACGATGTTATAGATAGATTCTACCATCTGATGAGTGAACTGCATACACATGGGGTGGCTACTACCATGGAAGAGAAAGTTACTAATTTTGCAGACGGATTGCCTGAAAAGTGGGCTTCATTCGTGTCTAATCTTAGACAGAATGGAATGCTGGCAAAACTGGATATTAATGACTTCATTCTTAATTTGTGAGAAGAGTCACTTAGGATGAAATACAGAGCTCAAAAGTCTTCGTACTATCAAAATCCAGCTTTATACAATGCCACGCCTCAAGCTAAGACATCTGGAGCACCTCTCCGGACTTCATTTGTGTCTAGCTCATCGGGTCCTTCACATGCACCTCCTTCAGGATCAGACAAGTCGGGACTTTCTTGTTCCCACTATATTGGATCCGAAGCAAGTGCTACTAAACTGAAGATCGAGAATCCCGGAAATGTGACCGTGGATGTAGCTCGAGAACACATGGATCTTTTGGCTGCAATGGTCCATTCTTATGATGAACTTGTTGCTGGAAAGATTGGAAACTGCCATCTGGCAGACGAGGACTACGAGCAGGTGGACGAAATGGAGCTTGAGAGGATGGATATAATGTGGGCTTTAGCTAGTGCTGTCCAGAGGACAAAGAAGTTTGTAAAACAAACCGGACAGAACTTAGTAGCTACTAAGGATACCACCTTCGGCTTTGACAAGAGCAAAGTGACCTGCTTCAACTATGGAGAGAAGGGGCACTTCAAAAGAGAATGTGTCAAGCCTAAGAAGACGAGTAACGGGAACCCGTTCTCGTCCTTCACTCGTCAAGACAAGCAAGCTACCAGTTCTACTTCATCAAGCAAGGATTCAAAAGCCTTGACTGCTCATGATGATGAAGGACAGGATTGGAGCTTTAGGTTTGTCTCACCAAGGGAATCAAACATTGCAAGTGTAGAAGATATTGACAGTGATTCCGCTAGTGAAGGAGATCTAGCAGTTGAGATAGCAATGTCACATACTGAAGAAGCAACTGCAACCAAGGTCAGTTATAAGCCTAAAGAGGAGACTACCACGTCAGGGACAGAAAAGAGAGAATCACCTGAACCAGAGACATCTGATGCTGCGTTGATGGCTAACTCTTCTGAATCAACTCAGGTAAGTACTACTGACCAAATGTTTAATAATCATGCTTGTTCTGATTGTGATACCTTTAGGAATAGCATAGATGGTAAATTTGCTAGGTTATTAGATCATAATGATAACTTAGTAAAAGATTTGCAACTATGCACTGCGGCTAATAGGGTATTAAAACAAAATGAGCACAACTATAAAGAAAAGATAGACCTTTTGACTAAACAGCTTAGGGAAACCGAAGTAGTTGCTTTTAACCAAGCTAATGACATTAGGTATTATCTAAACTCCCTAGAAGACACTAAGAAGCAAAAGGCAGTTCTAGAAGTAGAAGTAAATTCATTAAAATAGAAACTGCACAGTTGGACTAGCTCTTCACACATAGTCCAACACTTAGTGAGAGAAAGGAACAACGGGGAGGGATTGGGTTATAAAGTGGTACCACCACCATCTGAGATGTTGATAAATGCTAAGACTAGACCGATAAATAATAATCCCATCAAGGATCATATGGTGACTACTCCTCTTGTTAGTGATCCAGATTCCTTATGTTCATCTCTTGACTCTGGAAACAAACAAAAGGAGACCACTTCAAAGGAAAAGGATAAATTGCCTTGTGTTAATCTGGAAAAGGAGTGTGAAAAGGCTAATTTAAAGTCAGGGTCAAACAAAGTCAAATCAGGACCTAAAAAGACTTCTAAGGTTAATCTTTCACACATCTCAAGTCAAAAACCAATTAACCAAAAAGAAAAGGATGTTAAACAGGTTAAAACATTTAACTTTGTTAAACCAGAGAAAACAACCAAAGAACCAGAGTCAAAACCTAAAGTGAGTTATGTTACTAGAGTGTCACACATTTCTCCACAAAGAAAGTTTAATCATAAAGTTGATAGCAAGTCGTGCAACAATTGTGGTGAATATGGACACATTGCCTCCTATTGTCACTGCTATCAGACACCTAGGAAGAAGATTGAACTTCAGGTTTCAAAGCCTAGGTCTTCTAAGAGGATTTCTCTGACTCCCCCTAGAAGAACTAGTGAATCTAAAATTCAACCTGTAAGTTAGTCGACTGTTTATCACAAATAGGCATTGCACAAATCTGGATTATGGAAGGAGAAGACATCCTCTGTGTCTGATAATAATGACAAGAAGGAACCTGAGCTACCCTCTTCCTCTAAGGGTCAATGGGTAGAATTTATAATGTGTGATGCCTCGGGGAAACCCAAGCCAGTAAAGGCTTGGGTTCCTAACCCAAACTAATCCTTTACTTTGCGTGTGCAGGGTGTTCGGTACAGTGCTGAAACTAACACGTGGATAGTAGACAAGCATCCAGGCACATGACAGGAAACAGAGCTCTTTTATCAAACGTCAAGCAAATAAAAGGAGGGCATGTTTCGTTTGCTGGAAACAAGGGTGGCTATATCACAGCCCAGGGAGAAGTGGGGAATCAGAAAGTTAAGTTTGATAAAGTGAACTACGTTCAACAACTACAAAATAACTTACTTTTTGTTTCCCAAATATGTGATAAGGGATTTAAAGTCATCTTCGACAACAAGAAGTGTTACGTACTAAAGAAAGACTACGTGATCTCAGAGGACCAAGTTTTGATGACTGCTTCAAGATATAAAGATCTTTATGTCTTGGATCTGTCAACAGCTTCTACAATGGATCATGAGGTTTAGTGTTTTCTATCTAAAGCTACTGAAAAGGATTCCATCTCCTGGCATAGGAGAATGGGACACATTAGTCAAAGGAAGATGAATCACTTGATTCAGAAGGATCTGGTAAGAGGAGTTAATGTCAAGAACTTTCAGCTTCCTGACTTTTGTGTAGCTTGCAAGAAAGGCAAACAGACAAAGAAGTCTCATACGGAAAAGAAATTTCATTCAATAGAACTTTCTCTTGAACTTCTTCACATGGATCTGTTTGGTCCAGTCAGTACAAAGAGCATTGCAGGCGACTTGTACTGTTTTGTGGTCACTGATGACTACTCAAGGTTCACTTGGGTAATGTTTCTGAAATCGAAATCAGAAACATTTGAATCATTCAAGGAGTTGGTAACCACACTGGAATCTCTTTACAAGCTGAAAGTTAGACAAGTACGCTCAGACAACGGAACGGAATTCAAGAACCAGTGGATGGAGGCATACTGCAAGGAAAAGGGAATTGTGCATCAATTCACTTCTGCCTACACACCTCAGATGAATGGCGTTGCTGAGAGAAAGAACAGAAGCTTGATAGAGACAGCACGGACTATGCTGGCAGACTCGAAACTGCCTATCCAATTCTGGAATGAGGCAGTGGCGAATGCATGTTATACACTGAATCAAGTCCTGATAGTCAAGCGCCACGGAAAGACATGTTACGAGCTACTACAAAGACGCAAACCGAACTTGGAGTATCTCGAACCATTTGGCGCGCCGTGCACACTTCTGAAGAAGACACAAGAGGGTAAATTCAGCGAGAAGGCAGATGAAGGCATCTTTCTAGGATACAACATACCGAACAAGCGAGTTTACAACAACTCAACGGGTCTAGTAGAAGTGTGGTGTAATGTTGGCGTTCAGCGATATACCACACCACCTACTGGCAAAGGACCCACCTACTTTTTCGACTATGATGGATTCTTCAAGTCCTTCAACATCTCTCTCTCTCCCTCGAATGACGAGTTAGCTATACGAATGATGTATGATATCTTGAATACACCAACATCTAGCTCACAGGGAGATTCATCTACTCAGTCAGGAGGAACAGGTTCCAGTTCCTGAAACTCCACAAGCATCTACCAGTGATGCAACCTCGACTTCAGAGCCTCAAACTCCAACTACCTCAGATGCAGAACCAAATGTTCATAATCTTGGCTCTGAGGTAGCTGTTCCTACTACTCCAGGATCACGGCTAAACGTCTATCATCTATTAGACAATGTCATTGGAGATGTTAGATCAGGAGTACAAACCCGAAATCAGCTATACTCAGCTGATTACGCCTTAGTTATGGAGAAGGGATATATTCATGATGGTGCTTATCGGTGTTTTGTCTCACAATTTGAGCCAAAATACGTCAGTGAAGCACTAAATGATGAGGCGTGGGTGAGTGCAATGCAAGAAGAACTTCTCCAGTTCAAGAAGTTAGGTGTATGGACTCTGGTTGATAGACCTAAAGGTGCTAAAGTAATTGGCACCAAATGGGTCTTGAAATGCAAGAATGATGACCAAGGGGTCATTATCAGGAACAAAGCTCGACTGGTGGTTCAGGGTTTTCGCCAAGTCGAGGGATTGATTACAATGAGGTGTTTGCACCCGTGGCGGATGGAAGCCATTCGTATATTCCTTACCTATGCATCATACATGAAGATTAAAATCTATCAATTAGATGTGAAGAGTGCATTCCTTCATGGGGAATCAGAGAAACAGTCTATGTAAGTCAACCGAGGGATTTGAGGATCCGTATCATCGAGATAGAGTCTTCAAGCTCGACAAGGCTTTATACGGGCTTCATCAAGCTCCAAGAGCTTGGTATGAGAAACTCTCTACTCATCTTGTGAAACACGACTTTCGCAGGGGAGTAATTGACTGCACGCTGTTCATTAAAG
The DNA here is from genome assembly GCA_025506515.1 of Flaveria trinervia. Taxonomy (NCBI): domain Eukaryota; kingdom Viridiplantae; phylum Streptophyta; class Magnoliopsida; order Asterales; family Asteraceae; genus Flaveria; species Flaveria trinervia. The sequence continues at coordinate 41,974,164 of CM046452.1, read as the reverse complement.
AGAAAGATGGCGACCTACTGCTCGTACAGATCTATGTTGATGACATAATTTTCGGTTCAAAGAACGAAGAGTTATGCAAAGAGTTTGAAGTAGTTATGAAGAAAGAGTTTGAGATGAGTGCTATGGGGGAGACGAAGTTCTTTCTCAGGCTACAGGTGGATCAAACATCAAATGGGATCTTTCTACATCAGACCAAGTACGTAGGAGACATTCTCAATCGCTTTGACATGGAGAATGCATCTGCTGCTGGTACTCCACTTGCTACGAATCACGACATAGCACCTGATGAAAATGGTGATCTTGTAGATGCCACGATGTACCGAGGAATGATTGGATCCCTCATGTATCTCACTGCTTCAAGACCTGATATCATGTATGCTACATGTTATGTTCTAGATATCAGGCTAAACCTAAGGTCAATCATCTGATCGGGGTCAAAAGGATTTTTCGCTATCTAAAGGGTACACCCACACTTGGGTTGTGGTATCCTCATGATGATGATTTTGAGCTCACGGCGTATAGTGACTCGGATTACGGAGGCTGCAAGATGAACTACAAGTCTACATCCGCAGGGTGTCAATTCTTTGGGAGAAGACTAGTGACTTGGCAGTGTAAGAAACAGACATCGGTTGCATTGTCCACCTGTGAAGCCGAATATGTTGCTGCTGCAAGTTGCTGTTCACAAAGTCTGGATTCAACAGCAAATGCGGGATTACGGTTTAAAGTTCTCCTCTACTCCTATTTGTGTTGATAACTCTGCTGCAATTGCAGTAACTAAAAATCCGGTCCAACATCCTAAGACCAAACATATCGGTATTAAATACCATTTCATACGAGACTGTTTTGAAAAGAACTTAATTGATGTGGTAAAAATTAATACTGATTTTCAACGCGCTGACCTTTACACTAAAGCCTTTGATAAACCACGTTTTCAATATTTGCTAGAGGTCAACAGCGTTAAAAAGAAAAGTGATGTTATTCCTGATGAGATCATGTGTAGTCCGATGTAGGTTAGTTAAATTTTTTTCCTTTTATTTTATTGGTTTATTTTAGTCTGTTTAATTTAAACTCATATTATTTTGCTGGCTATTAAAATCCTAAAATAATTAAACCAGTTATGATTTTAGTATTTTAGGGGGAGAATAAGTCAGCAAGTTAACATTAAAAAAAGGTAGAAGGAGTGGAAAGCTAATATAAGGAAGATCGTATCCGTGATACCGATTCAAACCCTTTGGAATATGATAGTACACAGGAACAAATCAAGAGGGACCTTGAAATTTTAATTTAGAAAAGGTGCAAAAATTCAAAGTATAAGTCTATGTTGTCTAAGCAATATAAAAGGGAAGATGATAGAAAAACTGGTAACTCTTAAGGTAACACAATGAGAGTAGACCTAGAGGTTGCTAGACCACAATTGATATGTCGGTAGATTCAACACAATAGATGATTAGACCTGACTGGTGATCTCAAGATCAAACTAAGTGGTTCAACTAACTGTGGGCTCCCATCTTATCACTGGTTAACACAATCAACTATATTCCAATAAGGGGAAATGAGCATGTAAACGCCACAAATATGTGCGGATGACCATAAATAGAGCAAAGCACGGAAAAATGAAATAAAAATGCTATCAAGCTAATGACTTATGTTATTGGTGCATTTGGGCAACATAAAATTAAGTTGCTCTAATAGGAGATAGGTTGTGTGCCTCTCTGCTGTGCGATGGCACTGACCTGAGGATAAGCATAACCTAGATATTCTAGAATTCATTGTTGTTTGTCGCCTCTCTGCTGTGCGATGGCACTGACCTGAGGACTGGCTTCTCTTTGACAGCTCTAAGAATAGTCTCTCCTTGTAATAATACCCGTAGACCGCTCAAAAGCTCCTGAGGAATGTTGCTTACCATATAAGCGCGGGATCCACAAATGTTAGTTGAAATAATTAAACTAAAACAATCACCAGTTGGGTCAAAAGTCTATGTATGGATTTAAGTGGACAAACATATTGACAATCATTGTGACTGCAATTCTTGAAAGTTGATTCAATGTGGTAATCTACGAGCTTCAGTATGATTTCCTAAAGTTGCAAATGAATCTGGATGAACACCAAGAATTGAGCATCAAGAGATTTTGATAACAAGTCCAAACTGATTTGAACTGGCTGTATGATTCCAAAATGGAATTGGTCCAGGTATGGTCAATCTAAGTTAAAGCGTCCATCCGAACCAAATCCAGTAGATTTCCATCTCAGGACTTATCTCTCACAAAAAGCAAAAACAATTTTTATTTTTAGTTTAATTTTCTAATTTAGTCAGTTGTTTTAGTTGTTTGTTTGTAGGATTACATCAGGAAAATCAGTAAGGGATCAACTCACTAACAAGGTCATGTCTGAGATGACCACATATGTATTAAAAGGTAAATCAGTCACGTATGAGGTGATAAAAGGGTTTTCAAGTCAAAACGATCATGTCTAAGATGATCAACTGCTCATAACGTAAATCTGCAATTAAAGGGATTTTAAAAGTTAAATATTCAAATTGGCAAAAAAGTTAATAATATGACCTATTCGCACGAATGGACCATCCATATGGACCAATCATACGAATGGAAGCTATTCGTACGATGGACAATGAATATGGACTATTCAACCGAATGGCCCATACGATTGGCCCAGTCGGATGAGTAAGGGCGAATGAGTGAGTCAGTCGCACGACTGAGATTCAGTCGGACGACTGAAGAAGGACGATTGAACCAATCGCACGACTGAGTCCCACTCGCACGACTGAAAGGTGCGTATGAGCTCAGTCACACGATTGAATATAGGGTTAATATAAATAGAAGGAGAGTCGGTCGCAGAGACTCACCACCTTCAAAATCACCTGAATCGCACGAATTAACCCAACTCTGCAAAAATTTCAATTTATCGCTAAACCCCCCGTTTCTTGATTACTGACCATCTACATCGACTCTACAGGTAATTTACGGTATAGATGCACTCCCATAACTTTAAATTTGATGAAAAAACCGGTACATTCGGACTCGCAAAGTAACCGAGACTTAAGTGACTAAATAACCTACCTAAATGACTCAAACAAACGAAAGTAACGTTGTTAGGTGGTTTAAGAATGTATTGCGAGTCAAATGAACCAGATAACGATGTCTAAAACTAAAAAATGGTGAAAAAGAGATTTTGAATTGAACAGTCAGTACATCATGCGAATGGACAGAGTGATGAACTTTAGTCGCACGACTGAAGGGCTCAAACTGCTTAAACGCATGACTGAACCATGCGTATGAAGTTCAGTCGCACGACTGGTGTAACCGCATGAGGGTATATACGTAGGAGCCCAGTCGCACATCAGAGGTACGTAGGGGATCAATCGCACGACTGAGTCCCATTCGTACGGTTCAATCGCACGACTGAACCCCTTTCGCACGGTTCAATCGCACGACCGAACTCCTTTCGCACTGTTCATCGTACGCCTGAACTCAGTCGCACAATCTCAATCGCATGACAGAAAGATTTTCTTCAAGCTTAAGGTTTTCATGACTTCCTTAGTCAATGGTACTAATGTTTACTATCTTTGTGTAACAGATGGCGAGTAGATGGATTATCAGCACAAAGCACAATATATGTGCTCATCTGGACTTAACATCCAGAAACGCTGCTGATTTCTCTGGCATGATAACATTTCTACTGAGATCGAGGATTGCACATGCCATATCTACTCCTTGCACTCCGTATCGATCTATTCAACAAGCCTTCTGGGAAGGGGCTACAGTTGATAGATCGTCTGAGCCTCATTGCATCAGAAGTACCATATTTGGAGAGGCTATTACTATTTCAGAGGTGGATCTAAGGATCGTACTACAATTGGGGGATGACGCTGATTGTCTGACTCGATTACACCCCCTCACAGTCAGAGGATGCTTTCTTAGAGCCAAATACTATGAGGACAATAATCTGGGGTACTCAACAAGAGTAACCTCTATCCCCAGTTTAAATATCTTGCGCACGTGCTGCTCAAGTGCATGGCTTCCAGAAAAGGTGGTTTTGATGAGCTGTCTGACCAGATGCAGAACGCGTACGTTGCGTTGGTGCTGAACCATCCGTTCAGCTTCTCCAAGATGATCTTCACCTATTTGGTGGAGAACATCGAGGGGAAAGGGAAGGAAGCCTTTTGTATGTACCCGAGGTTTATGCAGATGATCATAGATCAGAAGCTTCCCTCCCTGCCGAAGGAAAAGGAGGATGCGGTAGTCTTGGAGGTAATGGATGACACTACCCTGGGAAGGATGAAAGTGTACAGGGGAAAGCAAGTGAAGCCTCCTGTCAGGAGGTTGTTTGGTCATCTTGCCCGGGATGACTACGTGGTGCCAGCAAAGAGAAAGTGGCGTCACGATGATAGTGACTCTGATGTGGAACAGATAGCTCTACCCACTCATGACTCAGATGATGATAACAGTGGGGATGTTGGAGACGATATGCCTATTCCACTCAGAGGCACTGTGTCTGATTCTATACCTCCAGTGTCCGTCACAGCTGGAGAAGTAACCGAGTCAGCGGGATTTCATCAGGATTTTGTTCTTAGCGCCGAGGAGGAGGATGAATCGGATGAGGAGCCCTTACGCGAACTGTGGGAAGGAAAGTTGTCCCACAGAACATGGGTTAGGGTGGTTGGTGAACACCAAGAGACTCCGGAGATACTGATACTGACCCAAGCTATGCACCGGGGTCCACAGGCAGGGTTGTAGGGGGAGCTTCCACCTCAACTGGAACAAGGAGGAAGAGAATGGCTAAACCCCATGGCCAGAAGAAGAAGAAGCGTCGGGTGACCTTCCTCACCACCACATCTACCAATCACCACATCCACCACAGCCACCACATCCACCACATCACCACATCCACCACAACCACCACATCCACCATACACACACAAGCCACCACATCCACACAGCCACCACATCCACCACATCCACCACATCCACCACATCCACCATATCCACCACAGCCACCACATCCACCACAATCCACCACATCTACCACAGCCACCACCATACCTCCCACCACAGTATAGATTCCCTCCACCACCATATCCTTTACTCCCACATCACCTCCACCATTATACAGACCTATTTCACTACAGCCACATCTACCACATCCACCACAACCACCAATCCACCACATCACCCAACCACCACATCCACCATCCACCAGAGCCACCACATCCACACAGCCACCAATCCACCACATCCACCACAGCCACCACATCCACCACATCCACCACATCTACCACCAGCCACCACCATACCTCCCACCACAGTACAGATTCCCTCCACCACCATATCCTTTACTACCCACATCACCTCACCATTATACAGGACCTATCTTCACTACAGCACCCCTCCACCACCACGTCACACCAATCAATACCCTAAGCCCCATCACATACTTATAGATCTCCTCTACCTCTAATCGGGGTAGAGGAACAGTTCGTCAGCACTTAAGAGAATGGTGATGCGCTTACTGGCTGCTGATGAGGAAAAGGCAGCTCAGATCCGCCAGCTTACTGACTGACTGATGCACAATCTCACCAAATTGCAGAGCAGGCTCGAGTTATAGAGGAGCAGGCCCAGCAGATGGCTGCTCAGAGCACCAAGATGGACCAACTCCAAGCTCAAAGTGTCACATCAAGCAAGAAAATAGAGGAGCTAGAGAAGGCAAAGAAGATTATCTTGTTAAAACTGAAAGGATCTAAGGAGGAGCCATTGAAGATCAGGGAAGGAGACAGATATGATGATGATGAAGATAATGATGAGGATGATGAGAGTGATACTGAGGAGTATGAAGATATAGAAAGAGATAGGACAGAGGAGAAGGACGATGATGAAGAAGCAGAAGGAGGGGATGCACCTGCATCGGCCCCTGCTACAGGTCAAGAGAAAAGGAAAAAGAACAGACAAGATCAATCAGCTTCTACCTCTGCTCCTCCAAGTGATGAAACAATGATACAAGATAAAATTAAAGACTAGATGTTATGTATTTATTTTCTTTTGTATTTGAATCCTGTATTGAACACAATGTATTTAATGTTTATATTACTTTAATGCATTTCTGTTTGATTAATTACTAATGATTTATGTGTGTAATGTTTAAATCGAACAGATCAAAATTACCAAAGAGATGATTTTGATGTTGCTCCCCTTCAGCAGGTTAAGTCTCAACTAACAATGATTCTTGATCTGCAAGGGATTGTCAGGAGGTCAGTGAATTATACCCCTGAAGAAGGGGAAATAATTCATGACCTATCAAATGAGCAACTCGCAGAGCTTTTCAAGCTAAATCCAGACGAGATAGTGAAAGATGCTCTGACATGCGATTCGACTAGTGACGAAGAGCTCAACAATGTTGATGAAGTCGAGATTGAAGATGTCACTGCCGAGGATTACCCTCAGTACGCTGACAATCAGGGTAATATGGTCCCCAATCTGGGTGAATCCCTTGTCAGCGATACTTTTGAGGTGTTGAACAAGATGGAGCAAGAAACAGAGAAAGCAGAAGACACAGCCCAAGCCTCAAATGATGATGTCGACATTTGAAAGGCTGAGTGGGTTGCATGTTTTGAAGAAGTTAGAGCCCAACGTACTACACCAAAGAAGGATTCCTACACCAAACTCTATAGAGTCAAGAAACACCACAAGGTGTCAGGAAGGATCATAGCATGGGTGTACTTTGAAGATCTCACTGCGTATGCAATTAAGAGAGAACAGGGCATAGAGTACTTCAGATTCCCACATGATCTGAAGACTCTTCCAGGTTTTGAGCTCAACCAGTTGGCCAAACTAAAGCTTTTGTATGCTGACCCGAGGAAGATGTCAGGTTGGTTTGAGGCTACCCTAAAGAAGGAGTACCACACTAGATGGGTTAACTTTAGACCCCAACAGCCTACTAGGTATATCAGAAGGTCTGAGGTTGATGCCATTACTGGCAAGCCTAAGATAGTGTTTAAGTGGAATCCTCCACGCACAATGTCAAGAATCCCACTCAAGGAAATGCCACAGGATTTCACTCCACATTTTAAGTGGTGGTACTATGATTGGAGAATAGCTTAAGCGGTCATAGTCTTAAGCAAAGATGGACAAATGGCTACTATCAGGGTATTCGACCCGATGTGGCTTACAAACTTGTCGGAAAGTGATGTCTATACGCTATACAAGTGGCCACTGTTCTATGATACGCAAGATATTGTACAAGCCCTCCAGTTCCAGAATGTTATACGACTCTGCTTCGCGTTTGAGATTCACACGGGAGTCACAAAAGAGGAGAAGTACAAGAAATACAAGGAGGTTATGCAGAATACAAGAGATTAGAGAGATCTAGGTCCAAGGGGGAGTTTGTTGATACATATGTCCCTAGATCATGATATGAAATGTAATAGATCTTGTTTATCTGATTCTGGTGTAATTTGATATGATTAATGAAATGATATTGTTTGTTTGTGATTTGTAATGACTAATATTTCATTAATGAGTTGATATTAAATTGGTTAATTAGGTTAGCGATTGTTTGAATGGTTACACATAATGTTTATTAATTAATACATTCAAACTTAACATAATGAAGTTCTCATGCAAATGGCCCATGCGAATGGACCATAAGCATGAATAACTTCATACGAATGGCTCAGTCGCACGACTGAACACTCAATCGTGTGGATGAATCAACCGCATGGTTCAATCGCACGACTGAACCATATTAATGATTCAGTCGCACGATTGAATGATACTAACCTATAAATACAACCCAATTCGTGAAAAATGGGGGCTTTTAATTCTATTTTGACTCCAGACGTACCCTAGCCGTCCAGAAGCCTGCCAATTCGTTCTCCAAGTTCATAGAACACATTAGATCGATTCCCAATCGATTTCTAACGTTAGTTTCAATTCTTTATTGATTCTTCGTGTGTTCTCACTGATTGGATCGCCAATCAAATAGGATTCCGCACTATTTGATCTGGTTTACACACTAATCTCCAGGTATTTCGTTCAAATACCAGGTCCTAACAGTTACTTTGAAGAATAACAAGAAACTTAAGGGAGTTCAATCAGAAGAAGAACATTCGTTGATAGAATTCTGTGATAAATATTTTGAAAAAGTTACAACTCCTGGACTAAAAGTGATTGAAGGTAATCAAAACTCAAAGCCAATTCTCAGATGGTTTTATAACACTGAGACATTTGAGGTGAAGTTAGTCCGAAATCTAGAAAGATGGATGAGGACATGATTACTTTATTTGGAGTTTTTGAGCTAAAACTGTTACATCCAAGTTATATCTCATTTTTGTCAGTACAAAAATTTGATAAAGTATCTCCTAAAGTGGCTGAGCAAGACAAGAAATATTTCATTTCTATTATCAATGTGATGAACGCTGCCATGGAAAGAATTTCTTTGAGAAAAGCGCTTGCGTATGCCAACATTGTTAAGAAAGATATTAAAGATATTGAATTCATGAGAATATCAAGAAAAGGGGTCTTAGAAGTGTATTCAAAGGAAAGTAACAACCCATTGAGTTATATGCTAACATTGATATTTCATGTCTTTCAAAAGATACATTCAAAAGAATGGATAAGATGGAGATTAAAACAAATGAAGCTAAACCAGAACAACGCATTCTTTCAAGTAAATTCAAGTCGGCTATATCAAAAGCTTTGAAAGAGATAGAAATATACAAACAGAAGCCAATGTTCAAAGTCAAAGAAGAACCAGCAGATTTCTTTGAATGATGAAGTCAAGGCTGAAGATAGAATTAAAGATAGAGTCAGCAGTCAAGCTTGAAGATTTTGAAGTCTGAAGACCATGTCAATCTTAGGGGGAGTATTGTTAAATGCTCTAAGAAAGATTAACATGTTTTTTTTATTTGTCTTTTGATATTTTGTAATAGTATAGGGACTATTTCTGTAATTTGTTAGTTCCTTTACTTTATGTTTTGAGTATAAATAGCTTAGATTTGCAGGTAGATAAAAAAACAAATACACAAGATATTCGAATCTGTTTTTCATGCTTGTAATTGTCTTAGCTTGATATGAATGAAAACTTGAATTTTATTGATATCTTGTTTTGATTTGATTACTTTGTGTGAATTTCATTGAATTGTGTTACAAATCATCACAGATATATTCATTTGATCCTATCAAAAAATGTAAATTATAAATACTAACAACAATCAATTAAACATAAGTAATATTCATAGTTGGAATAGATATAGAATTACTTGGATTAGATCTAATAAGCTCCTCACAATAGTCCCTAAGGATTTCATATTGAGCCTTATAATCTCCCTGAATTGTTTTAGTTGCAAGCATCTTAGCCCTGAAAATCTTTTGAGATGTAACTTGAACTTGGAATTTCTCTTGCAATATCTCTTCAAGAACTCTTAGTGGTATGCTAGGATTCACTCTTATGGTTGGTTCAATCTCTTTGGCTAACCAACTTATGGTGCATAACTTAACATCTCTAGTTTGTAGACAATGGTGTTCATTGATTAAGTTTTTACAACCCAAGACCCTTCTCTTTTCTGGTTTATTATGTGCAATCTCCAAGGGCAAGTGGGTGTCCAGATCTTTTTCTTAGGTTTAGACTTTGTAGACTTAGAAGTGCCTATTTCTAGGTAGCCCTGTTTTGTCCCTTTCTTATTACATTCACACATACCCATACTTGGATTTATTCCTAAACACACCACACAAAATCTATCTTTGTCATTCTTTGTCATATACAATTGTCTTCTACAATCTATTGCATGCTTTTTGACCATGACTCTTATATCATCCCTACTACCAAAAGCTTGACCAAGATAGAAGGGACAATCGGCAGATAGTTTTGATTTTTTCTTCTTTTTCCTAATGCTACTTAATGCCACTTCCAATGGTGGTTCATTTCTATAATCACTTAAACTATCAAAGTTATCAAGGTGAAGATCATCATATACTAGCTCTTCATCAATAACAAGATCTTCACCTTTATAGTCAACCGTTACTCCAAATTTAGCATAATCTTCATCATCTCTAACATGCTCCACATACACCTCAATAACTTTATGCTTCTTAACATACTTTGTCAACATACTAACATCAGTTTCATTAGCTAATGGTCTTAAACCGAAATCCAGTTCCTCACCTGGAATTTTAAAGTGTTGTCTTTTTACATCTTCTTTTGCATAACCAAGTTTCTCTAACATATTATGAACCATACTAATCGAGAAACGATGGAAACAACCATGTCAATAAAATTAACGGTACCATTGTGATATATTGTATCCGGAAACTCGCTAAACTCTCCCCCGTGGTGAAACTCCATTGTAAAATAACTATGGTTTCTACCTAAAACAAAAAATTAACATAATTTTCAACAAAGTTTCATGATTTCAACAAAGATTACAACTTCAAATACAAAATAACTTACAATACACCGCACTATATCATAATCTTTACCAAATTTTCATACAGACCACGTGGAAGTATCTCGAACATCCATTGATATTGAACAAACTCACAGGACGAGCTCTTGCTGTTCGATTTTGAGATTCAATTGAATGGTCGAATTTAGTAGAATTGGATTGAATGGTTGAAAAGTTGATTCGAATTGAATAGTCGGATGATCATTTGAATGTCTACATGTATTTTTAGGTTAAAATTTTAATGTATAGTGTAGAAAGATGTTAATACCCCTCACATGGGTTGATTTAAATAAAACTTAATCTCAAATTAACTTGACTAACAAGAATGGATGAGAATGATAACTTTTTTGTAAAGTTAGGGAGTCATAAGGGAAATAAAATAATTTTGGATGAAAATAACAAAACATACAAAAACTCAGGGACGAAAATGGCAATTAACTCTATATATATATATATATATATATATATATATATATATATATATATATATATATATATATATATATATATATATATATATATGTATGTATATATATATATATATATATGTATGTATATATATATATATGTATGTGTATATGTATATATATATAAGAACTCTAAGAAACAATATCAGCCCCTTGTAAGGCCCCGTTCTCGAGCACCTCACAGTTGGTCAATCACAGCAGTTAAAACACTACACATTATAATTATACAAACTTAAGCAGCGGAAATGATTTATCAAAAACCATTCATTTCATTTAAAACACTGTTATTAAGCACTACATCATCATTTACTATTTACAAAAGAATTGTTTTAACGCATTACAAAACAACAACAACATAGAATACGAATGGATGTCAGTCTGTCCCTGCCGAGTAGCTTCACCCTTGTGCCATCCTCAGCAATAACTACCTGCCAACTGAAAATGTATAAAAGTCAGCGTTGCTAAGTGAATTATAGTCTTAAAAGTAATAAAATACTTTCTATATGTTGTATATGAAAATACTCTTTTGTGTAAAATACAACTCTGTACTGTATATGCGAGCACGCATTAACTATATGAACATATATTGCTCGTTCACTTTACTGTATGCCTTGTCTGTTCTGTAAACTTTTATCTTTATCTTTCACTTTCTGTATGGGCCAATGAGCAATACCCCAACAGTATGCGCGATGGAAAACGGGTGATGGGCCATCTATATCCCTCGAAAGGGTCAACTATATCCCTCGAAAGGGTCAACTGTATCCCTCGAAAGGGTCAACTATATCCCTCAAAAGGGTCAATTGTATCCCTCAAAAGGGTCAACTATACTATATAAAAGGCCAACCCAATCACCCAGGACACGCTACAAAGGTCCTGCCAATCTTAATTGATTGGCCCTGTGTGCATAATACGGTAGCTAACCCGCAACACAGTTGAGCTAATGACAATATGGTCGTGTACCTCCTGTAAGTTTGCAAGACTTGTTAACATTTTATTAATGTTCCTCTTCTTTTCTTTATTGCTCTTTCTCTTTATTATTACGATATACTTTACGTTACGATATTAAACATACCACGTAAAGTCACATACTATAAGTAATAATAATAATAGCAATAATAATAATAAGGAACAATCATAACCATGCATGAAACATCATCATAAATAAGCCCTAGTCAACCCTCGGTCAAAACCCTAAAAGCACAGACTCCCAGAAAATTTTGTAAAAATTTCTAAGTGCTTAGACGCTTTGGCACTATTTGGGCGCATGAGCCCTGTTTGGGCGTTTCATCACTATGTAGGCACATCGGCCAACACTTAATCCTTTTATCCCTTCAGGCGCATGAACTATTCAGGCGCATGGGCACTATTCGTGCGTATGAACACTTAGGCGTATGGGTTATTCGGACGCATGGACACTTAGACGCATGAGCCACTTGGGCGCATGGGCACTATTGGGGCGCATGGCCCTACACTTAGTCATCCGACTAATATTTCTAGGTGCATGGACCACTGTTCAGGTGCATGGGCTATACTTAAACATTTCTAAGGCAATCTTAGGCACATGGGCTACTGTTTAGGCGCATGGATTATACTTAAATCCTTCTAAGGCATTTTCAGGCGCATGAGCCTTATCTAGGCGCATGGACCCTCTGTGTAACATATTTCTAATATGTTTTCAAACCCATCTGTTTTAAGCTTAACATGAATATTCTAAACATGAATAACCTATAAACATTCAAGAATCAACATCTAATCATCCACACTACATACGTGTAAACATACATAAACTTTGTAAAATCATTTTAATACATTTTCAGCCCCAAAGATAGTTTAAAACAAGTAAAAACCAGGGTCTAGAACTCACCTAGTGCAACTTGGGTGTTTCTTCCTTTCTAACCCGCTTGCAATTGAGTTCAAACATCTAAAAACAATGCCAAACACACACACCAGAGCACATACACAACCACATAAGCACATAAGCATGTAACCGGGATAAAACCCGTCATAAACATTTAAAAACCATGAATTTTTACCTTGAATTCGACTTCTCGTCTTCTTCTTTTCTTCAAACCCCGAAGTTTTGCTCTCTCTCTCTAAACCAAAAGAAAGTGTGATGTGAAGGGAGGGTGGGCGGCCATGCCCACCTTTACACCAACTTTTTCAAAGATTTGTCATTTTGGACACTTTTAGTCCTTCCACTTGGACTTTATTGTTTTTTTTCATTTATTCTTCATGTCTTGTCTTTTTAAAATAACCGGGTGTTACACCCCTCATATATATAGATACACATATGTATATATATATATACATACATGTATATATATATATATACATATGTATATTTATATATACATACGTATGTATATATATATATACATATATATATATATACATATGTGTATATATACATATGTGTATATATACTTATGTATATATATACATATGTATATATACGTATTTATATATATATATATAGATATATATGTGTATATATATATATGTGTGTGTATATATACATATACATATATGTATATATATATATGTGTATATACATACATATATGTATATATATAATATATATATATATATATATATATGATTTTTAAATAAAAAAGTTACATGTATTGAGACAGTGTTTATAAATGATCGAGTGATTGACATTAAAAATAAACTTAGTTAGTACAAAAGTATAACCATTATATCCTTTTATTTATAAAAACTAAAAAATATTATAGGGTTAATATACTAACACCACACATTATAAATTGACACCATTCTATACGCCTTGTATCACACCACACATTATAAATTGACACCCTCCTATATGTGTTGTATAGGGAAGCTGTCATAGAGCTATACGTTCCATATATATAGCCCTATACGACCCCTTTATGCAACACATGTAGGTCTATGCGACGCGTTTAACAAATTTTGACACTAATTAAAAGAAAATTTTAAGGGGCTGTCATAGGAGTTATACGTTCCATATAAGCTATACGGCCTCCATATGCAACATGTATAGGACTAGACGACCCATATTAGGCTAAACGACCTATATAAAAATTTGAGGTGTTGATTTACAATTTTAATTTGTTCCAATAATAAAACTCCCTAATATCCGCCACCTAAGCCAATGTCCTTTTAGATCCATCACAATTCCATCTTCTTGTCAAGCCGAGAGAGAGCAATACGGGTTGACTGTCATAGATGAGGTGTAATTTATATTACAAATCTTACTAGAATTATAATATATATTAATTAAATTTAGTAACCCATGTAACCGGTTGAATAAAATAAAATATTAATATGATAAAATTATTAATTATAAAATGATATTTTAATATATGATATGATTAAAATTATGTAGCAGAAAATGTATAAGTAAAAAACAATGTTATCAACATTTTAAAATTTTATTTTTCAAAAATATATAAACATTTTGTTTTAAAACAAATGTATAAAAATGTCATTTTTAAAAAAATTCCTAATTATAACTCCCAAATTTAATTATTTTTTTGTTTTAGAAATCAACTTTTTAAAAATACCATTTTCAAAATATTTAGTAGTTTGGAAAAAGTCTTTGCTGTAGGATGTTTATTATTTTATCAATGTTTAATATATTTATAAATAACATTCATAAATATATCTCTTTCTTAATTTATTAAATCTAAAAAGTATTAAATGATATTATTCGTAATTAAGGTAATTAATTAATATGAGAGAGAGGTTAATTTTTTTATTGAGAATGATTGTGGTATTGCCACGTGTACGTCATCCAAGATACTCTTTTACTAGAGTAAAAAGATTTAAATGTTTGGATAGTTGCTTTAGTTCCCGGAGCTTATTGGCTGGGGCTAGTTTTGGTATTTAACACATAGTCCACACGTGTTCTACTCTGGTGATTATTCTTGCTATGCTGCTTCCTCCTGGTTCCCACATCATGTTCCCACAATTTCATCAAATTTTAGGGTTTCGATTAGGTAATGATCTTAGGGTTTCGATTAGGTAATTATGTGTTGACTTCTTCAAATTTTGTTTTTTTTTCTTTCTTAATTTTCTAATTGATACTTTATTTAATTACTTGTGTGAATCATTTTTGATTTTTCATATTAAATCACAATGAAGAAGACATAGGTGGATAAGTTTACAAAAACGAACAACAAAGCCTCACGTAAGGATTCTGGTGTTTCTAAGTGTCATCCAAGTGCTTTCTTTGTATTTATTTGGCGCTCCCAAGCGTCCTTCGAGTGCTTCCTTTCGTATCTATATATTGGTGTTTTGTAAGCATGAAAGTGATGTAAAAGTGCATGATTTTGTTTAATCCTCTTAAACGTTAAGGATTCACTTGAAGCTGTGGTTTTATAAATTGGCCCAAAAGAAATCTTTTTTAAAATTGTCTTTGATGTTTATTTTTGGGGTAACTTTGTAAAATGGTAAACAACTTTCAAAAGTGTTCCAATTAAGTAACTCAAGTTTTAAAAGTGTTTCAATTAGATCACCCATTTTTTATATTTTATACAAATTAAAAGTCATAACATATTTTTTAGCATGTTATACTTTTGGATTCAGTTAGAAAATATTTTTTTCTATCTTTTGAAGCTGATATAGAACGTCGACGTAAATTTTAGGCACTTTTTTTCATTTTTTTCATAGTTAACATGTTTTTTTTAATTTTTAATATAATTTTATATATTGAAAATTATAACTCTAATGTCTTTTCCATCATTACTTTCTTGTCATAATAAAATTTAGTAATGACTCGATTTGATCGTTTGTAGGTCCAATTTAAGAAAAATATGCATGAGTGACTAAATTAAAACACTTTTGAAACTTGGTTACTTTCTGTGACGTTTTCCCTTTATTTTTTGAATGCATAGACACTGTTTGATGAATTGTGTGGCAGAAACTCCTCATGTATGTTTGCTTCATCTTCTATGAAATTGTA
Organism: Flaveria trinervia; assembly: GCA_025506515.1. Classification (NCBI taxonomy): domain Eukaryota; kingdom Viridiplantae; phylum Streptophyta; class Magnoliopsida; order Asterales; family Asteraceae; genus Flaveria; species Flaveria trinervia. The sequence continues at coordinate 41,958,299 of CM046452.1, read as the reverse complement.
TTGCTATTTGGGTTATTATTCAATAGTTCTTATAATTTAGTGGAATGACATAGTAAAGGAAATTTTAATAGTTTCTTGATGAAAGTTGTTGCACAGATATTATAAATTTTACAATCATTCTCTTAAAACTTTTTGTATTTTAAGAAATCACGAGGCTACATTTTGTTGTTGCTCTCTTTTTAACGCTTTGTAGTTTAAGAAATCACATAGTAAGCCAAATGTTTGTTTATACCTAATAAAGTTACTCATTTGTCTAGGTTGTGGTAGTGTTGGGCTTGATCTTGCTAGAGAATTTGTCCAGGTATCTGATCTTTCTTTAATGTTTGAGAAGATGATTTCATAGGTATATTTATACACCATACTAGTTTCATATATATTTGTTTCTTTGTTGTCACCTTTAGCTGGTATTGTATATTTATAACTATGTTCTACAAAAAGGAGTTGGCTTCTTTGCTTCAAATGATCAAATACAAGAAATCCAATTGTTGGCAAAAACCGAGATTTAGCATCGGTCCCAACAAAATTTTATGGTTTTATATATTAGTTTACTACATATAATCGAGGTTGAGTCTTGAGTTTATATGTTAAACCTATGTTTAATGGTAAGTTATGATGTTGTTTAGTGTATGTAGATAATTCATCCATCTAGAGACAAAATGGCTATATCCAGACCTAGACGTGAGCTTTGGTGATGGTTGCTAGGGTTTAGCCGAGACAAACTTCACTTACATGTTCTCTTTATGAATGGATTGTCGTTGCCCAAGGCATTTGTATACTTATGGGTGATTGGGGCTCATTAGCAAAACTTCACTTGCGTGTCCTATTTTTGAGTAGATCGTTGTTACCTAAGGTATTTTTAATATCACAAGTTCCATTTTTTGTTATTTGATTAAATTTACTTGAATGTAATTTGTGTCTTTGAGTGCTATTGTTTAGTAAATTTAACGTGGGTTTATCTGTTTTGTATTATTTGACCAATTGTTGTTCATGAATCTTAAATGCCCCCAGTTGCTCAACTTCGTGAATTAACACATGGTATGTTAATTTATTGATTCGTACACATCTAACTATGAATTACTTTATGTACGTGTGTGATTACCCTAAACATAAGGTTAGGCAAAAATTAATATATAAAATAAATTCTCTTATATGTTATTCATTATTTGACTAACCCTTTATAAATATATTATATATGTTTACGTGTATATATAAGTTGTACGTATGCATTGTCGCATGCATGCACTAAAATTTACGTATGCATGTATCCGAATACATAATCAAACCTTATATAATCAAACACATCAACCGCATAACACCAAACATGCTTACAACTTAACCAAGCATCACCATATAATACAAAAGTAAACTTGGCATCAAAACAAAGCAAACCTTAAAGCACCGAAACCTCAAACCTAAGCCTTAGTCTCGATTCATTAGAGCATTAAGAAATCCAATTAACACCCTAAGTACTAGTTAACCTTGTAATAATGACATAATGTGTAACACCTCGAAAAGTCAAAACGAGTCATTAAGGATAATGGGTTTAATTTGTAAGGCCCCATTCCCGGGACGCTTACAGCTGCTCATTCATCGCACATAAAACCTTATAAAACGTACATTTATTTTGCAGCAGAATTTAAAACTTCCAATAATAACTAAAAACATGTCATTTCATTCATTTACAACATTTATGTTCATCTCAAAATACAAAGACATGTCATAATATGGATGCTAGCCTCGAAATGCTCCGAGTAGCTTATGCATCCATGCCTGCAACTCCTCAGCATCAACATAATACGTGCCAACTATCATGTATACAAAAGTCACCGACACTTAGTGAGTTCTAGTTTTATATAATAAAATACATCATTTCCTTTAAAACTATCTTTACATTAATTCGCGGTCATGCACATACGTACACGTAGATAATATCATTATTATCTTGATCATTATGTTCGTTAACTTTCATTCATTTAACGTATTCCATTATCTTTCACTTCTCTCTCAAGATCCGGTCAGACTTTACCCTCTTCGTGGAACTCAGCCACGATTACTGAGGTCGAATGACATGGGTCTGCATCGTACATTATTATGATAATTCATTAACGTTCATTTCATACGTTCATTCTTTTCATACATTTCTTCGCTTATTACTCTTCATTACTCGAATCTTGTCTCATGCAATATCCCCGACTCATGCTCGAAAGCTGATGCTGTGTCGGGGCCTGTACGCAAACCTCCGACTCATGTCCGAAGACTGACACAACACCGGGATACGCGACAAAGATCCCATATGAGTCAATCACAGGGATTGAACTCTATCCGAGTCTGTTGCAACACCAGGTCGCTCACCTGATTATCTCGTCTCATGCAATACTCCCGACTCATGTCCGAAGACTGATACTGTGCCGGAGTACACGACAAAGACCTCTAACGAGTCTATTGCGACACAGAGTCGCTAACCTCATACATATGCTTAGCTTTATGCTACACCCCCGGAGTTACGCGTAACTCGGGTAACTATCATATATTCCACCCCCAACATTATGGGTAATTATCCCCATCAAAATGGGTACATCACCCCCATCGAAATGGGTACATCACTCCCATCAAAATGGGTACTACACCGAAGGTCAGCCACAAAGACTGGAACCTTGCGTGCACACTTTAAGATTAGTTGAACCTCCCGTGGTTGAGCTTAAGGCATTTAGAGCCATGCACTTCACTATACTTCACTTGCAAGCCTCTCACGTTTTCATTCATTAATGCATGCATTCATTCATTACGTTCCTCTTTTCATTATTTTCCACTTTACATTACGTAATACTTTCATTACATTCATTAACATTTGTAAAGCCCCGTTCCCGGAGACCTCACAGTTGGTCAATCACAGCAGCTAAAACATTAAACATTATAATTATACAAAATTAAGTAGTGGAAACAATTTATCAAAAACCATTCATTGCATTTAAACACTGTTGTTAAGCAATACATCATCGTTTAACTGTTTACAAAAGAATTGTTTTACTACATTACAAAACAACAACAACATAAAATACAAATGGATATCAGTCTTTCCCTGCCGAGTAGCTTCACCCTTGTAGCATCCTCAGCAATAATTAACTGCAATTGAATATGTATAAAATTCAACGTTGCTGAGTGAGTTCTAGTTTTATAATAAAACATACATTCCATCGATACAATCGTTCTTTATTTTCTTTCAGAATCATACTATGCTTTTCATTCATCGTGATCATACATCATACGTACATACAGATAATATTATTATTATCTTCCATTACATTCTTAAACATTTGTTCATTCATAACCTATAAGCATTCAAGAATCATCATCCAAACATGCATAATACATACGGTTAAACATACATAAACTTTGTAAAACCATTTTTAATATATTTTCAGCCCCAAAGATGTTCAAATCAAGTAGAAACCGGGGTCTAGAAACTCACCTTGTGCAACTTGGGTGTTTCTTCCTTCTAACCCTTTTTGCAACCGAGTTCAAACACCTAAAAACACCACCAAACACACACACCCGAGCACATACACAAACACTTAAGCACATAAACATCTAACCGGGATAAAACCCGTCATAAACACTTAAAAACCTTGAATTCTTACCTAGAATTCGATTCATTCTTCTTCAAAACTGAAGTTCTGCTTTTTCCTTTCTCTCTCTCTCTAAAACCGGAGTGAAAGAGTGGTGCGAAAGGAGGTGGGCGGCCATGCCCACCTTTACACCAACTTTTTCAAAGATTTGTCCTTTTGGACACTTTTAGTCCCTCCACTTGGACTTTATTGCTTTTCTTTCTTTTATTCTTCATTTCTTGTTTTTTAAAACAACCGGGTGTTACAACGTTCAATGCAAGGCCAAGGGAAGACATACATATATAAGCAACATACACATATTATAAACATACAACATCACCCTATAGGCATCAAGCATAAGTCATCACATCATAACAAGGCCTATCTCCCTATTTTCCTTTAAAACAACTTAGAAAACCCTAAGTCCAAAATGGGCGCATGGGACCTTTCAGGCGCATGAGCATAAAAACTCTAAGTGTAAAATAGTCTGGGCGCATGGGCACAATTTGGGCGCTTCTGCCCTGTTCAGGCGCTTTGCCACTATGCAGGCGCATGGCACCTGTTCAGGTGCATCACCAACACTTAGCCGTTTTGACACTTGGGCACATGGGCACTATTTAGGCGCATGGCCCACTCTTTGGGCGCATGGCCAACACTTAGGCGTCTGGCCAACATGTTGGGCGCATGGGCCACTGTTTAGGCATGTGACCCACTCTTTGGGCGCATGGGCCACTGTTTAGGCATGTGACCCACTCTTGGGTGCATGGGCCACTGTTTAGGCATGTGACCCACTCTTTGGGCGCATGGCCAACACTTAGACACATGGCCAACATGTTGGGAACATGGGCCGCTGTTTAGGCGCATCAGAACCATCTGAAATATTTTCTATGCTAACAACATCACCTGATTATCAATCTATCATTACCCAAGCACAGATCTAACATACCAGGGGCACCTAAAAATGCTAAACAACAACTCTAACCCATAATCATACTCTAATACATGCATACATACATACATCATTTCGAACATAAGGCTGAAACTCACGTTTTACTTGAAAACATTCCTTGGTATGCATAATAGCCCCAAACAAGTTGAAAATCAGTAAAAGAGGGATTCTAGAAACTCACCTTGAGTAGCCTTTGAGCAACACACTTCCACTTCGAGACCCACCTTTGATTCAGCTCTTGAATCCCGAAAACAAACACTAAACATGAAGAACTTCGGTCAAGAACTCAAAACCCAGCTGAAACCGAGCTCATAGAAGAGAAGACTTACCTTTGCAGCTGCTTCTTCCTCTTTCGCTCTCTAGAACCAAGAGCTTTCTCTCTCTTCTTTTTTCCTTTCAGCCGAATGAAGCAAGTGAAGAAGGGATGGGCGGTCATGCCCGTTTAAACCTTAGCATAATAAGGTTTTGTACATTGTACACTTTATCTCCCTCCACTTGTGCTCATTATATATTCTTTCTGTTTACTTTTCTTTCCCTTTCGTTTAAATAGAAATTCGAGGTGTTACAACCCCGTTAAAGAGGTTTCATCCCCGAAACCTGTCGCTTCTCGAACAGTTACAGGTAACACTGTCTCACCTCTTCCTTGATCTCGCACTTAAACTTAGATCCCTTTAGGCTTCACTGCACCCACACAAGTGAAACCATCATCCTCCTTAGCCTATTCTCTTCTTCTTTCTAGTACTAGCCACCAGTTGCTTCTTATAGTTGAATACTTTGTCCAGCTTAGTGTTCTCTAGTGGCATGATCATATCCTCATCGGTTGTTCTTAGATGAGATGCATGGAACATCAGATGAATTCCACTTAAATCATCGGGTAGCTCCAGTCGATGTGTCACTTCTCCTACCTGAGCAACAATTGGGAATAACCGTCTTATACTTTAATATTAGCTTTACTCGATTTCCAAATCACACAAACCGCTTTCTTGGTCAAAGCCTTCATCATAGTTCATCGTCATAGGTCGGTACCGAACTATGGTTGTGCATGGTTGATCAATCCATCATCTTGCAACACTTGGGGTTTGAGTCATAGATTACTGATCAACTCACCTGGAGGTGCACATCTATCCACCTACGTCTGTCTTGAACAGTCTAGCAGGAACAAGCGCTCTCTCTCAATTCTATCGTGCAACCCTCTAGGGCATTAGGTAGCCTGGTAAACTTACTAATAGCAATTCTTACATCGAAGGGCTCATCTATATTCTTACTACTAACATGCAACATAGCACGGAAAGCAGCAGAGATAAATTTTTTACTAGCACCAGAATCAAATAACACCGAGGTTAAAGTTTGGTTTACTAGAAACATACCTCACACAACATCGGGGTCCGTCCTAGCTTCCTTCGATCTTCTTCACTCCCGAACCTTCCGTCCTCGGCTTCTTGCAATCCCTGCTCATGTGACCTTCCTCACCACAAGAATAACACCTCCCCATACTATAGTTTTTCACCACATGTCCGGTCCTTCCACAACAGAAACAAACATTGCTCCCCAATCTACATTTCCTGGGGTGCCTGTGTCCACACTTGTCACACCTTTTCAACCTCTCATCAGTTATGACCACACGCTGATCATCCACTCGTGCACCTTTCCTGTTCCAATCTTGATCACCCTCTCTTTTCTTGCTACCTTCAGTCACCATCCCAAATCTTTCATCATACAATCTCCCCGCCAAATCAACCGCCGACCTAAACGTGCTCGGTCAGGCAGCGATCAATTGTTTGCGGATATCTTTCAGCAGTCCTTGGATGTACCTCTTGATCTTTCGTGACATGGGTGTCACCTGATCTGGCACCAGCCTTGCCATCTCGTTGAACTTAGCGGTATATTGCTGATGTGTCATCGTTCCCGCCTCCAGCTACAGGAACTCCTTCTCACCCTTATCCATCTCGCGGTGAGGATAGAACTCCTCAATCAGTAGCCTTTTCAACTCTGACCATCTCATCCTTCCGATAGCCCTGCTTCCCTCAACCTGGACAACTATTGTTGTACGAGAATTCCGCTAGCGGTAAGTGGTCATCCCAACTTCCCCAAAAATCAATCACACATGCCTGAAGCATGTCTTCTAGTGTCTGAATGTTTCTTCCTGACTGACCATCAGATTGGGGATGATAAGCCGTGCTAATATGTAACCTCGTCCCCATGGCGTCGTGAAATTTCTTCCAGAATTTGGAGGTAAACCGGGTGTCACGATCAGACACAATGGACACCGGCACACCATGACGAGTTACAATCTCCTTGATGAACAGGCCAGCCGACCTCTCAGAGGAATATGTCTTGCGAATCGATAGGAAGTGAGCACTTTTCGTCAGACGGTCGACAATCACCCATATGGCATTGTACCCTTTCGGAGTACGTGGCAGCTTCGTAATGAAATCCATGGTGATGTGCTCCCACTTCCATTCCGCTATATCCAAAGGTCGGATCTTCCCATACGGCTTCTGATGCTCGGCCTTCACCTGTAAGCAAGTAAGGCACTTACTTACATACCCCACCACATCACACTTCATACCCGGCCACCAATAATCTTTCTTCATTTCTTGACACATTTTCGTGGCACCGGGATGAATGGAGTATCGAGTCTTGTGAGCTTCATCCATAATCTTCACCCGTAGATTCCCAAAACGAGGAATCCACACACGTCCAAATCTGGTTTTAACACCTAGTGTGTTTTCACCCAATTCCCCAACCAGACCTCTCATTCTTTCAGAGTTTAGATGATCTTCTTTTAATGCCTCATCTTGAAACTCCTTGACTTGCTTCATTACGTCAGAGGTCATGATCAGTTGGTAGGCTTTCACCCGAATCGGCTCGGGCCTCTCTTTTCGACTAAGGGCATCAGCCACACGTTGGCTTTGCCCGGATGATAATGGATCTCGCAATCATAAACCTTTATAAGCTCTAACCATCGTCTCTGCCTCGTGTTCAAATCCTTCTGCTTGAAGAAGTACTTCAAGCTCTTGTGGTCGGTGAAAATGGTGCACTTCGTCACGTAGAGATATTGTCTCCAAATCTTTAGTGCAAAGACCACAACTACTAGCTCCAAGTCATGAGTAGGATAGTTAACCTCATGAACTTTCAACTATCGGGAAGCATAAGCTATAACCTTCCCTCTCTGCATTAACACGCACCCCAACCCTGAGTAGGAAGCGTCAGAATAAACCACCAAATCTTTGCTTCCTTGAGGTAATGACAAAACAAGAGCTTGAGTCAACCTTGCCTTCAACTCCTCGAATGCTTGCTCTTGAGCTTGACCCCATGTAAACTTTACATCCTTTCGGGTAAACTTGGTTAGTGGAGAAGTGATCTTAGAAAAGTCCTGAATGAACCTTCGATAATATCCCACCAACCCCAAGAAATTACGAATCTCGGATGGCGTCTTCGGTGACTTCCATTGCATCACTGCCTCCACCTTTGCCGGTTCCATCATGATTCCATCAAGATTCACCACATGACCCAAGAATTGAACTTTGCGCAACCAGAAGGCACACTTGGAGAATTTGGCATACAACTTCTCCCTTCTTAATGTCTCCAACACCTCCTGAATATGACCGCCATGCTCTTCTTCGCTCTTCGAGTAGATCAGAATATCATCAATGAACACGATCACTCATCTATCCAATATCGGCCGGCCTACTCGATTCATCAAATCCATAAAGACAGCTGGCGCGTTAGTTAGACCAAAAGACATAAATAGGAATTCGTAGTGTCCATAACGCGTACGGAAAGCTGTCTTTGGAATGTCTTGTTCTTTCACCTTCAATTGATGGTAGCCAGATCGTAGTTCTATTCTCGAGAACCAACTGGCACCTTGGAGCTGCTCGAACAAGTCACCAATCCTTGGTAACAGGCACCGATTCTTTACCGTCAACTTGTTCAGCTCTCGGTAGTCAATACACATTCGCATACTTCCGTCCTTTTTCTTTACAAACAATACCGGAGCACCCCACGGAGAGATACTCGGTCGAATGAATCCCTTATCCATCAACTCCTGCAATTGGCTCATGAGTTCCTTCATCTCAGTCGGAGCTAATCGATATGGTGCTTTGGCAACGGGTTGAGAACCGGGTATCAAATCAATTTGGAACTCAATTTTGTGATCCAGTGGCACGCCGGGTAAGTCTTCCGGGAATACGTCCGGAAAGTCGCACACCATTGGTACTTCGGATAATTGCGGCACCGACGCATCCACATCTTTTACATAGGCCAAGTAGGCACTACATCCACGTCTTATGCACTTCCCCGCCACTGCCATCGAAATCATCTTCAGGATCGTAGTAACGCAATCTCCATGAATCGTAACCAAACTCTTATCGGGCGCAACTAATCGAATCATCTTCTTGCAACACAAGATGTTTGCTTCATAGGTTGCTAACCAGTCCATCCCTAGTACTACCTCAAATCCACCTAGGGGTATCACGTGTAACCTAGCAGCAAACCTATGACCTTCTAGTTCTATGGCACAGTCCTCTATCACATTAGTAATTCTGGTGGACTTACCAATAGCAATTTCTACATTGAATGGTTTATGGACATTTCTACTACTAACAGGTAACTAAGCACAGAAAGCAGCATAAAACTTTTTACTAACATCAGAATCAAATAACACCGAGGCTAAAGTTTACTAGAAACATACCTGACACAACATCGGGGTCCGTCCTAGCTTTCTCCGACTTTCTTCACCCCCGAACCTTCCGTCCTCGGCTTCTTGCAGTCCCTGCTCACGTGACCTTATTCACCACAAGAGTACCACCGCCCCATACCATAGTTCTTCGCCACATGTCCGGTCCTTCCACAACGGAAACAGACATTGCTCCCCAATCTACATTTCCCGGGGTGCCTGCGTCCACACTTTTCACACCTTTTCAACCCTGCAATTCCAGTCGTCGTCATTGTGCTAAAACTCTCGTCCCATGGCTTCTTACAGTCTCTAGCGATGTGGCCAGGCTTACCACACCTGAAGCATACATTCATTCCAATCCTGCACTCACCAGTATGCTTCCTTCCACGTCTGCCACACTTGCTTATCCCCGTACCGGATGAAGCTACACACCGGTTATCAGTCCTGCCAACCTTTTTATATGGGGTGTAACCCCATATTCGACCCGCTTTCCGTTGCAGTTTTTGTCATTGCTACACTTCTTGTTCACTTCAATCACGGTCATCTCCTTCACTGTCCTAATTATGTCAGCCACTATACCCAGACGAATCGTTTGCATGGCCCGTTGAACTCCCTCGACATCAGCTTCTTTCAACATGGTCCTCAGACTAGCACTATCATCACCGGCTTCCGGGTGATGGATCTCGGGCTCTTTGAGTGCTACCTCAGCAGCCCTAGCCATACTAATTATGACACGCGGTCCAGCACCACGTCCACCACAACCTTCACCTGACGAAACATTCGAAGATCTACCACCGACCATCCTTTAAACGCACACTTACAAGATTCAAACACCAACGCGATCATTCAAGGTACACTTAGTTTATGTCAAGTATAGTAAGTCCCTAATTATAGTGGCCAGTTGTGATTAACCACTTAGTTTACTCTTCATACCCTAAGCATCTCCTATCCTGATTTAATCAGTATCTAAATCTACTAGGAGTACATAAGTCACATAACATGCGCACATAATACCGTTTAACATTAAGAAAAGACATACCTAATGGGACGTAGCTACTCAGGCTGACATCCCTCCATTTGTCCCATTTTCAGTTTAAGTTTAGGTTTTAAAAGTTTATTTAACCCAATTCTCTTAAACATTGGCTCTGATACCAACTTGTAAGGCCACGTTCCCGGAGACCTCGTAGTTGGTCAATCATAGAAGCTAAAATATTAAACATTATAATTATACAAACTTAAGCAGTGGAAAAAATTTATCAGAAACCATTAATTACATTTAAAACACTGTTGTTAAGCAATACATCCTCATTTAACTGTTTACAAAAGTGTTGGACCCTTGAAAGGATCATACATGCCAACTCAATGGGTGATTTGATGATTGTTCTGTTGAAATCCCTCAAGTCCAAGAAGAAATGCGGATGAAGAATCTGCTTAGAAGAATCTGCTTAGAATAATAAAGTATTGTCTCCCGCATTTGTCAATGCGGAAGACAAAGAACAAATATGGACAAGTATTTGTTCTTCCGCATTGACAAATGCGGAAGACCAAAAAGTAAATGCGGACAAGTACTTACTCTTCCGCATTGACTAATGCGGAAAACAAAGTAAATGCGGACAAGACTTTGCTCATCCGCATTGACAAATGCGGATGACGAACAAATGCACACAAGTATTTGTTCATCGGCATTAACCAATGCGGATGACCAACATACTAATGCGGTGATCAAGTGAAGAAATGTTGATCAAGTTAAGTCATCTGCATTTGTCAATGCGGATGAACAAGTAAAGATGCGGATGGAGACTTAGACTAGTTCTGATGTAATAGGTCAGGGGTAGTTTAGTCATTTTGTAAAAGGCATCTTGTCCGCCTATAAATTGAATAGACACCTCGTACTTGAGGTGACATCTGATAGATAGAGAATTCTTGTTGTAATTATTCTATGTAGTTTATTAACTTTCATATATCAATACCAACAGCATTTATGAGTATTTTTCTTGCATTGAATGTTCTTTGATTCTTTGTTTCCGCCACTCAATCATTGACTTGATTATCATATTCGATTCAAACTAAGAATATCACTCTTACTCAACCTCAGTCAATTGGTATCAGAACTTTGGCTCTCGATTCTCTTTTAGATCTACACACAGACTGAATAGAATTCGATTGATCTGGTAATCAAGTTGCTAGTAGTGGATATCATCATCTTTACTTAGTAAACAACAAGAATACTCCTGTCAAATAGCAAGAAAATCATTACAGAACTCATTCTGAACCTCAAAAGAACTGCTTGAACAAGTTGGAATCATCAAACATAATCAATCTTAAAATCAACTAAATCTATACTTACACAAATCAACATGGATTCTAACAGTTACTCTGAACTTGGTCATACACCTAAACCTCCCATTATTAAACACAAATATGAGTTTAAACTATGGAGAATAAGGTTTAGAAATTATATCACAGGTGTAGATCTTGATTTTTGGATTTCAAATGTAAGGGTTCACACATCCCTGTTACTCTATCAATAGCTCAAGCTGCATTTTACAAGCCTGCTAGAATACCCATTGAAGACTTAACTCTTGATGAAGATGACTATAAGAAAATCAAGATTGACCTCAAAGCATACTCAATTTTGACTCAAGCACTCAAGATGGATGTGCTGAAAAGATTGGAAAAGTATGGAACTGCTAAAGCTGTTTGGGATGCACTGAAAATTATGTGTGAAGGAAGTAGTGAGGTGGCTGAAATTAACAAAGACAAGCTGGTCAATCAGTATGAAACCTTCCACCACACCAAAGGAGAATCCATATCAAAACAACTGCACAGATTTGTACAGTTGGTAAATGACTTGGAAATCATAGGAGTCTCTTACAATATCAAAGAACTTAACAAGAAAATGCTTCACAGTCTCCCTGAAAGATGGAAACAGAATGTGACCATGCTGAAAAATACTCTTGATCTTGAGAGTACCACTGTAGACATTATGATAGCCAAAATTGAAGCTTTGGAACTTGATGAACGAAGCAGAAACCTGAGTGGACCAAGAGTGATTGAGGCTTACAAATTTCCTTCAGAATCTCATTATGTTGAAAATGCTTTAATCACTGAGGAAGATGATTTCATCTCATCAAGAGATCAAATGAACAATACTGGGTTCATTGCAACTCCACCATTCAATCATCCATCAACTTTGTCACAAGCACCTAAAGTCTCCACTGCTCCTCAAACATTTCCTGAACTCAAGATCAGAAGAGCAAAACGCAACTTACAATGCCTTTGTTGCAAGCTTTGAAGCCTACCTGGGAGGAAGACTCACTTCTGCCCACCTAATTCAGGAAAATTTGGAAGAAATGGATCCTGATGATATTGTGGAAATGGATCTACATTGGCAAATGGCAATGATTGCCATGAGAGCCAAGAAATTCTTCAAGAAAGGAAGAAAGTTGAGCCTGAATGAGAACACAAAACTTGGATATGATAAATCCAAGGTGAAATGCTTTAACTGTGGCATGACTGGCCATTTCTCGAGAGAGTGCAATGCCCCTAAAAGAAACAACTATCAAAGGAACTTTCCAGGACAACTATCATCACAGCCCAACTCAAGCTATCACTCCAACAATCAACAATAGCAGTATCATCATTCTTATCATCAACAAACATACCAGAATCAACCACAGCTGACAAATCAAGCTCATGCAAGTAGTCAGCCTTCTGTCAGTTCCCTTGTGATAAAACAATTATGTGACTGGAGTGTGTATGCTGAGGAAGTCAAGCTTCAATTCCAAAATCATGCTCTTATGGCTCACATCAACGACTGACCATCTTCAATGCCTATGGAGATAAACACTAACCTTTATATTGAAAAATGCATTAATGAATTACGAGAGTATAGGGAACACAACCATAAACTGGCAGATAAAATCAAAGAAGAAAAAGTGAAGTTGGAATGATGAAGAGAGAATTAAAAGGTTTTGAAATCAAAATCAAATCTCTCATTTCTGACATAGAAAAACTGCATGGTGAGAAATACATTCTTGCAGCTGAAAATGAGCTACTTATTGAAAAGTTAGCTCAAGCTAAAGCTCAACAATCTATGACTGAAGTGAAACTTGAAAAGTTTCAAATGTCTTCAGTCAAGCTGCAAGAGATGCTGGATTCCCAAAAGGATCCAAAGGACATGTCAGGGATTGGGTATAATTCAAGTCCTCCACCATACAATGACAATTACACTGTCATGCCTGACTCTGTCTCACTCTCTGATTCAATTAAACCTAAAACTATGGAACCTAAATCAGTAGTGGAACAAGTGACAAATCCTCAAAACAAATCTAATGTTTATTTTGAGACCAATGAGGATAAAATCAAATTAGGTCACCCAATCAAAATCAAAGAGTGTTTAGACAAGATAGTGAGTGTCATGAAACCATCAAGCCCTGTAAAAGCAATTGTACCTTTTATAAAATTCATACCATCTGTTTTACAAGGCAAAAAGAAATATGTCAAGATAGTGAAACCCACTACTAAGAGTAGTTCTGATAATGAGATTATATCTCCACAAAATTCAAGCAAATCAGAAAAGCTTTCACTAAAAAGGAACCAAACTATAAAAACTGAGTTCAACACATAAAACTTATCAGACCCTCAGTCATCAAGGTTAAGGTATGGAGTTGGGTTTGATATCTGTAACAAGGAACATGTTGACCAGTTTGAGAAAGAAGTGAGAAATAGGTTGAAGAAACAGAAACAGCCCAGACAACTAAACAAAAGTAGTGTTGTGAAGCAAACTACTAAAAGGGCTGATTCCGATTCATCGCCTAAAGAAAAGAAAGTAACTCATCAAAAGAAAGTATCAGTTGAGTCACACAAGGAAAAATCTGATTCAAGAAACAAACAAATGTATTATGATAGTTGTGACATGTTTAATCACAAGACAGATAAATGCTTCTTCAATCAATATTGTTCTATTTGTGATATGAATAATCACTCCACCGAAAATTGTTATTTCAACAAGTATTGTTCAATCCGTGACATGAACAATCACAATACATCCGATTGTTACATTAATCAGAAGGGGTTGAGAATTCCCCAACACAAGCCCATCTCAAAAACATCTACTGTGATGCACTCTGTCAGACCTCATCTTCATAATACTCAATCTAGGACACCTAGATCAACAAATGACAGAAATAACTTGAAGGATTTAAGGAAGGGTCAAAGAAATCATTTTACAATGAAACACAAACTTGACCTTCCTAAGCAAAAACCACCTTTGATAATGAAACTCGGGCAAAATTTTACAAAGAAATAGAGACCAACGATTTCATTATTCATCTGAATCCTCAGTAGATGTTGATGAGATGACTCGACCAATTCATTACAAAAAATCTCCCAGAACACCTCCATCCAAATCACAGTTCAGAGGGAAATACCAGGAGGTGACTATCATGAATAGGAACGGGAAACCCAAGACCATCATGGCTTGGGTTCCTTATTCTAATTAGTTCTTTTTGCTTGTAGGTTCATCCACACAGATCTAATAGCCTATGGTACGTAGACAGTGGATGCTCCCGACACATGACTGGAGATCGTTCCCTCCATCATGATGTCAAGTACATACAAGGAACTACTATGGCATTCGGTGGAGATTCAGAAGCTGGTAGAATTACAGGAGAAGGATCTGTGACAAATAGGATGCTGAGCTTTGACAGAGTGAATTACTGTGAACAACTGAATTTCAATCTGCTAAGCGTGTCTTAGATCTACGACAAAAAATATTCCACTCACTTTACAGACACTCACTGCTACATTCTGATACCTGGATTTCAGATCCCTAAAGAATGGGTTGTCTTAAAGACTCAGAGGAAGAATAATACATATGTCTTAAACCTGTGTTCTGCATCACCTAAGGAAGAAACGTGTCTTTTCTCTAAAGCATCATTTGTTGAGTCACAACTTTGGCATAGACGTTTGGGGCACACTAACTTTAAAAATATGAACAAGTTAGTCAAAGGAAACCATGTCATTGGTCTTCTTAAAAAAGAAATCAATTTTATTGATCAATGTTCAGCGTGCCTCAAAGGAAAACAATACAAATCGTCTCACAAAACCAAGCTGGTGAACACTAACAATACTCCATTGAAGTTACTTCACATGGATCTATTTGGACCAACTCATGCAATGAGTATGGGAAAGAAACAGTATTGTTTGGTGATCGTTGATGACTTTTCTTGATTCACATGGGTGTTCTTCCTGCTACATAAACGAAGCATCCCAAATCATTCAAGAATTTATCACTAAAATTGAAAATCAACTTGATCTTAAGGTCAAAATAATAAGAAGTGATAATGGTACAAAGTTCAAAAATGAAAATATGAGTTCCTTTTGTGCAACCAAAGGCATTGCCCATCAATTCAGTGCAGCTAGAACTCCTCAACACAATAAGGTAGCTGAAAGGCGAAATAGAACACTGATTGAAGCAGCAAGAATGATGCTAGCCGATGCTAAACTACCAATCACCTTCTGGGCAGAAGTAGTTAACAGATCGTGCTTTATGCAAAATCGAACTCTGATTGTTAAAGAAAGTAACATGACACCTTATGAACTGATCTTTCATAGGAAACCATTTATTGGATTCCTTAAATATTTGGTTGTCCAGTCTCAATATTAAACACCCGTGATCATTTGGAAAAAATTTTCATCCAAGTCTAATGAAGGATTCTTTGTAGGTTATTCTTCTGTCTTAAAGACTTATAGAGTGTTCAATCCTAGACTGAACATTATTGATGAATCTACAAATGTTCAATTAAAAGAACATTCGTTTTCCAAATCTACAAATGGTCCTGACTAGTTGTTTGATATTGACACATTTACAAAATCATTTGACCAATTTCACTTGGCTGATGCAGGAAATATACATTCAGGTGATACTTCATCAACTGTAGAAAGAAGAGATAATTATCCACTGATTCCACCTACATTTGATGAACATATGAATGAAGATGTTCCTCTTCAAGCTGATCCCATCAGACATCTGTCACAAGCCTTAGTGTTCTTCTGAAGAAGGTCCCAGCCTGGTACCATCTCACTCAATGACTTGTCAAATGAGATCAGAAATCGAAAACAAGATTCTCATCCAGTAGAAACACAAGGTACATCAAATGATGCAAGCAACCTCAGTGTTGCTGAAGATGTAGCAGTTACTGAAACAGAAGCTGACAATCTTCATAATTCAACAACAATACAAGATGAATGTGCCTCTGACCATAATGAACTAAATGTCTCCAATCTTGATGTAACTATTGCTGGTGACACCATTCCAACCACAAGTAAACACAAGAATCATCCAGTTGAAACCATTATTGGTGATCTTAATAAGAGGGTGACAAGAAGCAAGTCTAGTATTGCAAACATCTGTTTGTTCTCATGCTTTCTATGTCAAACAGTACCCAAAAACATC
Organism: Flaveria trinervia; assembly: GCA_025506515.1. Taxonomy (NCBI): domain Eukaryota; kingdom Viridiplantae; phylum Streptophyta; class Magnoliopsida; order Asterales; family Asteraceae; genus Flaveria; species Flaveria trinervia. The sequence goes on along the minus strand of CM046452.1, from coordinate 41,941,608 downwards.
AAAGAGGCACTTCAAGACAATAGTTGGATTGAAGCAATGTAGGAAGAATTGCTCCAGTTCAAGAAGCAAGAAGTATGGCAACTAGTAGATCTTCCCGAAGGACAATACCCTATCGGTACCATATGGCTGTACAGAAACAAAACTAATGATAGAGGGATAGTCATCAGAAATAAAGCAAGACTAGTAGCACAGGGATACACTCAGGAAGAAGGAATCAACTACGATGAAGTGTTTGCTCCTATTAGCAGACTAGAAGTAATCAGAATCTTTCTTGCATATTCTGCGTCCATGAAAATTACTATTTTTCAAATGGATGTAAAGTGTGCCTTCCTGTATGGAAAGATTGCTGAAGAAGTCTATGTGAGTCAACCACCTGGCTTTGAAGATCCAGATTTCCCTCATAGAGTTTACAAGCTTGACAAAGCTCTGTATGGTCTTCATCAAACACCAAGAAAATGGTATGAGACTCTATCATCCTTTCTTTTTGAACATGGGTATGAAAGAGGAAAGATTGATCAGATTCTCTTCAGAAGAATAAGAGGATGCTATTAGTCCAGATCTACATGGATGACATTATATTTGGATCGACAAACAAGAAACTCTACAAAGAATTTGAAGACCTTATGCATTCAAAGTTCCAAATAAGTGTTATGGGGGAACTCACCTTCTTTCTAGGGGTGCAAGTCCAACAAACAGCAGATGGAATCTTCATCAACCAATCAAAATATATAGAAACCATGTTGAAGAAATTTCACTTTGCTGACTGTCAGTCTATCAGAACTTCTATGGATACTAAAGTGAAGAATGGACCTGACCCTGAAGGCAAATCAGTGTATCAGACTTACTATCAATCAATGATAGGTTCACTTATGTATCAAACAGCCAGTAGGCCTGACATTATGTTTGGTGTTTGTGTGTGTGCCAGATATCAAGCCGATCCAAAAGAATCACATGTGAACCTAGTCAAGAGGATATTCAGATATCTGAAGGGCAAGCCAGCTCTTGGGTTATGGTATCCAAAGGAAGGAGAATTTAATCTCTATGCCTACACAGACAATGATTATGGAGGATGCAACTTCAACAGAAAATCCACTTCTAGCGGTTGTCAATTTCTTGGTCCTAGACTAGTATCCTGGCAATGCAAGAAGCAGACAAATGTGTCGGTGTCCACAGCAGAAGCTGAGTATATTGTTGCATCAGCATGTTGCTCTCAAGTTCTCTAGATTCAAAACCAGATGCTTGATTATGGTTTTAACTTCTTGCACACACCAATTTCTAGTGACAACAGCTGTTGTCTTTATAACTAATAATCTAGTTTAGCACTAAAAAATAAAACATATTGAGATCAGATATCATTTTTTGAGAGACTGTGCTGAAAAGGGTTTAATCAAATTGATTCAAGTACCAATTGAAAATCAATTAGCTGATTTGTTTACTAAGGCATTTGAACCTAGTAGGTTTGAATTTCTGGTTCAGTCAATTGGCATGATTAACCTTGAGTAAAAACTATGAAAAACATCAAAAATAATTTAAAACATTAGAAAACCACAGAAAGAAATCAAGTTTGATGAAGAAAAGAATTTTTTGGGAAATGATATAATTATAGTCGTTATATCATTCACTATGCTTAATTTCAAAATGTAAAAGACTGAAATGACTTACCAGATATGTTGGAAGGCTCAACTTGGAAGAAAATATACATGCAAATTAAAGACATATTCAATTGTGAAACACTCATCACAAAGTACAGGTATGTATTGGCTTATCTGAATGCATGGGTGTGTAGTAGCCTAAACACACATGGTAATAATACTTTATGAATCTCTTTCACCACATCATGTTTTATCTTTGTTTTGCTGAGCAAAGACCTGATGAAACTTGCACATAGTGTAGATGTCATGATCCAAAAGATTCCCATATGGAACACATCCAAAATTGGATGAATCAACAAAGTAATACATTCCAAGTGAATGAACAAAAGAATCCTATCATGGATCACCTTCCAAAGTGAAGTGAAAGAATCCCAATGTGGATCAACATGAAAAATGATCAAATTAAAAGAATCCCAATGAGGATCAGTGAAAATGAGATTTCATGACTTAAGTAACCTGGGAAGAAAAGTTATGAAAAAGTTCTACCATGCATTGTATAAGGGGTTGATCATTTCATGCTTAGTGTGTGAGGTACACATTGAATAATAAATCAACCAAAACATGATAAAAGTCATTTGCATCAAAATATCAACCAGGTATGGGTTTAAGAGGACAAACATACCTTCAATCTTCAAATTCATAATCATGTCCATTTAATCATAAAGGATGCACAAGTGTAATGTAAGACTGATATGATCCGAACAAAGAGATTTTTCTCTTCATTATTAATATTAATCAAAATAATATTCAAAAAGTTTTAAATCTTTAAAGTTTCTCTCCAAATGTGGACATAACTTTAGGGGGAGTAATTTAAAATTTTTGAGTAAGTCTAAATTTTTGTTTATTAACTTAATTTTGAAAAACAAAACAAAAAGCATTTTAGTTGGTGTTGTTCCAATAAGTCATACCATTATATCTCAGCTTATGCAGATTATTAGAAGCATGATAAGTCCAAGATCTATCAAAATTGGAAAACTTGTATTAATTGTGACATACAAGTCAATCCAAGCAAGAATTGACAACTTCAATAGCCAACTTCATAAGAAAAATCAATCAAGGACACCTCTTCATAAGATGAGTAATCAATTCAATCACATTAACTTTTGATTAAGTTCAAAAGCTAATACAAGTAAGTGCATTAGTTAATGTGGGTGAAGGTAACCCATGCATGCAACTAATGCGGGTAACAATATTTATTTTCAAGTGCAACTAATGCGGACAATGATTTTACTCTACCGCATTAGTGTGCGAAATAAATGTGGAGTTTACTCTACCATATTTGCTACAGTTAACAAATGCGGATGAACAGGTCTATCGCATTTTCTACAGTGCAATGTTGACCGTGTTGTCAACCGCATTTGATATAGTTGCACAAATACTGATTGACTTTTTTCTATCGCATTTGCTACTGTGTACAAATACGGATTGGATAAAACAAGTAACTCTACCGCATTTGTTACAGTGAATGCTGAAGAACACAATCACAAGTTATTCTTTCGCATTTATCACAACACATGCGGACAGCCAAAGGTTTCAAGTTTAGCTTCCGCATTTGCAACAATACACAAATGCGGAAAGAATAAAAATAAGAAACAAAACTTCCGCATTTGCTACAGTAGTGAAATACGGACAGTCAATCAAAAGTTTTCCTCCGCATCTGCTATAGTCAACAAATGCAGATGACCAAAAGTAGCCAAATGCGGACTGTCAATCTCAAAAGTTTGTCTTACGTATTGGCTACAGTCAACAATACGGATGACCAAAAGTCAAACAAATTAACCTTCAGCATTTGCTACAGTGGTGACTGTTCTGCTTTTTTAAACTTGTAAAATTTTACAAAATGTATTATTTGACTATTTAAAGGAATTCAAACAGGTCATTTAATACTTTTCAAATTTAAGAGACTTTATAGTGAGACGAGCGCAAACATACAGTACACCATCTTCAATCATCATCATTTAGATCCTATGGTTGTGCTGAGAGGATCTTGAGCTATTGTTGATGGAGAATTCTCAGTTACTTGGTTTTTCTTAGACTTCCACACCACCTTTAGAGTCTTGGACTTGACCTTCAAAACTTCAGAAGCTTTTGGGACTTCAGAAATTTTGATGATTGAACCTTCAAAAGATTCTGCAGACACTGCAGCAGACTTTAGTGCTTCGGAAGAATTCCTTTCTTCCGAGACCAACTTCTATTCCGAAGGTAATTTGAACTTGCCTTCTTCTTAGATTTGGAGCTTCCGAAGGAAACAAACTTTCCTTCCGAAGCTTGAATCTTCTTGGAACTCTTTGAAGTCTTTGTCTTGGTCATATGGACAGTACCTTTAGGATTGTAAGGACAATCCTTAGCAATATGAGTGGTACTTTCACACATGACACACACCATTTTCTTCTTCACAAGAGTCTTCTGATGGGAACAAGACTGTTTTTGGTCACATCCCTTCTCCACCTTCATCTTTGCAGATGCTGAGACAATCCTTTTGGGCTATGAACTGTTCTTGGAGTTTGATGGTCCAGGCTGTGCAGCAGTGGTACATAGCAGATCGGTCTTCTTCTTGTTGCTGAGATGATTTGAACAAGAACCAGAACTCTTAGCAGAAGAGTTTTAGTTGATGTCTTCAGTCCTTACTACTTCAAACCCTGCAGAGATGAAAACTTGTTTCTGCTAAGAGTCAAAAGTAGCCTTGATCTCTTGAGCCTTCCTTGCTTTTCTTTTGCACTTTCTGATCAAGTTCTTTCTCATGGACTTGGTCATCACAGTCTTATTCTTCTCCTTAGAAGGATAGTGGCCCTTCTTAGAATCCTCCTCTTCACTCTTCTCAAAGAAATTCTTCACTATCTTTTCTTTATCCTCTTCACTCATAGGATCTATGAAAGGAAGCTCATCTTCACAAGTTCCACACCTAGGAGGTCTTATAGAAAAGATTGTGTGTGGAGGAGCTATCTCATTGGATCCCAGTCCCTGCCTATTTTGATAGCACACCTTGTTGTGCAGGGATGAGGATATCATGTTCTTGAAGGTCTCTTTTTCAAGAATACTCTTTTATGCCCTGGCTTTGCTGATCACAAGCTCAGCATGGCACTCAGTTAGCTTGGTTATGAGATCTTTGATTTGAGTCCTAAAATCTGTGTGCTCATGTTTTAGAACTGAAATGGTTTTCTCTAAGTCCTCTATCTTCAGTTATAATTATTTTCATACATTCTAAAATCAGATTTTAAAATGTTTAAGGACTCAAGATCATATCTCATCTCCAAGTTATAGGATCTGTATCTATTAACTTTAGCAATGCATTCAGGAGTACAGAGATGTTCCAATACCTTGGCTTCATCATGATTTGCCATCAATGCTTGGTTTGGAGAAGCATCTTTCATTTGAAAGCTCCAGTCAAAGCCTCCTTCTTCAACAGCAACAGCAGCCTGCTGCTTTGGCTTCTCATTCTGGAGAGCTTTGTCAGTGTAGTTAGGTCTGGACTGTGTTTGGCCACCACTTGTTTTAGGTGCCTTACACTCTTTGGCAAAGTGGCCCATCAAGTTACAGTTGTAACACTTGACTTTGCCTTTGTCCAGGCCAAACTTTCCACTGGTTGCATTGCTTGGAAACTTCCTTCTAGTCCTCTTGTAGAACTTCTTGGCTTTGTGAGTGAGAAGAGCCATCTGCTAGACAATTTCCATGTATTCCAGATCATCTGGATGAATGCAGTCCAGGTCTTCAAGAGTGAAAAGAGAGTTGCCAAAGCTTTCATCAGAAGACACAAAAGCTTGAGAAGAGCTTGTCACTTGGAATGGGCTTCCTTGAGTGTAGTTCTCCCTTGGTGTCTCTGGGAAGGTGATGAAAGGACCCTTTGGTGAGTTGTCAAGGTAGCATATGAGATTATGTTGGGGTTCTATGCTATCCCTTTCAACCACACGTAGGGCTGAACCCATTTGATTGTTGGAGTTGCCAGATGAACATTGTATGTTCATCTCCATTTGGCAGCCACTGAGAATCCCATATAACTCTGTCAGAGTAAGAGTTTTGAGATTTTCAGTCCTCTTGATCACCACACAGTAGTGTGTCCACTGCCTAGGAAGTGAGGACATGAACTTCCTTACAATGTCTCTGTTCTCAAGAGGAACTCCTCCATCCATAAGGGTATCCACAATCTCAACATACCTGAAGTATTGCTGAGTCATGGTTTCACCTATTTTGAAGGTGAAGTTTTCAAACTGCTGCTTTAGAAGATCCTTCTTGTTCTCCTTGGCTTCAGAAGAACCCTCATACATCAGTTTCAGTGCATCCTACAACTGCTTGGCTGTTTTGCACTTCTTGAAACCTCTATACACAAAGTTTGGAAGGGCAGTTTGAAGGGCTGTCATGGCTTTTCTATCAATCTCTACTCTCTTCCTATCTTCATCAGAGTAGTTAGACACATCCTTAGGGATCATACCAGCACCAGTAGCAAAGGGGGTGCTAGGTATGAAATGTCCATTCTCAACAGACTCCCACATTCTTGAGTCTAGAGACCTGATAAAACCTTCTATTCTCAGGCATCAGGTATCAAAGTCATCAAGGGTGATCAGTGGGGACTTGTTTATGGTTCCAGTTTTCATATCAGTCTTGGAAATAGCTACCATTTGAAAAGTTTAGTATTTGTGTGTGTGAGGGATCTTAAGATGGTGAGATCTTATATCAAGAGCCTGGAATGCTCTGATACCAAATGCAGGACCGGTGAAGGGGGTCACTTACAACACAACAACACAAAGAGGAGATTAACCAAACTTAATCAAGCAATAAGACTGGATTAACCACAAGTATGACACTAAGAACACAAGTAATAAGTAAGAGGCAGAAAAAGAGAACACAAGTGTTTAGTTTTTAAGGATGCAGTATATTGCTTTCTCAAGTTCTATTACAAGTGTTACAAAGCATAATGGAAATATACAAGAACAAGGAATACTTATACTACATCCTATAGCCGGCTATAATTGAAAGCCAGGTGGATACAATTGACTAGACACAAACAAAATCAATTGTAGAGTTAAAAGGCAGATTGCCTTTTGACTAGTGACTATGACATGCCATAGCTCACATCCTTATCTATTACAAAAAAGGATAAAGTACATGAAGTAGAAAGTTACAGACTCAAGACCTCAATGTACAGTTACCAAAAGCATGGACCTTTTCACCAACTCATGTAAGTTGGTGACTTTACAAAGATACAGCAGAAAGGTGTCCAGCTTTATGGAACAGTACATTAGATAAAGCATGTATCAAAAGTTTTCGGAAGAAATCTGTCTTCATGAGTTGAAGCTTCGGAAGACTTTGTCTCTAAGGCTTCGGAAGATATTGGTCTTGGCTTCGGAAGATTTCACACTTAGAATATTTCTGTTGCATGTGTGAAACTTCCTAAGCATTTTTCTTCAATGCACTTGTGCAGCAGGCAGGATAGACATTGGATGCTTGGGTTACATTAGCCTCTTCATTAATCTCTACAAACATGTTCCTACTCTCTCACCAGTTCAAGAAAGCCCCATGCAAGAAACTATGGCACCACTAGAACCTCAAGTAGATAAAGAAACTGATAGGAACAACATAATCAACTACCTGAGTGCCATAGGTCTCTACCAGGCATCTACACTTCTTCCTTTATCCTTTGAGTACATAGAGTTTGAGTATCTCAAACACCTTGAAATTCAAGTGCTTAAAGAACAGAAGACAACTAACAGAAAGATGGGGGAAGAAGCTACAAAGTCAAGAGCCATCATCCAAAGAAGTATGAAGAAGTCTGCTGATAGACAAAGGATGATGAGCTTCTTGAATGGATGAGCATATAAGAGTGATCAAGCAAAAGATCAATATAGGAAAGCTTGTTGACTTACACACCCCACCAAGTCAAGCTCTTCCTGAAGTTGAGGTTAAGGTTGAACAATTTAAGACAACACAACCTGGACCTCAAGCTGAACCTCAGCAAGCTTCAGTTTTGATCCACAACAGCAGGGTGAACCTTCCTCTTCTTCTAAACCTGTAAGGGAGGTAGACCTAACTGAGAAAGATGAAGATGATCAACAAGGTGCTGCAGGCCAGTCTTCTTAGTTAAAAGGTTCAAAGAGGAAGAAAAGGATGGCTTCTAGACCAAAGTCCAAGAAAAAAAAGAAGTTAGAGACATCCACTTCCAGGCCTTAAGATGAATCAGATCATCCTTAGAAGGAGAGGTTGCTCAAACAACTCCTATTCAAGTAGCTCCTCTAGCATCAAGAAGACCCATCTTATCTTGGATTTACACTACTAATATAGAGAGATGGTATGTGATTAGAGATCAAGGTACTGAAGATGTCTACACATGGCAAGACATGTTCAATCTACCTTTGCATGATCTATTTGAGATGAGAAGACACTATAGGAGTCTGAGTGATCCTAACCATCTAATGAAGAAAGGATTGGTCATCATCATGATGAGGACTGTTGACATCTAAAGTCTTCAAATGTTTTGGTAGCATTAGTCTAGGGGGAGTTTGTAAGGATATGTATAAGGCTGATGCATCCAAAACATCCAATTACATCTAAAAGTCTATCCTGCATGCATGCACATAAGTGCTGAGTAGAATGCTTCAGAAGTTTCACACTCTACCTTGAATATATTCTAAGTGTGAAATCTTCCGAAGGCAAGACCAACATCTTCTGAAGCTTAAAGTGAAGTCTTCCGAAGCTTAAAATGAAGTCTTCCGAAGCTTAAAGTGAAGTCTTCCGAAGCTTTAAGGAAAAAGTCTTCCGAAGCCAAGAAGTGAAGACAGATTATCTTCCGTAAACTTTTGAAGACATGCTTTTATCTGATGTACTTTACCATAAAGCTTGACAACCTTTCCACTGCAGCTATGATGACTCACCAACTTTCACAAGTTGGTGAAAAGGTCCATGCTTTTGGTAACGTTATATTAAGGTCTTGAGTCTTTTACTTTCTACTTTATGTACTTTTATTCTTTTTGTAATATATTAGGATGTGAGCTATGACATGTCATATTCACTAGTTACAAGGCAATATGTCTTTTGACTCTATATTGATTTTGTTGTTATCTAGATCATGTATCCACCTGACATTCAAAGTATGACTAGGTGTAGGATGTATTATAAGTATCTCAGGTCTTTGAAACTTATCATGATATGCTTATACACTTGCAAAAGAACTTGAGAGAAATATAAAACATTCTTGAAAACCATAATATTCGTGTTGTTTCTGTTCTTGTCCTGACTCATATTTGTTAGTGTTGTAAGTGTCAATCTTGTGTTACCAGTTCCTATTTGATTTGTTAAGTGTTCTAAACTGTCTCATCTCATTGTGTGTTGTGTTGCAACTCCTTTAAACAATCCTGCATTTAAAGATCGTTATGAGTTAAAAAAGTAACTCCTCTAACCATAATTGATGAAATTGAAAGTAAGGAAAGCTTTTCATCCGTTTTTATCGATTCAATCCATCTAGTTCATAATAATTAGCTTCTAGTTTGATTGTGATTTTCAAAAAAATTGTTTTGTTCATTAGCTTTCACTTTATTGGGCAATATCTAACCAATGTATTCGTTGGTTTCTAGTCCGATATTAGTCCGGTTTAGGTTAGACTGGGATTAGTAACATTGGTTTTAAATGATCAAAATAAGTTAAAATAATATAAAAAATATTTCTTGACCGATTAGAATGATGATATTAAAAAATGTTAACATTTTAAACTATCATTCTTATCGTTAGGTGGCTCCCTAATATTTTTCATTCACATAAAGATTTTAAGCCATCATTAAGTCACAACTCACAACTAATTCATGAAACAATTATAATTATATAGTTTAAAAAATAACAAAAAACCTAAAAGAAGTTTGCTCTATATCGATTGGAGCATCTTTTTAGCCTTTAGCACTTAGTAGCATTAGCATCACAATCCTTTCTCTCTCTCTTCCTCTTTCTCTCTCACGCCTACACACAATCCCACAATCGTTTCTGGGTTTTTGAAAAAAATTCTAAAAAGCTTTGTACTTTAAGTTCTATTGAACGGATGTATGATGAGAAATCCTGAAGCTGGGCTTTCTGGAATGGAATCTGTGTTTTCAGGTTAGTAATTTCACATTCTTTTTGCATTTTAATTAATATGCACATTAATGCAATGTACATTATTGTTTAGATGTTTGCTATAAATATATGTTGTTTTCCCCTTGATTTTCAAGATTTCTGTGTTTTGATTCTTGAAAATGCAGGCTATGACGCAGTCAACATTTTGAGTTAAATTTTACTTTTTTACTGTTTTTTTCCTTCATAATTAATGTTTCTTGTTTGCTGCTGATGCATGCTATGTTCTTCTTTCTTTGCTATTTTCCTTTAATTTCAAGTCTTTTCTGTTTGATTACTGGGGAATGTAGGTTAAAAATAGCGGTATTTTGTGGATTTATGAGTTTTTGAACCTTTTTTTACATAGAGTGTATGCTACGTCTAGGGTTCCTCTATGATGTACCCTTTGTGTTCTAACCTAGGATTCTCTAAGCCAAAATTTCTGTGTTGATTGTTATTATTATTTACTATTTTATCACCAAAAGATTGTAGTCTGTTTTGTTTAATATGAACTTTAAAGTGTTGTCAATTTCTTATCCATATATCAGGATTTAAAGCAATTATGATGTGGAAACTATTTGTTTGTCATGAAAAAGTTAAAATATATGTTTTGTAACAAACCATTTGAAAATTTATACACATTTTTTTGTCTTAACTTGATGGCTATCATCAATTCACAATAATGATGTGGGCAATTAGGTAATTTTAGGATTAAAAAAATTATTAAAAAAAATAAGGCAATGTTAGCAAGTTAATGGGATATCCCTGCAAAAGTTGTAGTTTTTTTTAATGTTTCCATGATTAAAGGTGCATGATCTAACTAATAAAGTTTGTTGTAGTTTCTTTGGATTTTTGGTTCATAGGATTTTTTATTTAACTAAAAAATTATTCAATATTAGCAGAAGTATTTCTATTTAAGTTTAACTTCTAGTTACATAGCGTTTAGAATTATTTGTTTGAATCAAGGATGCCTGTAATATTTATAAGATCAGTGTATTTGAGGCTTTTGGCATGAATTATATAAAAATTAGTTGCTGATGTTTTTGGTCAAAGTCTCTGTCTATTCTCAAAATGTGTAGTACATTTTTATACATGTAAGTTTTAACTATGTCAATTCTTACTTGCACTTGTAAGTTTTCCCTCATCAATAGTTTCCCTTCATTGGTCTCATTACATGGTGTCAAATGAGATAAAGACGTGATACTGGGTCCTGTTAAAGATGTGAAAGATTGAACCTTTTTTATATCTTTTTAAATTGAATTGCTCCTTTTACAGGATTTGTGCTTGACCCTGAGAAATGTAATCAACTTAGCTTAGAAGAAAAGAGAAAACTTGTTCACCGAATCGCTCAATGGTCAGAAGATGCCCCAAAGATTCTTAGTTCATTGACCCGTAAAGAGCTTCTTGAAATCATATGTGCAGAAATGGGAAAAGAAAGAAAATATAGTGGATTCACAAAACTCAGAATGATAGAACATCTTCTAAAGCTTGTCTCTAAAAACACAAACAAACCAACAAACGGAAGCTCACTTGATTTTTCACCATCAAAGAAACAAAAGCATGATGTCCCACTTGAACAACCTAGTAATAACAGCACCACATTTGAGCATACTAAAAAAGACCAAACCAAGACTCGTGTTTGTCAAAATCTAGCATGCAAAGCGAGTATGTGGCCGAAAGATGCTTTTTGCAAGAGGTGTTCATGTTGTATTTGCCATCAGTTTGATGATAATAAGGATCCTAGTTTATGGTTAACATGTGATTGGGATTCAGATTCTTGTAATGAAGGTGATGAACCGTGTGGCATGTCGTGTCATTTAACATGTGCTCTTAATCATCAACGGCTGGCATATCAACAGATGGTCACTACCCTAAGCTGGATGGCGGTTTCTATTGTGTTTCTTGTGGAAAGTTAAACCGATTAATGAGGTAATCATGCTCTTTTTGCTAATACAGAACTTAAATTACAAAGCCTTTTGGTTTTAGAGGTCAAAGATGCTATTTTTCAAGTTCAAACTCGATGAGATTTTTGTTGAGAACTCTAAACACATTGTTTGTTTGTAATCTTTGTTATAAGTAGCACAGCGGTTTTCAGTTGTTCTTGAAAAAGTATAGAATTGACATCAGTCTCTCAGATCATATATAATCTATTTGACCTCTAAAGTCAAAAATCTCTTCTAGCTACTATGATAAGATTATAAGAATTAAGAAATATGCGACATGAAGTATAAGCTTAAGTAAAAGCAAAATAACATGTCAAAACAGATAACTTTTTAGTACAGTTGTATGGGTCGGGTCGGGTTTGCCTTACCCACGAAGATTCTTTATTCTTTATTTTATAATGAATTTTGTAAATAATTATATGTTAACTATGAGTGCAAAACTCCATCATATATCAATTCGAATACACATCAGATAACTTTCAACCAGTATCTACCAATTTGACCAGATGTCTTTCTAGTTAAATCTTCTAGTTAAACCTGTTTGGCCAGTTAAAGATTAACATTACCCAAAACAACTCATTTGTATATAAATAGTCAAATCACAATCTCAGCATGAAGTTTACATTTTTTCTTTCGAAAAAGCTTTACACACTTTGCTTCATAATTCATAGCTGTTATTTTTGTTGAGAATTTGACATGCGCGTTTTGTGTTTACAAACCTTGATATAAGTTCTAAAAGGGGTTTCAAGTTTTTTTGGAAATATTATTAACACGACAGTGGTCTTCATGATTGAAATCAATCTGTATGATCTCAATCATGAAACTGTTCACAGGACCTGGAGAAAGCAACTGGTTTTTGCTAATGAAGCCAGAAGAGTTGATGCATTGTGTTTACGTGTGTCTCTAAGCCACAAGATTCTTGAAGGGACCGTGAAATATCAGATTTTGTTGAAAATTGTTGAATCTGCAGCAAAGTTACTTGAAAGTGAAGTGGGACCCATTGGTTTAGCATCTGTAAAAATGGACCGTCGGCTTGTTAACCGGCTTTCGTGTAGCACTGAGGTTCAAAAGCTCTGCACTTCTGCCATTGAAGCTTTTGATTCGTCATGCTCCAATATAAGCTTAAACCATTTCCAACCAACCAGACTTCCAAGTATGTAAACTTTTACGTCTTAGAGCATTATTTTAATGAAAAATGAAACAAAAATAGTTGATTACCTGATTTTGATTGTTATTTTAAATAATCACTCAAGTATGCAGTATGCACATCTGAACACCCAATAAGTTATTTTAGTAAACTTAAAGCAACAGTCGGTTTCAAATGGATTATTTGACATTTTGACCCTTAAATAGTCTAAAAGATCACTTTAATTAGAAGCTATAATTAAGCCAGAAGAATCACTCGGTTTATGGTGCATTTTCTTAAAATTAATGTCCCTGTGAAATGTTGCAGACACAAGCTAGATGATATACTTTAGCTTATCTAATGTTGTTGTTATGTCAGCATGTAGGATTTCATTTGAAGAAACAACTCCAACTACAGTAACTATTGTCCTAGATTATGAACCACATTTGTTTGAAGATTTCTTTGGCTGCAGAATCTGGCACCGAATGTCAACTCACAAAGCATATCCCAAAGAAGCAACATACATCGTCTTGAACCCAGAGAAAAGATTCAAACTCACAAATCTTGAACCATTAACCGAATATTCCTGCATGGTTTCTTTCTTCAGCAACAAGAAAGTCCTAGGCTTTTGGGAGTCAAAATGGTCAACAAGCAAGACCTCAGAAGTCAATGCTAACACACAAACAGATTCCACAACTGACTTTCCTTGCACCCCATGCAAATCTGACGGTACGACTAAAGTGGGGCCCAGGGGCGAGCCGAAGAAGAATGAGTACGAATATGCAGTGGGAGTGATTAGAAGTTTGGAGCATAATGGACACCTGAGTAAAGACTTTAGAGTGAAGTTTCTTACTTGGTTTAGTTTAAAGGCTACAATGCAGCAAAGAAGAATTGTGAATGTTTTTGTGGATGCTTTGATTGATGATCCCCCAAGTTTGGCTGAGCAGCTTCTTGATACATTTAGTGATGAAATTTGTGGCCACTGAAAACCCGAGTGAAGTCATGTAGTTTGGGTGAACGGCTAAGGTTAACGACATCATGGTTTTGGATCGGTTTTCAGTGTTTTTTGTTTAAAAAAACTTGGTTAACTATGTTTCTTTTTTAGTACTTGAATTCATCTGGACAATGTATAGCTAACTATTTAGGAGTTATATATTTTTGTTGATGATATGGAATCATTTGCTTTGGGTTCAGGTTCTAATATGATTCAGATGCCTAAAAGCTATTATAATCCTTTTTGTTCTTCACTTCTAGTTATCTTATAGAGGTATGATTATGGTTGTTTGAGGAAACAAGTTTCAACAATACTCACAATCATCCATCTTCAAAATACTTCAAACAAAAAAGATTAGACACTTAAAACAGATTTTGACACTATTTACGATCCAAGATAGCACCGAGTTAACCTATGTTTGATATGTTGTAGGATATAGTCACATAGACTAGGTGTTTTCTAACGAACATGAGAATATATTTTATTAGTTTTGGGAAGCTAGGGATTAGGCCCCGCATGATATAGTGGGTTTGTGCACTTAATTAAGCATGACATTAACGTGGTTAAACACATAAAAGAAATGCAAGTATATAAAAAAAAGTATACGTACATAAAAGACATATGTACATAAAAGAAACATATGAAGTTATAATGATTCAATATAAATAAAAAAGAATAACATACATAGTATGTTGTGTCATAAACAAAGGCTAAGCAAGGCTTGACATTGTAAACGAAAAAATGCTATGAAAAAAATGCTATAAAAAGACAATAGAAGTAATTGGAAAGAAAGTTAAAAAAAACAAAGAAACTATAAAAAAATATTTTTTTTACAAACAATAGAATTTAAACTAGAGCCAACATGTTCAAAACCCACACTACTAACAACTCCTATCACAAACGCGTTTTGATTAAATCCTTTGAACCCACATCTAATAAATCAAAATATTAAGACACATGTTATTTTTCTAGGCAATCCATCTCATTGCCACTTAAGCTTCGTTCACGTGTCGTTACTAGAATAAAACTTGTATATATATCAGATCCATATGTACTAAAATAAACATTTATAATTAATTGCTGTATTCTTATTTTCGGAATAATTGATATGTAAACATTTGCAAACGTTTTTCATAACTTATTTGAATAATTAATTCTAGAGTTAATTACGCAAATGGTCATTGTGTATATTCAAAATAAACATTTGGGTACTAAGAGTTTTAACTACAGGATTCGGGTTTGTATTTTCAATTTGTAATGATTAAAGTACTAACACTAACAGACGTTAACTTTTTTATTAAACTAAGGACATTTTGGTTATTTTACTTTACAAGGGCTATTAGTGCAACTAAAGGGACCGTATGTGTAATTCAATATATAAAAGGGATTGTTTGTGTATATATAAAAATTAAAGTAAACTTTTATAGACTTAAATGAAGCAACCCCAACACTATCTTCATCGTTTGACCACCTGCCACTAACTAGTGACTACTAGCCTTCTACCACCCTCCACCGCCACTAGTACCATCAATTGACAACCACCCGTCACCATCACCAACTGCCGCCACCACCACCATTTCATCATCGTCATCGCATCATCACCGGCTCACCACCACCATCATCAACATCGAACAATAATCCTGTAGGTTTAGTCACCACGTTCAAAGCTTTGCCTATAAGCCCTAACATTAAGAATCCCTAATTAGGTAATGTTTAATTTAGGTTTTAGGGTTTTGATATAAAGCTTTAGGTTTTAAGGATTTTGAGAATAAGATTGTGACATAGGTTTGTGTTGGTTGGGCTCACATCCGTTTAGTACTCACCGAAGTGATTAGAGGCGTGTCATCGAAGGTGAATGAACCACGGTTTGCTTGGTACTGTGGCACCACGATAGCGATTGGAGGTGGTGTCACCAAGGTGGGGGAAATGGGTTCATTTGGTTGTGGCTTCATCTAAACAAGATGGTGGCTGATGATGTTAGAGGAGGAAAGGGGTGGCAAACAGAATGATAGTGGTGGTGGTTAGACTTAAGGTAGACGAGGGTGGGTGGGTGTGGGGTTGAGTGAGGTTTTCTTTTTCTTTTATAGTTTTTTACAAAAATGGTCCTTGAAATAATAAGATAGAGGTAGTTACACAAATTAGTCATTCAAAGGGTATTTTGGTCATTTTATTCAAATTTAATAGAAAATCAAAATATGTTAACATTAATACTTAAACTTGTGACAAATTAAAAGCACAATACTCATACCCGTTACTTGAAACTCTTAGTATCCAAAAATATTAATTTTTTTAAATAAGCCATATTGACCATTTGCCTAATTAATTCTAAATTCTATAATCACACAATATTGGAATCAAAATTCGTTCACACATGTTGTGTTCATGTGATACATTTTTACTCAAAATTTTTAAAAAGTAGACCTTTTTATTTTATTTTATTTATCTATTTATTAAAAGTACATTTCACTTCGATTATTCTTTTACAATATCATTAACAAGACATATTAAATTTATTATAAAATGTTATTGTTAGACATGCATATATATAACTCTTCATACCGTTATAATTATATAGTTAATATAAAAAAGTTAAAATCATGCACTATATACAAATATATATATATATATATATATAATATATATAATATAATATATATATATATATATATATATATATATATATTTTTATGAATAAAAATTATCATTTTTTATATATTATTATTTATAACTTAAATATGCGTGTTATATATAATAATTTTAATTAGTCAATTTATGTCTAACCTATCTTCCTACTCTAAATTTTTTTGACGGAAAACAAATATTCATATTTATCTAAATAGTAATAGAGGGCTAACAAAGAGCTAAAAACTCTAAGTACACAATTCAAATCAATAAAGAAACATCATAAACATAGATGTAAGAAAATACAACTTGAAAAAAAACTCCTCATACGGGCTCTAAAGGAAACCACCTGTAGAGAATATGTATAAGAGGCTGAAGCAACCAAGTCTTTCTGCATGCATGCTGCACAAGTACTGAAGAAGAATGTTTCGGAAGTTTCACACATGCAACAGAAATACTCTAAGTGTGAAATCTTCCAAAGTCAAGACCAATATCTTCCAAAGCCAAAGATGAAGTCTTTTGAAGCTTCAGAGACAAAGTCTTCCGAAGCCTCAACTCTTGAAGACAGATTTCTTCCGAAGACTTTTAGTAACATGCTTTATCTGATGTACTTTTCTATAAAGCTGGACCCCTTTCCGCTACGACTCTATAAAGTCACCAACTTACATGAGTTGGTGAAAAGGTCTATGCTTTTGGTAATTGTACATTGAGGTCTTGAGTCTGTAACTTTCTACTTCATGTACTTTATCCTTTTTGTAATAGATAAGGATGTGTGCTATGGCATGTCATAGTCACTAGTCAAAAGGCAATCTGCCGTTTGACTCTACAATTGATTTTGTTTGTGTCTAGTCAATTGTATCCAGCTGGCTTTCATAGTATAGCCGACTGTAGGATGTAGTATAAGTATCTCATGTTCTTGTATCTTTCCTTTATGCATTGTAACACTTGTAATAGAATATAGAAAAAGAAATATACTGCTTCTTAAAACCATACACTTGTGTATCTTGCTCTTATGTTCTGTCTCTTACATTACTTGTGTTCTTAGTGTCTTATTGTGGTTAATCAGTTTACTGTTTGATTAGTTAAGTTGCTCTCCTCTTTGTTTTGTGGTGTTGTAAGTAACCCCCTTCACCGCTCCTACATTTGGTATCAAAGCTTTCAAGGCTCTTGATATAAGATCTCACCATCTTAAGATCCCTCACACACAAAAATACTCAACTTTTCAAATGGCAGGCATTTCCAAGACTGATATAGAAACTGGAACCATAAACAAGTCCCCCTGATCACTCTTGATGACTTTGACACCTAGTGCCTGAGAATGGAAGGTTTCATCAGGTCTCTAGACTCAAGAATGTGGGAGTCTATTGAGAATGGACCTTACATACCTAGCACCCCCTCTGCTACTGGTGCTGGTATGATCCCCAAGGCTATGGCAAACTACTCTGATGAAGATAGGAAGAGAGTAGAGATTGATAGAAAAGCCATGACAGCCCTTCAGAATGCTTTTCCAAACTCTGTATACAGAGGTTTCAAGAAATGCAAAACAACTAATAGTTGCGGGATGCACTGAAACTGATGTATGAGGGTTCCTCTTAAGCCAAGGAAAACAAGAAGAATCTCCTGAAGCAACAGTTTGAAAACTTCACCTTCAAAACAGGTGAAACCATGACTCAACAATATTCTAGTATGTTGAGATTGTGGATACCCTTATGGATGGAGGAGTTCCTCTTGAGAATAGGGACATTGTAAGAAAGTTCATGTCCTCACTTCCTAGGCAGTGGACACACTACTGTGTGGTGATCAAGAGGACTGAAAATATCAAAATTCTTACTCTGACAGAGTTATATGGGATTCTCAATGGCTACTAGATGGAGATGGACATGCAAGGTTCATCTAGCAAATCCAACAGTCAAATGGGCTCAGCCCTACATATGGTTGAAAGAGATAGATAGAACCCCAACATCATCTCATATGCTACCCTGACAACTCACCAAAGGGTCCTTTCATCACCTTTCGAGAGACACCAAGAGAGAACTACACTCAAGAAAGCCCATTCCAAGAGACAATTCTTCTCAGCCTTTGTGTCTTCTGATGAAAGTTATGGTAGCTTTCTTTTCACCCTAAAGACCTGGAATGTATCCATCCAGATGATCTAGAGTACAAGGAGATAGTCCAGCAGATGGCTCTTCTCACTCATAGAGCCAAGAAGTTCTACAAGAGGATAGGAAGGAATTTTCCAAGCAATGCAACCAGTGGATAGTTTGGCCTAGACAAGGCAAAGTCAAGTGTTACAACTGTAAATTGATGGGCCATTTTGCCAGGGAGTGTAAGGCACCTAGAACAAATGGTGGCCAGACCCAACTACACTGACAAAGCTCCCCAGAATGAGAAGCCAAAGAAGCAAGCTGTTGTTGCTGTTGAAGAAGGAGGCTTTGACTGTAGTTTTCAAGTGGAAGATGCTTCTGCAAACCAAGCACTAATGGTAGATCATGATGAATCCAAGGTATTGGAACATCTCTGTACCCCTAAATTCATTGCTAAAGTTAATAGATACAGGTCTTATAAATTAGAAATGAGATCTGATCTTGAGTCCTTAAACATTTTAAAAGCTGATTTTAGAAAGTTTGAAAATGATTATAAATTGAAGATAGAAGACTTAGAGAAAACTATTTCAGTTCTAAAACATGAGTACACAGATTTTAGGATCAGATCAAAGATCTCATAACCAAGCTAACTAAGTGCTAGGCTGAGCTTGTGATCAGCAAAGCCAGGGCAGACAAATGTGTTCTTGAAAAAGAGACCTTCAAGAACATGATATCCTCATCCCTACACAACAAGGTGTGCTATCAAAATAAACAGGGACTAGGATCAAATGAGATAGCTCCTCCACACACAATCTTGTCAGTAAGATCTCCTAGATGTGGAACTTGTGAAGATGAGCTTCCTCTCATAGATCCTTTGAGTGAAGAGGATGAAGAAGTGATAGTGAAGAATTCCTCTAAGAAGAGTGAAGAGGAGGATTCTAAGAAGGGCCATTATCCTTCTGAGGAGAAGAAAAAGACTGTGATGACCAGTCAATGAGAAAGAACTTGATCAGGAAGAGCAAAAGAAAAGCAAGGAAAGCCCAAGAGATCAAGGCTACTTTTGACTCCAAGCAGAAGCAAGTTTTCATCTCTGCAGGATTTGAAGTAATAAACACTGAAGACATCAACCTTACTCTTCTGCTAAGAGTTCTGGTTCTTGTTCAAATCATTTCACTACCAAGAAGAAGATTGATCTACTGTGTACCACTGCTACACAGGTTGGACCATCAAACTCCAATAACAGTTCCTAGCCCAAAAGGACTGTTTCAGCATCTACAAGGATGAAGGTGGAGAAGGGATGTGACCAAGTCAGTCTTATTCCCAGAAGAAGGCTCTTGGGAAGAAGAGAATGGAATGTGTCATGTGTGAGTACTGCTCATCTTGCTAAGGATTGTCCATACAATCCCAAGGGTACTCTTTACATGATAAAACCAAGGACTTCCAATAGTTCTAAGAAGATTTGAGCTTTGGAAGGAAAATCTGTTTCCTTTGGAAGCTCCAAATCTAAGAAGAAGGCAAGTGGAAAATTGCCTTCGGAAGAAAAGTTGGTCTCGAAAGAAAGGAATACTTCCGAAGCACTGAAGTATGCTGTAGTGTCTGTAGAATCTTCAGAAGATTCAGTCATCAAAATTTCCAAAGTATCAAAAGCTTATGAAGTGTTGAAGGTCAAGTCCATGACTCCAAAGGTGGTGTGAAAGTCTAAGAAAGACCAAGGAACTCAAAATTTTCCATCAACAATAGCTGAAGATGCTCCTAGCACAACCATAGGATCTATTACTGTTACATTAACTTCTGTTTCACTTAATGAGCCCAAGATAGGTAAGGATTGGGTTTCAAAATGTAACTAATCATTTTCTTTGTGCAGGGACAGCTCAGAAAAATAAAAATTTCTGGATCATTGACAGTGGTTGTTCCAGGCACATGATAGGCAATAGGTCACTACTCCAGAACTTTGAAAGTATTGATGGAGGGCCAGTTGCTTTTGGAGGAGATGAAGATGGTTACATTTCTGGAAGGGGCAAGGTCACAAATGGTAAGCTCAACATTAAAAAGGTAACTTTATCAAGGAGCTTGGGTACAATCTTCTAAGTGTATTCCAATTTTGTGATCAGAGTCATAACATGCTCTTTATCGAGCATGAGTGCATTGTTCTCAAGCCCGGGGTGGTCATTCCTCATGAGCATATTCTTCTTAGAGCCCCCAGGAAAGGGAACATATACAAGATGGATTTGCAAGAAACATCTCCCTCTGGAGAAGTTTCATGTTTTCTATATAAGAAAAATAGTGATGAGTCTTTCCTTTGCATAAAAGAATATGCCATGTAAAATTTAAAACATGAATAAACTTATTAAGAATGATTTAGTAACTGGAATGCCAAAGAAAGAATTTACAAATGACGACCATGTGTTGCATGCCTGAAAGGGAAGCAACATAAGGTATCTCACAAGCCTAAGGAAAAGAACTCCATCACTACACCCCTACACTTGTTACATATGGATCTCTTTGGCCCCACTAGTGTAATGAGTCTAGGAAGGACCTCTTACTATTTGGTGATCACAGATGACTTTACAAGATTCACTTGGGTTTTCTTCCTTAGAACTAAGGATGAGACTCCTGAGATTCTGAAGAGTTTCATTTTTGTTAGGATCGTGTACTGGACGATGTACTAACTGAATAACGTGTATACCGAACCAAATAGTGCGGGATCCTATTTGATTGGCGATCCAATCAGTGAGAACGCACATAGAAACAATTATGTATTGAATCTAACGTTAAGAATCAATTAGGAATCGATGTACTGTGTTCTATGAACTTGGAGTATGATCTTAGAGGTCTCTGGACGGCTAGGGTATGTCTAGAGTCGAAGTGTATTCAATGCTTACATTTTCCATGAATTAGTTGGTATTTATAGGTTAGGGTTGCTCATTCGGGCGACTGAACCATTAGCATGGTTTAGTGGTGCGATTGAGTCATACGGTTGGTCCATTCGTATGACTGAGTGTTCAGTCATACGACTGAGCCATTCTTATGTGACAATCATACGACTGATCCAGTCTCCTGGTTCAGTCATGCGACTGAGTCATTCGCATGAAGTTGTTCATGCGTATGGTCCATTAGCATAGGCCATTCACATGATAACTTTATGTTATTAATTTGAATGTATTAAATGTCATAACATTATTTATGTTAATTCAAAAAACCACAAACCTATATAATCAAGTCAATTTGCGTTACACAACTCACTAATGAAATATTAACATTATAAATCACAACCAAACATTCATTTCATTAATTACCCAAGCATTACATAAGTGTAAGACATACAAGACATATTACATAACATTTGAATGTAGGTACATATGTATCAACAATCTCCCCTATTGTAGGTACCTTGAAAATTACTTTTGTGTTCTTTATTACTTTCTATATTGTGATCAACTCTTACGAATTCTTTCTATACCTGAGTGTTGTTCTAGGTGAGTTTGAGAGAAAACATTGTGTTTAGTGACAAACATCGAACCTGCAATTGGTATCAGAGCGTTTCAGGCTCTTGATTACGTGATCTAACCATCCAAATCAACCTGTTTTTACTCCTCCCTTCAACTCACTCACTCAATGGTCCTTAACAAATCCAAGGTAGAGATGGGAACAATGACAAAGCTCCCATCATTACCCTGAAAATTTCAGGTCTTGGAGTAGAAGAATGGAAGGCTTCATCAGATACCAAGACAGCAAAATGTGGAACTCCATTGTCAATGGCCCTTATAAGCCAAAGGTGGCATCACCTGGTGAAAACGGTGACATGATAGAAAAGGCTGTCAAGGACTATTCAAATAAAGACAGAAGAAGATGGACATCGACAGCAATGCTATGACTATTCTCATGACTGCAATACCAAACTCTATTATGGTGGGTTCGAGCATTGCAAGACAGCCAAAGAATTGTTCGATGCATTTGCCTAGATGTATGCAAACTCCAACGACTCAAAGAAGGACTCATTGAAGCAGCAGTTCGAGAACTTCACTCACATTGCTGGAGAGACCCTCAGCCAGCAGTACTTCAGGTACATGGATCTTATCTCTTCCCTTCAGTCTGTGAAGATCACTCCTGAACTTAGAGATCTAAGCAGAAAGTTCATGAGTGCTCTTCCCAGCGAGTGGACATTCTACTGTGTCTCTATCAAGAGAACAGAAAACTTGAACACTCTTACCATGACTGAACTCTATGGCATCCTTGATGGATATCGCTTAGAGATGGAGAGTAAGAAGGGCCACCAACAACAGAAACCCATGAGTCTTCCTACTAGCAATGCTTTAATGGTTGCTGAAGGCTCATTAACCCCACAACCTCAGTAGTACCTGACCTATCAGCAGCCATCCTGCTCTTCTGGACCTTACATCACTTTCCCTGAGACTCCAAGGTCTCAACAGGCTCAACACAAATCCTTTCAGGAAAGTTATGCCTTTGTCTCAGGAAGCGGGCACTTAGGTGATTTTCAATACTGTTTCGATGATCTTGAGTGTTTCAGTCTAGAAGATGTAGAGTACGTGGACATTGTCCAACAGATGGCTCTCTTAACTTACAGAGTGAAGAAGTTCTTTAAGAGAACTGGAAGGCATTTCCCTCAAAACCCAACTACCGCAAGTTCGGGTTTGACAAGACCAAGGCAAAGTGTTACAACTATAACCAACTGGGTCACTTTGCAAGGGAATGCAAGGCTCCCAAGACCAATCCGGGAACCCCACAGGCCTCCACACATCCCTCAACCTCAAAGCCCACTGAGAAGTCAACTGAAACAACTGCAATGGCTCAAGAAGTTGACTAGAGCTTCATGGTACAGGATGTGACTCCTGCTCAAGCTCTCATGGCCGAAAAAGATGATGCCCAGGTATATGAACATCTCTGCACTCCAGCCTGTATAGCTAAAGTTAAACTCTATCAGGATTACAATATGGAAATCAGATCTGATATTGAGTCTTTGAATATCCTAAAATCTGATTTTAAAATAGCTGAATCTGACTATCAAAAGAAAATTGATGAGTCACTACTAAGGCTCAAGCCAGGAAGCATGCTATCTCTGAGCAGAACCTCCAAGCTATTCTTGCATCATCCTCCCATTCCAAACTCTGTTATCAGAACAAAGGAGGGTTGGGAACCAATGAAATTGTTCACCACACTCCTATGAGTCTATTAGACAGCCTAGATGTGGTATTGAGGAGCAAGAGGTTCCAACTGCTGGCCCTTCCTCTCTAAAGTTGAAGGATGAAGCATCAATAATGGCCACCACAGGGAAGGAACAGGTAGATGTACCCATCTCCTCCTGTGAAGACCAATCCTAACCACTAAAGCCAGAAGAAGCAGAGCTAAAGCTACCAGAAGAACTGCCAAGAAGGTGGCTGAGTCCAAGCTGAAGATTGACCCCAAAAGAAATGTGTCTTTATCTCAGCTGGATTCCAAGTGTTAGGTACTCTGATTCAGGAAAGGAGTGTATACCAGCACTCCTGTCTTACCAAAGGATTAGAAGTTGAAGGTAAAAGTTTCTGATGAAGAAAAGAAACCCAAGAAACAACAACAACCTCACATTCTCCAAAGACTAACATTGCACGCATCATGGTGGCCTGCAAAACCACATGCAAAAGATTGTTACTACAATCCTTCAAGCACACATTATGCAAATAATGTTAGAAAAGGAGTCAGGGAAGGTTTCACATTTGGACCTTTTCAAAAAGTCCAAGTGATGAAGGAGGGAAAGCTAGTTTCCGAAGCAGGTTGCTTTTGGAAGAAACTCGTTCTTCCGAAGGGAAAATGGCTTCGGAAGCAAAAGATACCAAGGTTCGGAAGAACAAGAAAGTTTCTTGTAACCATCCTAGAAGAAGACTGCTTTGGAAGAAAAGGTGGTGAAGGTTTCTTCTGAAAAGAAAGAAGCTTCGGAAGAAGGCCATACTGTGAAAGCTTTAACAAGCTCATCCTCTAAAATCAGCCAAAGGGTGGACTGGAAGATCAAGGAAGATGCTGCAGCCCAAACCTCTTCTTCAAAGACCTCTATTGAACCCCCATGCATATCATTTGGTTCAATTATGTCATTATCTTTGGAAGAACCCAAGACCAGCAAGGCTTGGGCTTCCAAACAAACCTAACAATCTCATCTTATGTGTAGGGACATCCATTTGACAAGTACAATAATATCTGGATTGTAGATAGTGGATGCTCCAGGCACATGATAGGGAACAGATCTCTACTTCAACAGTTTCAGAACTATGATGGAGGTCCTGTCCAATTTGGAGGTGAGGTTGGAGGATATATTTCTGGCAGAGGGAGTATATCCAATGGTAAATTAAAAGTTGACAAAGTTCACTTTGTCAAAAAGCTTGAACAGAATCTGTTAAGTGTTTCTCAATTCTGTGATCAAAAGCACCAGATGCTTTTCACAAAACATGAGTGCATTATCCTCAAACCAGGGATAACAATTCCTCAGGAATTGATGCTTCTTAGATCTCCCAGGAAAGGGGATATGTACAAGCTGGATATGAACAATGCTTCCCCAATGGGTGAAGTATCATGCTTTCTTTCCAAAGATGATAGTGATGAGTCAACACTATGGCATAAACGTATGTGTCATGTAAATTTTAAGACAATGAATAAATTGGCTAAAAATAACTTGGTACATGGTTTGCCTAAAAAGGAGTTTTTCTGCAAAGATAACTGTGTTGCATGCCTGAAAGGGAAACAACACAGGTATCTCATAAATCCAAATGTGTTAACTCTATTACTACTCCATTACACTTATTGCACATGGATCTTTTTGGTCCCACAAGTATAATGAGCATTGGAAGGAAATCATATTGCCTTATGATAGTTGATGATTTTACAAGATTCATATGGGTATTCTTTTTAAGAACTAAAGATGAAACTGCTGAAACATTAAAATCTTTTATTCTTAAAATAGAAAATCAAAATAATCATAAGGTTAAAATAATTAGAAATGATCAAGGGACTGAGTTTAAGAACTTAGTTCTTGACTCATTCTGTAACTCAAAAGGGATTGCCAGACAATATAGTGCTCCTAGAACTCCTCAACAAAATGGTGTTGCTGAGAGGAGGACATGACACTTATTGAGGCTGCTCGAACTATGTTAGCTGATTTAAAACTACCTCTAACATTCTGGGCAGAGGCAGTAAGCACTACATGCTATGTGTAGAACAGAGTTCTTGTAGTTAAGCCTCATGGAAAAACCCCTTATGAACTATTGAACAAGAGGCCACCGTTCATTGGCTTTCTAAGGTCCTTTGTAGCAGGTGTACCATACTTAACACAAAGGACAATTTAGCAAAATTTGTTGAAAAGTCGGATGATGCTATCTTTGTTGGATACTCTTCCAGCTTCAAGGCTTACAGAGTATACAACATTAAGAATCAACAATTTGAGGAGTCATCCAATATAGTTGTTAATGAGCACACTCCTTGTGTTAGGGGGAATGGCCCTGATCATATCTTTGATTTAGAATTGTTTCCAAACTATTCTAAACCATCTTATGAGAATGTTTTAGTTGGAACAGGTGCTCAAAATGATGCTGATGCTGCTGCTGACGATCAACTGTTTGAGCTACGCAGGCCTAATCCAAATTCTCCAAGTGCTGCAATACACCAAGCTTCCAATGTTCACAGATCTGATAGCTTAACCATATCAAGGAATAGTGAAGCTTTAACAAGTGAATCACTTACTAAGCCTCAAAACTCATCAGGTGATCCACCACAACACCAGGCAGAAGGAAGTAGTATTTTGAAGGAACATGCAACTGTTAATACTACTTCACAGCCAATCATTAATGATGCTTCTCATTCATTCAACCAGTCCTTATTGAATGACTTTGTAACAGCAGTTGGAAAGAACATTCTAGTTCCTGAGCAGATTATGTCCAACCTGGATCTATCTCTGCAACTGGAAGTGATTCCTCGTCTTAGGATTCATAACACTCATCCTACTGAAAACATCATAGGCGATGCCACTGAGGGTGTGAGAACAAGAGGACAGACTCATCAAAGGAATGTCTGTCTGTACTCATGCTTTCTATCCCAGATGGAACCCAAGAAGGTAGAAGATGCCTTGAAAGATAGTAGCTGGCTTGAATCATGCAAGAGGAGCTGCTTCAATTCAAGAGACAGAAGGTATGGAACCTATGTCCGCTACCATCTGGTCAAGTACCAATACGCACTAAATGGGTTTTCAGAAACAAAATAGATGATAGAGGCTTGAGCATCAAGAATAAATCAAGACTTGTGGTTCAAGGATACACACAAGAGGAAGGAATTGATTATACTGATGTCTTTGCACCAGTTGCAAGACTTGAGGTAGTTAGGATCTTCCTTGCTTATGCTGCATCCAAGGACTTCACTATCTATCAACTTGATGTCAAGTGCGCCTTTCTATATGGGGATATAGATAGGAAGTCTATGTATGCCAACCTCCAGGATTTCAAGACCCACAGCACCCCAACTATGTGTGTAAATTGGATAAAGCTCTATATGGACTGCACCAAGCACCTAGGATGTGGTATGAGACTCTGTCTTAGTTTCTTCTGAAGAATGGCAACACTAGAGGTACCATTGAGAAGACTCTATTCATCAGAAAGTTTGGAAAGGACATCTTGCTTGTTCAAGTCTATGTCGATGACATCATATTTGGTTCCTCAAATGACCAAATGTGCAAGGACTTTGAGAGCATTATGAAGAAAAAGTTTGAGATGAGCTCCATGGGAAAAATGGAATTTTTCCTTGGGATTCAAGTAAAGCAAATGAAGGAAGGATTTTTCATCAATCAATCTAAGTATGTCTTCGATATCTTAGAAAGATCTGAAATGAAAGAATGCAAGCCTGCCAAGACACCCATACCCAGAAGCCATAATCTCTGTCCTGACCTTGAGGGGGAGGATACTGATCAACATCAGTATAGGGCAATTATTGGTTCTCTGATGTATCTCACAACCAGTAGACCTAATATTATGTTTGCTACATGCATTTGTGCAATATATCAGGCTGCTCCAAAGGTGTCTCACCTAGCTACTGTTAAGAGAATCCTAAGATACCTCAAAGGAGCACCTAAACTAGGTCTCTGGTATCCTAGAAACAAGGATTTTAATCTCTATGGATACTCTGACAGTGACTATGGTGGCTGCAACATTGACAAGAAATCAACATCAGAAGGATGTCAATTTCTTGGTGGAAGGATCATCTCATGGCAATGCAAGAAACAATCCTGTGTCTCTATATCAACTGCTAAAGCTGAATACATTGCTGCTGCTAGCTGCTATGCTCAACTGCTATGGATTCAAAATAAGATGTTAGACTATGGATTCAACTTTATGAGTACTTCTATCCATATTGACAACAACAGTGCTATCTCCATTACTGAAAATCTAGTGAAGCACTCCAAAACAAAGCATATTGACATCAGGTATCATTTCATTAGAGATATTCATGAGAAAAATCTAATTAAATTAATCAAAGTTGATTCAAATGAACAATATGCTTATTTGTTCACCAAAGCCTTTGATGAACAAAGATTAAGTATCTCATAATAGCTATTGGGATGATAAACATTGATTAATTTAATCTCTGTTGAAAACCTTTTTAATATGTAAGTTCTGCATCAATACAATTTAAGCCCTGTTACTAAAGAATTTCTCTGAAATTTTCTAAGCGTAAATTCATTCCGAAGAGAAATTAATCCTCGGAAGATACTATCATATCTTCTGAAGCAAAAATTTCTCAAAGGATAACTTTCTTCCCAGAAGAAGCGATTGATTACATATCAGATCTACTTCCGAGACTTACAAATTCTCCATTTGGAAGCAACTCTAACCTTCGGAAGCAAAGTTTTTGCTTTGGAAGTAAGAATTGCCTTCGGAAGATAAGTTACCTTCGGAAATGTTTTACACTCGGAAGAGAGATTCTACTGTGTAACGTAAATCTCTTGGGCCCCACATTGTAAAAATCAAAGATTTTGTTAATGATGTCGGATTATTTAACTAATTTTAACCTTACCGCCACTGTCATTTCATCCACTAAAACATCATATCACCTTATCCAACCCCCATTACCGCCATTCCACTATCTTTTAATAATCTCGACTATTCAATTTCATCTTCTTACTTGCAAATTTTACTGCCCTAGAAAATTTTCTCTTCTCCAAACTTTACCCCAACTTAAATCATCCACATTCACCTGTCTCAAATAGCACTTAACCCTTAGCACAAGCAAGTCGCACTTCTTGATTCTTCAAGAGATGCTGACTTCTCTGAAATCATCTCCTTTCTCACCCAATCACCCTACTACACTGCCCTTACCATTAACCCCACTGTTTACTCCAATCAAATGGTAGAATTTTAGGGAAATGGTCATGCCGAAACCCTAAATGGGATTCGTGTACTAAGGTCCAGCATTTGTGGACCGGAGTTGGTCATTAATGAACAACTCATCAGGGAGCACCTCGAGCTTCATGAAGAAGGAGCTCCTACTAAATTCCCTAAGACAGATTTTGATAGCATTTACATCCTAATGGGATATGGTGGAGACATAAGCAGGTCGACAGTCTACAAATTCAACTTCTCCTACAATTGGAAGTTCCTCCTGCATGTTGTTCTTCACTGCTTATCCAACAAGTCCGGGGGATGGGATCAAATCCCATATGAACTAGGATGCTTAGTTCATGGATTGGTGAGGGGCCTACGCTTCAATTACTCATGATTTGTGTTCACCAATCTAATTGGGAATTTACAAAGGGAGACATTCTTCATGTATCCTAGATTCATTCAACACATAATCAACTGTGAGTTGGACTAGAGCATGCTTGTCTGTGCAGCTACTCTGAATGTCCCCCACATGTGGCCTACCATCTTCAAGACCTTGAAGAAGGTGTCCACCAACTTCACTGGAAGGTATACTACTGTGCTTCCACGTATGATTGAGCACATAGCTCCTGGTGACATCCCCGATCACCCCACAGGTGATGAACCCACACTAGCAACCTCCACCACAATCCAAACACTGCTTTCTCCACCCATCACCATCACTTATCAAAGACGCCCCAAACGAACCCTTGTTCAATTTACTCTGATTGAACAAGCCCCTCATGTTCAATCCAAAAGACTAGAGTGGAAACATGGGCTCCCACTCAATCAGAGGTCTCTCCATCCTTCTCTTTTGACCTCAATTTGGGTTTTGATCCCCTTAGTCTCAAACCCATGAGCCCGACACCCAAACCAACAGCCCTTAGAATGAGTATCTACACTCTTCTAAGCAGCCAAAAAAGGACAACCCCATCAGAGGCTCAATGCCTGTAGACATTGACCAAGGTCCTGGATTAGTAGGCTTAACCTCCCTATCTTTTACTGACCTTCTATTCAAAACTGATGAAGAGATAACATCTCTCCATGGCAATGAAGTTGATCTACAACACCCTCTTCAAGATCAACAGAGCCCAGAGAAATCCCTTATCTCTAGCCCCCATCAGCAACCCATAACTGAGGCGAGTCCCACTGATGTGGAGGGGACTCATGTAGATTCAGCTGCCACTACAAAAGGTTCCTCAATGGACCTTGTGGACAGTGGTAACATATCTCAGACTGAATCTACGGCAACCGAGCCCTTTGATGACTCTAAAAGAGACATCATTGAGCATGGGAAACCAGGGTGCCAAGAAACCACATTTGGTGGTGAGGCTGAACATACTAGGTATGTTACCTCATCTCCCCATGATTCTTCCAAAGAAGATGAGGAAGAATGCAACTCCTCATTCAAGACCTACTATCTAAAGTCTCAACCTTGAATCTCTGGTTAAGACTTTAGAAGAAAGGTCTACCACTCAGCAACTTGAGATTGACAATCTTAATGCTAAACTAGCCGAGACACAGATAGA
This sequence comes from Flaveria trinervia, assembly GCA_025506515.1. Classification (NCBI taxonomy): domain Eukaryota; kingdom Viridiplantae; phylum Streptophyta; class Magnoliopsida; order Asterales; family Asteraceae; genus Flaveria; species Flaveria trinervia. Next base: position 41,911,206 of record CM046452.1, on the reverse strand, counting down.
GAGGTCTGTTAGGCATGTACCTGTTCAAGTCTCATTGACTTCTTGCCCTAGCTCATCTAGCTCTCAAGATGATGCTACCAAAGGGGGAGAATGTTCAGAGACAAACACTTGAGGAACCATAGAGCCAACCTTCAACTTAAACATCTTCTACCCCTATCATCTCAGTGACTGAGCCATCTCATGTTATTCTTCAGATTGACTCAACGACGCTCAATGATCTCTACAAACTCTTTACCAAGGTTCTATTGAGATCCTCCACTGATCAGCCAAGCCATGATGCTGCAATGATTTACTTTGGAGCTAAGGAGCTTCAAAGGCTTACTGCACCTTCTACCACTGTGGACGAAGTTGGTCAACCTAAGGTTCACATGGAACCTAAGATTCAACTCGAAGGGGAAATAAGGACTGATGGCCCAGCAACTGAAACAGTTGGGACAGAATCTGCATCTCCTTTAACTTCCGAAGCTAAAGTTAAAGCCTCAGAAGAACAAGCTGAATCTTCCAAAGCCGAAATGGAAGCTGCGGAAGGACTGTTTAAAATGTCCAAGGAACTGATCATCACAGATGAAATCCTTGAAATGGCATCTGAGGTGAACAGCGAGGACTTTCTGATTCCACCTCCATCCCAGACACCATCTCTGCCTCTCTCACAATCAGAAACCTCTCTCCAAGAACCACCACAGTCAGGATCTTCAAAAGATAAAGGGAAAAGGAAGATGACTGCGGAAGAGCTTTAGGAAGAGGAGAAGATTGAGAAACTCAAGAAGAAAGGAAGACTTCAAACTGAGAAGTTGCTAGCTGCCAGTACAAAAGCAGCTGCATCCAATCAGGAGATTGTCATCAACAAAAGGAGAGAAGAGATCATTGACCAGCTCATTGAAATGGGAGCTGCCAATGAAGAAACACTCCTGCTACAACTGGAGGAGTTGGTGGATCTGGAAAAGGCAACCCGGCTGAAACTTGAGGAAGAAGCCAGATTGGCCTTGTAGAAAGAAGAAGAAGAACAGAAGGTAGCTGAATTGCAGCTGAGGAGAAACAGATAACTTCCTACTGTCTAGAGGCTTTAATCTTCAAGAACTTTCCCCACACAATGATGATACGATCCTCTGGCTCTACAACAAAGAGCAAGATCAAATGGAGAAAGAAAGGAAGAAGGCTGCAAGAGAAAATTTAAAAGAAAAGAAGAAGAAGGAAGAAGAAGCTAGGGTCACTACAACCAAGAAGCTCACTGAAAAGGCCTAGATGAAGGACTATTTTCGGGCTCATGGCTTCTCTGGAAGGCAAGTGGATCCCATGTCAGAAAGGTCACTCCAACGGATTGTCAGTGAAATCAAGGCTGACATCCGGTTGGGGAAGAGAAAAGAGATGTATAGAAGGGTAAAAGGGATGACCTTCACTGCTATCACCCAACCACAACCTGAATCCTCACCCGTACCTTTCACCATTAAAGTTGAGCCTTTCACCCCTAAACCCACATCATTACCCATATCCACTCCTTCACCACAACCACCCAAACTTCCCATCCTTCAACCCAAAACACTAGCCAAAACCTCTGAACCTAAACCTGCCCAATTACCATCCAAACCATCCCCTCAGCCTTCTTAACATCTCTCTCTTAAGGAGTTCAAGGCAATCAAGATGAAGCTTGCCAACTGTACTACTCTGAGCGAAGTCTCTTGTGAAGAAGACTCTGTCAACATCACCTATGTTGATGGATCTTCATGTTCCCTCACAAGAGATGAATTCCTTGATCTGCCTAGAGGAACATTGGACCAGGCTGTAAGACTTCTAGGCCTCAACTCAAACTCATTGAATGATGAAGAGAAGAAGCTCAAAAGGAAACTGGTGACTCTACTGAATACAAAGAAAAAGGACAAGATTCGCAGTCAGTCTCTTGTGCCTAGAAGGAAAATAATCCAGTGGAGGTTTGATGAACCTTCTCGTAACTTTTTTGTGGAATGGCAGAATGGTGAAGTCAATAGACTTAATGCAACCTCTCTGCTACACTCCAGCAGGTTTGATATTGCTGAGTTAGCAGAGAAGCCATTCTCCAACCCCTCCAACTCTGAACTGCTGTACTCATCAAAAATCATCTCAGCAGTCTTCATCTAGCCAAGCTAACTGCAAAAGCCAAGATTGAAGAAGAGTTGAAGTTGAGAAAACAGGAAGACAAAAAAAGATCTCCCACCAAAGGCGCTGCCTTTCTACAGATGGTGGAGGGTCCAGAATTGGAACCTATAGTTTGATAGGAATATGATTACAGTTCCCATCAACTAACTCTTTTCAGAGGGAAACAACAGAGGGTACATGTTATCCAAGGTGACAGACTGTATTTCCTGTCTACCAAGGATCTGTACGAACTTCTCAGCACCACATTAGGAAAGAACAAGGAGACAGACAAATATTTACTCTCCTTGGTGCTAAAAGTTTTGAGAAGTTGAGACAAGTGAAGTTTTGGGTAGCATCAGCCTAGGGGGAGTTTGTTGGATCAAGAAGAAGGCTAATGCAACCAAAACTATGCCACATAAGTTATTTTGGTGCTGCATGCAAAGGCTTTCGAAGCTTAACATGGAACTTCCAATTGTTGTAGAGTTCTTCCGAAGACAAAGAGAAAGATCAACTTCCGAAGACAGAACTCTACTTCCGAAGACAAGTGCATACTTCCGAAGTTCATGACCTAGAAAAAATAAACTGAAGACCACTTCCAAAGTATTATGAAAAGAAGAAGTCTCCAAGCCTTGGAAGAAGCAGCCTCTTCCAAAGGATAAGTGGCTTCGGAAGTACTTACTCTTCCTAAGCCATTTAACCTTCGGAAGACACTGCTATGAACCAGACACAAGTATGGTCTCTGACACTCCACTGCAGACTTCTGATACAACATGGCCTTTTCCTAAAGATCCATGTAGTTGACCATACTTTATTCCACTATTCACCTTTTTGTGATAGTACATGTTACCAACTTTAGTTGGTGACAAAAGGTAAGTCAGGGACATATCCTGACTACCATATCTCAGATAAAACTTTATCCGAAATACCTTAAACTATAGTCTTGTAGTATAGGCTTTAGCTAAGGGATCCCAGCTGGTATCAAAGTATATCGAGCTGTAGGTAGTATTATATATAGGTTCTCTTTGTAACTCATTGAAAACAACTGCTTGTAAGAGTCTTGTATTATTTAGTTGAGAAGCAATATATAAAAGTACTTTGAAGATTACCTTCTGTGTTCTTTATTACTTTCTATATTGCTATCAACTCTTACGGATTCTTTCTATACCCGAGTGTTGTTCTAGGTGTTTGAGAGAAAACATTTTGTTTAGTGACAAACATCGATCCTGCATATACATCATCAGCGGACAGTTTGTGAGCCACATCGGGTCAAATACTCTTATAGTATCCATCTTGCCCTCTTTGTTCAAGACTATGACTGCCTCTCCAGTCCGCCATTCATAGTACCACCACTTAAAGTGTGGAGTAAAGTCCTGTGGCATTTCCCGTAGTGGAATCTTTGACATTGTGCGTGGTAGACTCCACTTCAACACTATCTTTGGGTTTCCAGTTATGGGATCAACTTTAGACCATCTGATATACCTCATAGGTTGTTGAGGTTGAAGTTAACCCACCTGGTGTGGTACTCTTTCTTCAAAGCAACCTCAAACCAGCCTAACATCTTACGAGGGTCAGCGTATAGCAATTTCAACTTTTCTAACTCGTTAAGCTCAAAACCTGGAAGAGTCTTCAGATCGTGTGGGAATCAGAAGTACTAAATCCCCTTCTCATGTTTAACAGCATAAACGTTGAGATCTTCAAAATGTGCCCATGCTATGATCTTGCCTGACACCTTGTGATGTTTCTTTACTTATATAGCTTGGTGTAGACAGTTGACATTGTAACACTGCGTTGGGCTCTTATTTCTTCAAAACATGCTGCCCATTCAGCCTTTTTGATGTTGACTTTGGCGTCCGAGGCTTGGGCATGCTCTTTATTCTTTTCCGACTGTTGTTCCATTTTATCTAGAGTCTCAAAAGTGTCACTGACAAGAGTGTCTCCCAGATTGGGAATGACATTTCCCTCATTGTCAGTGTACTTTGGATAATGTTGTGCAGTGACATCTTCAATCTCGATCTCGTTGACATCATGAAGCTCATCGTCACTTTCCACGTGCACTGTTGGAGCGTCTTTCACGATCTCATCAGCATTTAGTTTGAACATTTCTGTGATTTGCTCGTCAGTGAGATTGTGAATGATCTCTCCTTCTTCAGGAGTGTACATTACAGATCTCCTAACTATACCCTGCAGATCAAGAATCATTGTGAGCTGAGTCTTGATCTGTTGGAGGGGAGCAACATCATATTCATCCCTTTGGTAATTTGGATCTGCTTAATTTAAACATGTAACACACCAATCGTTAGTAAATAATCAAAACAGAAATGTCAAACATTCAACAATAAACATTCATTACATAAGTTTAATACAGGATTCAAATACATATGATTTCAATAACATAAATAACTAAGCATTACTCTTATCCTGTATCCTCAGCTCTTTTGCTACCGGGGCGGATGTGGGGGCACTCTGATCTTGAGTCCTTTTGGTCCTCCGTTCACATGCAGATGTGGCACCCATAGCAGAAGAATCATCTTCATCATCATCACCATCTACATCTGTATCACCCTCATGATCAACAACATCATCGTCTCTATCTCCTTCTCCGATCTTCAAGGGCTCTTCTTTGGATCCTTTGAGCTTTAGCATGATGGACTTGTTTGCTGCCTCCAGCTCCTTAATCTTCTTGGCATGTTGCTCCTGGAGCTAAGACATCTGTTGAGCCTGCTGATCAATCAATCGAGCGTGCTGAGAAAGCTGCTGAGATTGTGCAGCAGTAAGATTAACTAACTAATGAATCTGTGCAGTTTTCTCGTCATCGGCTGCTAACAGACATGTCACCATATGGTTCAGCACTGATAACTGTTCCTCTACCCTAATGGGAGGTAAAGGTGATCTTGATGGATATGGAGAGAAGGATGATGGTGCAGTTGGATGGCTAGTGATGGTGGTGGTGGCAGTGGTGAAGATTGGGGGTGGTATAGATGAAGGTGGTGGTGGAATGGGTGTGGTAGATGTGGTGGTAGGGGTGAAGATTGGGGGTAATATAGATGAAGGTGGTGGTGGTGTGGGTGTGGAAGATGTGGTGGCAGATGGTGTGGATGTAGAGATGGTAGGTGGAGTGGTGGTGGTAGGTGTAGTACTGGTGGTGATGAAGGTTAGTCTTCTCTTCTTCTTCTTCAAGCCGTGGGGCTGAGCCTTCCTTTTCTTCCTCGATCCTTTCAAGGAGGATGCTCCCCATGGAACATGGCTTGGCTGATCAGGAGCATATGTAGGATCAGTTTCAATCTCTCCCGACCCGCTAGGGCATAAACCAACCGCCCGGAGCCCTCGTTCTGTGGCAACCACTTTGCTGCCAACAGTCCGAGTTAGAGGCTCCTCATTTGTATCCTCCTCCTCATCAGGTATGAAGTCCTAATGGAATCCGACAGTCTCTGCTCCATCATGGGTAGATGCCGGAGATGCTCTATCAGCAGTGGGGGCCCTTGGTTGAGAGGACCCTGCATCTCCACAATCACCGCTGTCGTCATCGTCGAAGTCATCCTTCGGGAGCTCTAACTGCTCAACCTCTAAATCACTGTCTGTGTGACGCCATTAACGTCTCACTGGCGCCATGTAATCCTCCTGGGACAGATGCCCGAACAATCTCCTCACAGGGGGCTTAACCTACTTCCCCCTGTAAACCTTCATACGACCCAGTGTGGTGTCGTCCATCACCTCAAGTACCACGACATCCTCCTTCTCCTTCGGCAACGAAGGGAGCTTCTAGTCAATGATCATCTGCATGAATCGAGGGTACATGCAGAAGCCCTCCTTCCTTTTCCCTCAATGTTCTCCAGCGGGTAGGTGAAAATCATCCTGGAGAAGCTGAACGGGTGGTTCAGCACCAACGCTGCATAAGCGTTCTGCATATGATCTGAGAGCTCGTCAAACCCTCCCTTCCGAGAAGCAATACACTTCAGCAACATATGTGCGAGGTACTTGAACTGGGGGCACAGGTTGCTCTTGTTGAGCACCCCTGCATTGTTCTCCCCAGAGTACTTAGCTCGCATGAAACATCCTCGAATAGTAAGGGGGTGTAATCGACTGGGACAGTCAGCATCATCCCCAAACTCTAGCACCGTCTAAAGATCATCCTCGTTGATCTCTATAGCCTCTCCAAATATTGAACTCCTGATGTGATGGGACTTTGAGGATCTATCAACAACTGTGCCTTCCCAGAAGGCCTGCTGAATCGAGCGGTAAGGTGTACAAGAAGTCGAGATGGCATGGAAGATCCTCGTTCTCCGTAGAAAGGTGATAATACTAGAAAAGTCAGTTGCGTTCCTGGATGTCAGATCCAGATGAGCACAGATGTTGTGCTTGGTGCTCATAGTCCAACGACTAGCCATCTATTACATAATGAATATAAATGTTAGTATCCGTCGATGAGTAATAACTTGAATCATTTGGACTTGAAATTTTTCTATTCTATCGTACGAATGAGACTGTGCGACTGAGATCTAGTCGTGCGAATGAGCAGTGCGACTGAGATCTAGTCGTGCGAATGACCTCATACGTACGACTAAACATATGACTAGGCTCATATGTATGTAAAGTCACGCGTTTACACTAGTCGTGCGACTGAACTCATACGCATGGTTCAGTCGTGCGGTTTAGCCATTCGCATAACTCAGTCGTGCGACTGAAGTTCATCAAACTGTCCATTTGCATGACAGACTAGCTGTTTAATTCAAATTCAAGTTTTGACCAATTCTTAAGATTAGAGATCGTGTTTTGGTTCATTAGACTCTGTAGTGATTAATGAAGAGGCTAATGCAACCTAAACATCTTTAGTCTTTCCTACATGCTGCACAAGTGCATTAAAGAAGAATGCTTCGGAAGTTTCACATGTGCAACAAAAATACTCTAAGTGTGAAATCTTCCGAAGCCAAGACCAATACCTTCTGAAGCCAAAGATGAAGTCTTCTGAAGCCTCAAAGACAAAGTCTTCCGAAGCTTCAAGTTCATGAAGATAGATTTCTTTCGAAGACTTTTAGTAACATGCTTTATCTGATGTACTGTTCCATAAAGCTGGACACCTTTCCACTGCAACTCTGCAAGTCACCAACTAACATGGTTTGGTGAAAAGGTCCATGCTTTTGGTAACTGTACATTGACGTCTTGAGTCTGTAACTTTCTACTTTATGTACTTTATCCTTTTTGTAATAGATAAGGATGTGAGCTATTCAAACTGCCCTTCCAAACTCTGTATACAGAGGTTTCAAGAAGTGCAAAACAACCAAGCAGCTGTGGGATGCATTGAAACTGATGTATGAGGGTTCTTCTAAAGCCAAGGAGAACAAGAAGGATCTCCTGAAGCAGCAGTTTGAAAACTTCACCTTCAAAATAGGTGAGACCATGACTCAGCAGTACTTCAGGTATGTTGAGATTGTGGATACCCTAGTGGATGGAGGAGTTTCTCTTGAAAACAGAGACATTGTAAGGAAGTTCATGTCCTCACTTCCTAGGCAGTGGACACACTACTATGTGGTGATCAAGAGAATTGAAAATCTCAAAATTCTTACTCTGACAGAGTTATATGGGATTCTCAGTGGCTACCAGATGGAGATGAACATGCAAGGTTCTTCTAGTAACTCCAACAATCAAATGGGTTCAGCCCTACATGTGGTTGAAGGAATAGCATAGAACCCAAACATCATCTCTTATGCTACCCTGACAACTCACCAAAGGGTCCTTTCATCACCTTCCCAGAGGCACCAAAGGAGAACTACACTCAAGGAAGCCCATTCAAAGAGACAAGCTCTTCTCAAGCTTTTGTGTCTTCTGATGAAAGTTGTGGCAACTCTCTTTTCACTCTTGAAGACCTGGATTGTATCCATCCAGATGATCTGGAATATATGCAAAATAGTCCAGCAGATGGCTCTTCTCACTCACAGAGCCAAGAAGTTCTACAAGAGGACTGGAAGAAAGTTTCCAAGCAATGCAACCAGTGGAAAGTTTGGACTGGACAAAGGCAAAGTCAAGTGTTATAACTGTAACTTGATGGGCCACTTTGCCAGAGAGTGTAAGGCACCTAGAACAAATGGTGGCCAAACACAATCCAGACCAAACTACACTAACAAAGCTCTTCATAATGAGAAGTCAAAGCAGCAAGCTGCTGTTGCTGTTGAAGAAGGAGGCTTTGACTGGAGCTTTTAGGTGGAAGATGCTTCTCCAAACCAAGCACTAATGGCTGATCATGATGAAGCCAAGGTATTAGAACATCTCTGTATTCCTGAATGCATTACTAAAGTTAACAGATACAGGTCCTACAACTTGGAACTGAGATCTAATGTTAAGTCCTTAAACATTTTAAAATCTGATTTTAGAAAGTCTAAAAATAATATAAGCTGAAAATAGATGACTTAGAGAAAACCATTTCAGTTCTAAAACATGAACACACAGATTTTAGGACTCAAATTAAAGATCTCATAACCAAGTTAACTGAGTGTCAGGCTGAGCTTGTGATCAGCAAAGCCAAGGCAGAAAAGAGTGTTCTTGAAGAGGAGACCTTCAAGAACATGATATCCTCATCCCTACACAACAAAGTGTGCTATCAAAATAGGCAGGGACTGGGATCAAATGAGATAGCTCCTCCACACACAATCTTGTCAGTAAGATCTCCTAGGTGTGGAACTTGTGAAGATGAGCTTCCTCTCATCGATCCTATGAGTGAGTAGGATGAAGAAGAGATAGTGAAGAATCCTTCTGCAAAGAGTGAAGAGGAGGATTCCAAGAAGGGCCACTATCCTTTTGAGGAGAAAGTGAAGACTGTAATGACCAAGTCCATGAGAAGAACTTGATCAGGAAGAGCAAAAGAAAGGCAAGGAAGGCTCAAGAGATCAAGGCTACTTTTGACTCAAAGCAGAAACAAGTTTTTATTTTTGCATGGTTTAAAGTGGTAGGGACTGAAGACATCAACCAAAACTCCTCTGCTAAGAGTTTTGGTTCTTGTTCAACTCATCTCAGCAGCAAGTAGAAGACTGATCTGCTGTGTATCACTGCTGCATAGCCTGGACCATCAAACTCCAAGCACAATCCTCAGCCCAAGAGGATTGTCTTGTCATACGCAAAGATGGAGGTGGAGAGGGGATGTGACCAAAGACAGTCCTATTCCAAAGACAAGGCTCTTGTGAAGAAGAAGATGAATTGTGTTATGTGTGACAGCACCACTCACATTGCCAAGGATTGTCCCCTCAATCCTAAAGGTACTGTCCATATGGCCAAAACAAAGGCTTCAAAGAGTTATAATAAGATTCAAGCTTTGGAAGGAAAACCAGTTTCCCTAGGAAGTTCCAAATCTAACAAGAAGGGAAGTGGAAAATTCTCTTCGGAAGAATATTTGTCTCGGAAGAAAGGAGTTCTTCCGAAGCACTGAAGTCTGCTGCAGTGTCTGCAGATTATCCGAAGGTTCAGTCATCAAAACTTCTGAACTTCCAAAAGCTTCTAAAGTTTTGAAGGTCAAGTCCAAGACTCCAAAGGTGGTGTGGATGTCTAAGAAAGACCAAGTGACTGAGATTTCTCCATCAACAACAGCTCAAGATCCTCTTAGTGCAACCATAGGATCTATTACTATTGAATTACCTTCTGCAAATGAGCCCAAGACAAGCAAGACTTGGGTTTCCAGATGTAACTAATCATTCTTTTTGTGCAGGGACAGCTGAAGACAGACAGAAATGTCCGGATCATAGACAGTGGCTGTTCCAGGCACATGACTGGCAATAGGTTACTACTCCAGAACTTTGAAAGAATGATGGAAGACTATTTTCTTTTAGAGGAGATGAAGGTGGTTACATTTTTGGAAGGGGCAAGGTCACAAATGGTAAGCTCAGCATAGAAAAGGTAAACTTTGTAAAGGAGCTTGGATACAATCTTCTGAGTGTATCTCAATTTTGTGATCAGAGTCATAACATGCTTTTTACTGTGCATGAGTGCATTGTTCTTAAGCCTGGTGTGGTCATTCCTCATGAGCATATCCTGCTTAGAGCCCCCAGGAAAGGAAACATGTACAAGATGGATTTGCAAGAAACCTCTCCTTCTGGAGAAGTTTGATACTTTCTGTCTAAAGCCAATAGTGATGAGTCTTTCCTATGGCATAAAAGAATGTGCCATGTAAACTTTAAGAGCATGAATAAACTAATTAAACATGATTTGGTAACTGGAATGCCAAGAAAGAGTTTACAAGTGATGATCACTGTGTTGCATGCCTGAAAGGGAAGCAACATAAGGTATCTCACAAGCCTAAGGAAAAGAACTCCATCACTACACCCCTACACTTGTTACATATGGATCTCTTTGGCCCCACCAGTGTAATGAGTTTAGGAAGGACCTTATACTGTCTAGTGATCACAGATGACTTTACAATATTCACTTGGGTTTTCTTCCTTAGAACTAAGGATGAGACTCCTGAGATTCTGAAGAATTTCATCTTAAGATTGAGAATCAATCTGATCACAAGGTCAAAATTATAAGATATGATCAAGGAACCGAATTTAAGAACCATATCCTTGATACATTCTGTGATGAAAAGGGTATTACAAGACAATTCAGTGCTCCCAGGACTCCTCGGCAAAATGGTGTTGCTGAGAGGAGAAACAGGACACTGATTGAAGCTGCAAGAATCATGTTGTCTTACTCTAAACTGCCCATCACCTTCTAGGCAGAGGCAGTCAACACTGCCTACTATGTGCAGAACATAGTTTTAGTAGTTAAGACTCATGGCAAGACTCCTTATGAACTTTGGCACAAGAGTAAACCTTTCATTGGTTTTCTCAGGTCATTTGGATGTCCTTGCACCATCTTGAATACCAAAGATCAAATTGCCAAGTTTGCTGAGAAATCAGATGATGGACACTTTATTGGATACTCTTCCCAAGCTAAGGGTTATAGAGTATACAATCTCAGAACTAGAATTGTTGAGGAGTTAGCCAATGTGACTTTCAATGAACACACACCCTGTGTTGCTGGTTCTGGTCCGGATTGGTTGTTTGATCTTGATTTGGTTACCAACTGTTTTAACAAATCTTGTGAGAATGTTTCAGGATCTGCAGAAAATTCAAATACAGATGATTCTGATCCAAGATTTGAGCTAGGAAGATCCTCAAGACATATATCTTTAGCTCCTGTTGGAACCACTTCTGCAAATGAGGTTTCTATCAGCCTAACAATGAGAAATTTAGCTGATACATCTGGTATGCCTTCAAATTCCAGCTTAGAGGCTCTACAGCCAGATAATAACACCTCAACTGTGGAAGATAACAATGGTGGTGGTGATAGTGACCAAGAATTTCTTGATGCCACTAACCACACCATTGATGAGAACATCAATGATGTCACGCACTACTTGGATCAAGTTTCACTTGAAAAGAGTGCTGATGTGGTGGGAGAAACTTCCATGCCAGATCTAAATTTCTTAAATTTAGATCTTTCTCAACAACTTGCTGTGATCCCTCAGCTTAGGATCCACAAGTCTCACCCTACCACAAACATCATTGGAGATGTTGTCTCAGGGGTAAAGACAAGAGGACAAACCCATGAAGCAAATGTTTGTCTTCACTCTTGTTTTCTATCCCAGATAGAGCCAAAGAAAGTTAATGAAGCTCTAAAGGATGGAAGTTGGGTTGAGGCTATGCAACAAGAGCTGCTTCAATTCAAAAGGCAGAAAGTTTGGAACCTTTGTGCTCTTCCTTCCGGGAAGACTACCATTGGAACCAAATGGGTGTTTAGGAACAAGAAAGATGATAAAGGCATTATCATCAAGAACAAAGCTAGACTAGTTGTTCAAGGATACACACAAGAAGAAGGGATTGACTACACTGATGTCTTTGCTCTAGTGGCAAGATTAGAAGCTGTTAGGATATTCCTGGCATTTGCTACATCCAAGAACTTCAAGGTCTTTCAACTTGATGTGAAGTGTGCCTTTTTGTATGGAGTGATAGATAAAGAGGTTTATGTCAAATAGCCACCTGATTTTGTAGATCCTGATCATCCTGATTATGTCTGCAAACTTGACAAAGCTCTCTATGGCTGCATCAGGCACCCAGGAAGTGGTATGAGACACTATCTGAGTATCTCTGTAAACATGGATACAGGAGGGGTACTATAGATGGAACTCTCTTCATCAAAGGACAAGGAAAAGACATATTGCTAGTTCAAGTATATGTGGATGACATCATCTTAGGTTCAACTAATCCAAAGCTCTGCAAAGACTTTGAGAAGCTGATGAAAGAAAAATTTGAAATGAGTGCCATGGGGGAACTCAATTTCTTTCTGGGAATTCAAGTGAAGCAAGTTGAAGATGGCATCTTCATAAGTCAGTGAAAGTATGTTCAGGACATACTCAAGAGATTCAATATGACTGACTGTAAGATTTCTAAGACAACCATAGCAAGAAACCACTCTCTTGAACCTGATCTTGAGGGGGTGTGTGTAGATGAGCATTTATATAGGGCTATGATTGGGTCTCTTATGTATCTTACTGCTAGTAGGCCTGATATCATGTTTGCTACATGTATTTGTGCAAGATATCAAGCTAACCCTAAGATGCCTCACCTTATCACTGTCAAGAGGATTCTAAGATACCTCAAAGGTGCATCAACACTTGGACTATGGTATCCTAAGAATTTTGACTTCAATCTGTATGCCTATACAGATAGTGATTATGGTGGTTGCAACATGACTTCAAAGTCTACATCTAGGGGATGTCAATTTCTGGTGGAAGGGTAGTCTCATGGCAATGCAAGAAACAATCCTGTTTCTCTGCATCAACTGCTGAAGCTGAATTCATTGCTGCTGCAAGCTGCTGTGCTCAAGTACTTTGGATTCAAAATCAGATGTTGGACTATGGGTTAACGTCAAGAGACTCACATTCACATAGACACAACAGTGCTATCTCAATCACAGAAAACCCTGTGCAGCACTCAAGGACAAAGCACATCAATATCAGGTATCATTTAAAGAGATAACTATGAAAAGGGATTAATTAAACTAGTCAAGGTTCACACAGATAAACAGTATGCTGATTTGTTTACAAAGGCTTTTGATGAACAGAGATTTAAATATCTTATATCAGCTATTGGGATGATCAACCTTGAGTAGATCTTTGTTAAAACTAATTCTTATTATTTCTTAAAATATGTGTGTCCTAAGTTGTCTAGTTCATCACTTTCATAAGCTCATGTTTTCTTTGGATAAAAAATCTCTTTTTGAAGACTTTCCTTAGATTTTTGAAAATTTCTGATACTTCGGAAGTTATGCTTTTAACTTCGGAAGAAAATCATGCCTTCAAAATAAATAACTGTCTGAGAAATTTACCTTCGAAGAGTTTTCAAATTTATCTTCCGAAGCTTAAATACTTGCCTCAACATTACTCATTTTCAAGGACCATTTACTTCCGAAGCAAAATTAACTCTCGGAAGCTTTGTTAGTTTATACACAAAGCACTCAAGTTTTAATTTTTCTTCTGAAGCAAAATTCTCAAACCTCTCAGGAAATTCTTCCGAAGTCATTTTAGCTTCGGAAGCTTTTTAATTAAAACTTCCGAAGATAATTAACCTTCGGAAGCTTTTTGACTTCCAAAAAACTACTTTTTGAGCAAAAGTAAACTACTTTTTCAGAGGTGGGACCGACATCTGGATTTCAAAGTTTATCCTCTTTCATTAAACTTTATCTGAAATCCTTCTCACATATAAACCAAACGGTTTCCACCCTCTTTCTATCATCTGTTCTTCCTCCAAACCTAAAACCCCAAATTTCTCTCTGAAATTTCTTTCTTTCTTCTTTCTTCGTCCTTAAGCTACTTAAAAATGGCTAACCTTGCTCACAGAAATGATCCCAACTTTACCATGCAGCTACACAAACACATAATCAGGTTGCTCTATAAGCTCTGAGAAAGATCCTCATTTCTCAGAGGTTTGCCGTTTCCTAACTCTATCAAACTACTTCACCTCCCTAACCATTGATCCTCCACTCTATGAGGATCAGTTGCTTGAATTCTGGAAGACCTGCCAAGAGGTCATTATGGATGGAAGAAGGCACTGTCTGCCACAGTGCAGGGGAGAACAATCTTCATCACTCCGGCCATCATCAACGACATCTTCAGCTGGATGATGAAGAAGGTGAGGTGTTCTTCCTAAAGGAAGCTGTCAATCATTCCTTTGAGCAGATGGGATATGAGGAGATTTCTCTGTAAAGACCTTTAGGAAGGGAAGGTCTCATCCCAATGGAGATTCCTGCTCCATGTGGTCATCCACAGCTTATCAACAAGCATGGTGGATGGGACCAGATTCCTGAGGATCCTCCTCATAATCCATGGAATGGTTCAAGGGGTCAAATTCAGGTACTCTCAGTTTATTTATACAAATTTGCTTGCTAATTTAGACTCCTTAGAGTATTACATGTTTCCTAGATATGTCCAGTACATTCTTAACTGTGAACTGGGCTCACAGTAAGGGAAACAGGTAACATTCTTAAATTAGGACAGATGAAGCCCGACATCTTTAAAATACTAAGAAAGTCCACTGTGGATTCTTGGGGTAGAAACAGCCCTAGTCCTAAAAATGTTAGAGCTCATTGCTCAAGGTGACAACCTAGCAGCACAAGCTAGTGTTGAACCCACCCTGCTACATCCCAACCACCCACACAACCTCAAATCTCCATCACCTACCAAAAAAATCCAAACGAACCCCTGCTCAAACTATTCAGTCTATGGAGGCCCATACACTCAACCATACAGGAAGAAGTGGACACTGGAGCTCCCACTTCTCCTGAGGAGCAAACCACTCCCATCTCTTCAAGAATCAATGCTGAGGTTCCTCATGCTCAGCCTGATGAGCTCATTAGCCCTACTGCCTTAAGCCATCACTCTGAGTCTCAACACTTAAGTGATCAACCTTTAGGGGATAGTGACCATCCCCAGCCTATAGATCTCAACCAACCAATTCCAACCTTGATTTCTATACTGATGAAGATATAGGTTTCAGTGAGTATAATGAATCTCTCTTCTTTCCCTCTACTCAAAGAGAGATGAGTACTCCTGAGTCTCCTACATCTATCCCATCAGTCACCTACAACTGAGGTGGACACTCCTGAACCTGTTCAGGATGTCCATATGGAAGAGGCTCTCACTTCTGAAAGTGATTACATCATTAAGACCTCAACCATGGCAACTCAGCCCACTGACATCTCAACTGAGAATGCCAGTGAGCAAGGAAATCCAGTAGCCAAGAACTTAGAACTGGTCATGAGAGAAGGACTCTGGTCCAATCTTCTCCACCCCAGTGATTCTCAGATGAAGATGAGGGGATCTGAGACTAAAAGTGCAAAAATATCCAAAACATGCACCTATTTAGTCTCAAAGGTCAGTCACCTTGAATCTCAGGTGACTACCTTACAAAATAGGATCAATGATCAGCAACTTGAGATTTCATATCTTAAGGAAAAACTAGCTGGGAGACCCTTAAGGAGAGCTCAACCAGGAACACAAGAGCCTGTGGATGTGATTGATCTATCCTCTAGCTCACCTATGCAAGTGGGTGATGCTACCAAAAAGGGGGAGAAAGTCATTACAGTCACAGAACCTGGGAGTTCTTCAGAAAGAATGGACATTGAGGACTCACCATCCTCACTTGCAACTGTGCATTCTCAGCAACCTCCTCTAGTTCACATCGATGTGGACTACACAGACTCCTTCATACAAATTCTATTTGAGGATGGGATACCAAGGGCTATGTCACCTTCACCATTTTATATCACTCATTGGGTGGAGATGTGACAAAAACAGGAAGGCCCTCATCATCATAAGAGTTCAAGGACAGTAAGAAATTTTCAATTTTCGGACCTTGGACTACTATGAAGGTTTAGATCTAGTCAACATGCCACTTGTCAACCCAAGCCAATCAATACAAGCTGACAGGTTGGCTAAAAGAATCCAAGACAGGATCACTGCAGAGTTCAGCCTAAGAAGGAGACTTAGGCAATCAGGCAATGTCATCGGTCAACTGGATGTTGAGGCAGACCCTAAGATTAGCTTCATAGGGGAAACCTGGACTGAAGGCCCAGTGACAGAATCTGAGAGCCCTGTCTCATCATCTCAAACTACTATAAAGATCCATATTCCTTCTGAGACACCTGCTGGTGAAGGTGCTTCTCAACCTCTCTCTGGCCTGAGCTCAAATGCTACAACGAGCAATGAAGGCCAAAGCTCTCTCCACCCTGAGTCACAAAGGTCTGTGAGTGACAAAGGGAAATGAAAGATGACATCCGAGGAGATCGAGGAGGAGAGAGAGAGAGAGAGAGGAAAAGGAGGCTAAGGGTAGAAAGTTCCTTTGCTGAGTCTTCGAGACTCAGGGAGTCTGCAATCAGGGATGCCCCCAGACCAGATACTCAGAATGATGAGTTAAGGGCAGTCAGGATTAACTATCTGCAGACTAGGAACTATGACATAGATAGTGTCATTTCTCTCCCCTTGGATGAATTGAATAAACTGGTTGACCTGGAAAGGTCAAAAGAGAAGAAGGAGGCAGAAGATGCAAAACTCCTAGTACAAGTCAAAGAAGAAAGAAGAAGAAAAAGACTGTACAAAGGTATGCCTACCCTCTCACCAGTTCAAGAAAGTCCTGAACAAGAGGATGTGGTTCAAAAAGAACCTCAGGTAGATAAGGAAGAAGACAGAATCAAGATGATTAACTACCTGAGTGCCACAGGCTTCTATCAGGCAGATGCACTCCTTCCCTTACCTTATGACTATATTGAGTTGAGTACTTAAAAGAACTTGAGCTTGAGCTAGTCAAGGAAAGAAAGACAACAAAGAAGAAGCTAAGGGAAGAAGCTGCAAAATCAAGAGCCATCATCCAAAAGAGCATGAGAAGTCTGTTGATAGGAAGAGGATGATGAGCTTCTTGAAGCTGTATGGATTCTCCGGAAGAAGACTTGGACCCATGTCTCTATCCACTGTGGATGAGCATATCAGGGTAATCAAGCGGAAGATTAAGAGTGGAGAGCTCACTGACTTACACTCCACTCCAAGTCAGGCTCCACCTGAAGTGGAGGTTAAGGTTGAACAACCAGACACAACACAACCGGACCTCCTGCTAATGCTCACAAGCTTCATCTTCTTATCCACAGTAGGGTCAACCTCCCTCTCCATCTGAACTGAGAGAGAGGAAGTCCCAACTGAGAGAGACAGTGAAGATCAATCTGGTGCTGCAGGCCAGTCTTCTCAGTTAAAATTTGGAAAGTGAAAGAAGAGGATGGCTTCTAGACCAAAGTCTAAGAAGAAGAAGAAGCCTGCATCCCCTCTAAACCTCAGGATGAATCAGAACAGCCTGAGGATGTGCAGCCAGAGGGTGCTCAATCAACTCCAACTTCAGTAGCTCCTCTAGCAACAGGAAGACCCATCTTGTCTTGGACATACACCACAAATCCAGAAAGATGGCATGTTATTAGAGATCAAGGCATTGAAGACATTTATACATGGCAAGATATGTTTCAGTTGCCTCTGCATGACCTCTTTGACATGAGAAGACACTTTGACAGCTTGAAGGATCCTGATCATCTTATGAAGAAAGGAATAGTGATCATCCTAATGAGGACTGTTAATATTTGAAGTTTTCAAAGTGTTTTGGTAGCATCAGCCTAGGGGGAGTTTATAGTGATTAATGAAGAGGCTGATGCAACCTAAACATCTTTAGTCTTTCCTGCATGCTACAAAAGTGCATTAAAGAAGAATGCTTCAGAAGTTTCACATGTGCAACAAAAATACTCTAAGTGTGAAATCTTCCGAAGCCAAGACCAATATCTTCCGAAGCCAAAGATGAAGTCTCCGAAGCTTCAAGTTCATAAAGACAGATTTCTTCGAAGACTTTTAGTAACATGCTTTATCTGATGTACTGTTCCATAAAGCAGGACACCTTTTCGCTGCAACTCTGCAAGTCACCAACTAACATGGTTTGGTGAAAAGGTCCATGCTTTTGGTAACTGTACAATGAGGTCTTAAGTCTGTAATTTTCTACTTTATGTACTTTATCCTTTTTGTAATAGATAAGGATGTGAACTATGGCATGTCATAGTCACAAGTCAAAAGCAATCTGCCTTTTGACTCTACAATTGATTTTGTTTGTGTCTAGCCAATTGTATCCAGCTGGATTTCAAAGTATAAACAGCTGTAGGAAGTATTATAAGTATCTCATGTTTTTGTATCTTTCGAACATGCTTTGTAACACTTGTAATAGAACATAGAGAAGGCAATATACCGCATTCTTGAAAACCAAACACTTGTGCTCTTGTGTTCTTTTTCTCCTGCATTACTTGTGTTCTTAGTATCTAAACACTTGGTTAATCCCGTTTACTGTTTGATTAAAGTTTAGTTAATCTCCTCTTTGTGTTGTTGTGTTGTAACTAACCCTTCAACGATCCTACAGACTCGCTATCACTCTATTTAGTACCTAATAACTTTGATTTCAATATTTTACTTAGTTTTGTTAGGTTATTTGTCCAAACAAGTCTTGGTTCTTGGTTAGGGCCGAATATCTTGATTTTGGAATCAAATTGATTGAAATTTGGATGGATTGCACCGCATTATACCTATATAATGAGTGGAAATCGTCAATACACAACAATCAATGGTATAGAATGATCAAACGAAAATTTGGCAGAGTAACGATGGTTCGTGCGAATTAGGGTGATTTTGGGAGTGATGAATGACTGCGACCGACACCCCATCCTTTTATACTAGGGTTTCCTTCAGTCGTCCGACTGAGCCCAGTCGCATAGTTAATTCGTGCAACCGAAGATCAGTCATGCGACTGGCACAGTCGGTCACCTTCAGTCATGCGACTAGAAGTCAGTCGTGCGACTGTGTCATTCGGTCACCTTTATCCATGTGATTAGCACATTTTAGTCATCCAATCATGTGATTTTAGTCATACAGATGGTCCAATCGCACGTATGTCCCATACGTGTGGGTTAATCGTGCCATTGGGCTCATTCGTATCCTCCAATCGTACGACTGGTCCATGCTCATGGTCCAGTCGTGCGAATGAATCATACTCATGGTTTTTGACTTTATGACCATTTTACATTTTACACCCTTTTAACTTTTGAATAAACGTTATGAGCATTTGATCATCTCAGACATGATCATTTTATCTAGAAAAACCTTTGATCACCTCAGAGGTAATCCTTTTAAAACATTTTGTCACCTCAGACGTGACCATTTTATTTGAAAGCACGTGTGGTCACCTTAGACGTGGCCTTTTAGATGATAAAGTTCCCTATCAACTTCCATGACATAGTCTGATACTAAACCAACTAAAATTGACAAACTTTATATAGAAATAAAAGAAATAAAACTGAAACTTAAAACTAAAACTTGTTTTTGTGTTTTTGTGAGGTTAACTCCTAAGATGTAATTCTAAGGAATAATTTTCTGAGAAAGCAGCTTCATTCATTTGAACCATACGTGGACCAATTCAATTTGGAATCATACAGGATACTCAAATCATTCAGGACAAGTTATTTAAAACCTTTGATGCTCTATTCTTGTTTTTCATCTAGAGTCATTTAGCATATTTAGGAAATCATACTAGTACTATTAGGTCCCCACACTGATTTGAACCTTCAAGAATTGTAGCCACAATGATGATCAGTATACTTGTCCTCTTAAATCCATACACAGACTTTCAACACAGATTGGTCATGGTTTAAGGTTTGTTTATTTCAACAAGCATTTGTGGATACCACACTTATATGGTAATCAACATTCCTCAGGAGATTTTTAAGCAGTCTCAGGGTAGTATTCAAGAAGAAACTTTTCTTAGAACTTTCAAAGAGAAACTAAGCCTCAGGTCAATGCCACCGCACAACAGAGAAGCGGCAAACAACAATGAGTTCTAGAATATATAGATTATGCTAATCCTCAGGTCAGTGCCACCGCACAGCAGAGAGGCACATAACCTATCTTCTTGTTTGAGCAATTTCATTCTTTTTGCACAAATCTCACCAACAACATAGGTTATCAGTTTGATTGTATTTGCAATTTTTATGTGCTTTTGCACATGCTTTGGTCTTACGCACACATTTGTGGCGTTTATTTTGCTCGTCATCCCTTATTGGAATCTTGTTGATTGTGTTAACCAGGGATAAGGTGTTACCCACAGCTAGTCAAACATTTTAGTTTAATCTTGAGATCACCAAAAGGTCTAGTCATCTATTGTGTTGAATCTACCGACATATCATTTGTGGTATTGTCTACTTTCTTTGTGTTACCTTAGTAGTAGCTAGTTTATCTATCATATTTCCTTTTATATTGCTCAGACTACACATACTTATACTTGAGCTTTGCATCTATTTCAATTTATATTTTTAGAGTCCCAAATGGTTTGCTCCTGTGTACTATCATATTCCAAAGATTGAATCGGTATCACACATACGATCTTATGTTTATCAGCTTGCCTCTCTTTCTCCCTCGTTTTTTTATTATTACTGCTTAAACCTATTCTCCCCCTAAAATTTTAAAACCGTAATGGATTAGCATTTTAGGATTTTAATAGGCAAAGAAATAAGACCTAATTAAACAACTTAAACTTAAGCAAATAAAATAAAATTGAAAAATAAAAGAAAATTTACAAGACACATCAGACTACGCATGGTCATCTTCAGGTTGACCTTACTTTTCTTTTTAACGCCGTTGACCTCTAACAAATATAGAAAACATGGTTTTTCAAATGCCTTTATGTAGAGGTCAGCGCGTTGAAAATCTGTTTTTATTTTTACCACATCGATTAAGTTCTTTTCAAAGCAATCACGTATAAAGTGATATTTAATTCCGATGTGTTTGGTCTTAGGATGTTGGATCGGGTTTTTAGTGACTGCAATTGCAGCAGAGTTATCAACAAGATAGGAGTAGTAGAGAATTTCAAACCGTAATCCTGCATTTGCTATTGAATCCATATGATTTGTGAACAGCAACTTGTAGCAGCAACGTATTCGGCTTCACAGGTTGACAATGCAACCAAGGTCTACTTATACTTAGTCTGATGTAGGAAAATCCCATTTTGTGTCTGATCCACCTGTAACCTGAGAAAGAACTTCATCTCTCCCATTGCACTCATCTTAAACTCCACCTTCATTACTGCTTCAAGCTCCTTACATAATTC
Source organism: Flaveria trinervia (assembly GCA_025506515.1). Classification (NCBI taxonomy): domain Eukaryota; kingdom Viridiplantae; phylum Streptophyta; class Magnoliopsida; order Asterales; family Asteraceae; genus Flaveria; species Flaveria trinervia. The sequence goes on along the minus strand of CM046452.1, from coordinate 41,889,907 downwards.
TTCGTTCTTGGAACCGAAGATTATGTCATCGACATAGATTTGTACCAGCAATAAATCTCCATCTTTTTCTTTAATAAACAATGTACAGTCAATGACTCCCCTGCGAAAACCGTGTTTCACAAGATGAGTCGAGAGTTTCTCATACCAGGCCCTCGGAGCTTGATGAAGCCCGTATAATGCCTTGTCGAGTTTGTAAACTCCGTCCCGATGATATGGATCCTCAAATCCCTTGGGTTGACTGACATACACTGTCTCTCGAATCTCACCATGAAGGAACACACTCTTCACATCTAGTTGATAAACTTTGATCTTCATATAAGTTGCATAGGCAAGGAAGATGTGGATTGCTTCCATCCTTGCCATGGGTGCAAACACTTCATTGTAGTCAATACCTTCAACTTGTCGAAATCCTTGAACAACAAGCCGAGCCTTTTTTCTGATGATCACTCCTTGATCATCTTTCTTGCATTTCAAGACACATTTGGTGCCAATGACCTTAGCACCTTTGGGTCTATCCACTAGAGTCCATACACCCAACTTCTTGAACTAAAGAAGTTCTTCTTGCATGGCACTCACCCATGCCTCATCATTCAGGGCTTCAATAACATACTTTGGCTCAAACTGAGACACAATGCAATGATATGCACCGTCGTGAAGGTATTCCTTTTCCATCACAAAGGCATAATCAGTTCAATACAACTGATTTCTGGTCTGAACTCCTGATCTCAGGTCTCCTATAACATTATCCAAGGATGATAGATGTTTAGACATGATCTGGGAGTTGTTGGAACAACCACCTCAGAATCAAGATTGTGAACATTTGGTTCTGAATCTGAGGCAATAGGAGTCTGAGGTTCAGAAGGCACAGAAGCATCACTGTCAGATGCTTGTGGACTTGTGGTTGTCGGAACCTATTCATCCTGGTTGGTCTGATCATTTTCTACAATTTCTTCATTAGAGGAAGAGTCATTCACATCAAGTGCTCCCCCTGAGTTGGTAGATGATTGACTTTGTGATCCGGATGGTGTTGAATCTTGAGATGGTGTGTTCAAGACGTCATACATCATCTTGCTTGCCAACTCGTCTTTAGAAGTGGAGAGAGGTATGTTGAAGGACTTGAAGAATCCATCATAGTCAAAGAAGTAAGCAGGCCCTTTTCCAGCAGGTGGTGTGGTGTATCTCTAACATCAACGTTACACCACACCTCTACTTGACCCGTTGAGTTGTTGTAAACTCTCTTGTTTGGTATGTTGTATCCTAGGAAGATCCCTTCATCAACCTTCAACTAAATTTTCCCTCCTGAGTCTTCTTCAGCACGGTGCACGGAGCGCCAAACGGCTCGAGATACTCTAAGTTAGGTTACGTCGTTGTAGTAACTTGTAGCACGTTTTTCCATGGTGTTTGACTACCAGAACTCATTGAGCATATAACATGCATTTGCAACTGCCTCATTCTAGAATTGAATAGGCAGTTTCGAGTCTGCTAGCATAGTCCATGCAGTTTCTATCAAGCTACAGTTCTTCCGTTCAGCAACACCGTTCATCTAAGGAGTGTAGGCAGAGGTAAATTGATGCACAATTCCCTTTTCCTTGCAATAGGCCTCCATCCACTGATTCTTGAACTCGGTTCCGTTGTCTGAGCGCACTTGTCATACCTTCAGCTTGTATAGGGATTCCAGTGTGGTTACTAACTCCTTGAAGGATTCAAATGTTTCTGATTTGGACTTCAGAAACATTACCCAAGAGAATCTTGAGTAGTCATCAGTAACTACGTAGCAGTACAAGTCGCCTGCGATGCTTCTTGTACTGACTGGACCAAATAGATCCATGTGAAGAAGCTTAAGAGGTAGTTTTATGGAATGAACTTTCTTTTCCTTATGAGACTTCTTTTTCCGTTTGCCCTTCTTGCACGCAACACAGAAATGCGGGAGTTGGACGTTTTTGACGTTCACTCCCCTCACTAGATCATTCTGGATCAAGTGATTCATCTTCCTCGGATTTATGTGTCCCATTCTCCTATGCCAAGAGATGGAATCCTTCTCAGTAGCTTTGGACAAGAAGCACTAAACTTCATGATCCATTGTGGAGGACTTTGAAAGATCCAAGACATAAAGATCATTATATCTTGAAGCTGACATTAAGACTTGGTCCTTCGGGATCACGTAGTCCTTCTTCAGAACATAGCATTTCTTGTTGTCAAAGACTACTTTAAAGCCTTTATCACATATTTGAGAAACAAAAAGTAAGTTATTTTGTAATTGTTGGACATAGTATACCTTGTCAAAGTTAACTTTCTGATTTCCCACTTCCCCTTGGGCTGTGATGTACCTGCCTTTGTTTCCAGCAAATGAAACATGCCCTCCTTTGATTTGTCTAACATTTGATAAGAGAGCGCTGTTCCCGTCATATGCCTGGATACTCCCCTATCTATAATCCACGTGTTAGTCTCAGCACTATAGCGAACATCCTGCACATGCAATGAAAACATTAGTTCATGTTAGGAACCCAGCCTTCACTGGCTTGGGATTCCCCGAGGCATCACATATCATAAACTCAACCCATTGACCATTTGAGGTTGAGGGAAGCTCAGATGTCTGTTTTTTCTCATTTTCAGACGCTGAGGTAGATTTTTCATTCCATAGGCTAGCTTTGTGTAAGGCCTGTTTATGATAAACAGACGACTGGCTGATGGGTTGAACTTTGGGTTCACTATCCCGTTTAGGAGGCATCACTGAGTTCCTCTTAAAAGAGCTAGTTTTAGATGCAGGAAGTTCAACCTTCCTCCTCGATGTCTGGTAATAAGGACAATGAGAAGCAATGTGACCGTACTCTCCACAGTTGTAGCAAGATTTGCTTTCACTTTACGGTTTATTTGTTTTTGTGGAGATGTAGGTGTCACACGGATGACCTTATTTTGTTTAGATTGAGACACTTATTTGTTAGATGTATGGTTGGGTTTTACAAACTTAATTGCTTTACCTGGTTTTACATCTTTTATTTCTTGTTTACCTGGACTTTGACATGATGCTCGTGATTGATTAGGTTTAATAGTCTTTTGGGTTCTGATTTGACTTTGTTTGAACCTAACTTTAAATTAACCTTTTCAAACTCTTTTTCTAGGTTAACACAAGTCATCTTTCCTTTTTCCTTCAAAGTGGACTCCTTTAGTTTAGTGCCAGATACAATTGATTTACTTATGGAATCTGGGTCACTAACAAGAGGAGTGGTCACCACATGATCCTTGATGGGGTTATTATTAATTGGTTTACTTTTGGTGTTCATGAAGGTCTCAGGTGGTGGTGGAACCACTTTGTATCCCAATCCCTCTCCATTGTTTCTCTCTCTCACTAAGTGTTGGACAATATGAGATGAGCTTGTCCAACTGTGCAGTTTTTGTTTTAAAGAGTTGACTTTTACTTCTAGAACTACTTTCTTCTTCTTAGTGTCCTCTAGGGAGTTAAGATAGTACCTAATGTCATTAGATTGGTTAAAGGTAACTACTTCTGTTTTCCTAAGCTGTTTGTTCAATAGGTCTATCTTTTCTTTGTACTGTGCTCATTTGTTTTAAAACTCTATTAGCCTCGAGCACAGTTCCAAATCATTTATTAAGCTATCACTATGATCTAATAACCTAGAAAATTTTAATCTATGTTTTTTTAAATTTATTACAATCAGAACAAGCATGATTGTTAAACAACTGGTCAGCAGTACTTACTTGAGATGTTGAAGAGGAATCAGCCATGTGTGCAAAATCTGTTGTCTCTGGTTCTGGTGATTCTGACGTTGATGTATATTTTTCTTCTTCAGCGGTGGTTGACCACAGGTGCAGTGTCTTCAGAATTGGACATCGCGAGCTCTACTGCTATGTCTCCCTCACTGGTGGAATCGTCATCTATATCCTTCATACTAGCTATGTTGGACTCTCCCGGTGAGACGAACCGAAAGCTCCAGTCCTGTCCTTCATCCTCGTTAGCAGTCAAGGCTTTAGGGTCCTTGCTTGATGAAGTAGAACTACTAGATGTGGCTTTGTCCTGACGATTAAAGGACGAGAAAGGATTTCCATTTCTAGTCTTCTTTGGCTTCACACACTCCCGTTTGAAGTGTCCCTTTTCACCACAGTTGAAACAGGTTACCTTTGACTTATCGAAGCCAAAGGTTGTGTCCTTGGTTGCAACCAAGTTCTGTCCGGTCTTTTTGACAAACTTCTTACCTCGTCGGACAACACTTGCCAAGGCCCACATAATATCCATTCGTTCCAACTCCATCTCATCCACCTGTTCATAGTCCTCATCTGCCAGGTGGCAATTTCCTATCTTTCCAGCAATTAGTCCATCATAGGAGTGGACTACAGTAGCTAAGAGGTCCATGTGTTCTCTGGCCACCTCAACAGTAACGTTACCGAAGTTGTCAGTCTTCATTTTGCTGCATTGGCTTCAGGTATAATATACTGGGTACCAGACGACCCTGACATTTCAGTCCCTGAAGTAGATGTTTGTGCTGGACTTGCTGAGCTTGAGACGAAGGCAGTCTGCAGTGGTGCTCCAGATGTCTTTGCCGAAGGAGTCGCATTGTAGAGCGCAGGATTTTGGTCATAGTTGACCTTTTGTGCTCTATACTTCATCCTAAGCTCCGCCTCTCTCAGTTTCAGAATGAAGTCATTTATATCTAAATTCGAGAGCATCCCATTCTGTATGAGATTAGAAATGAAGGAAGCCTATTCTCTGGTAACCATCTGCAAAGTTGGATACCTTATCTTCCATCGACGTAGTTACTCCATGAGTGTGCATCTCACTCATCAAGTGATAGAATCTGTCGATCACATCGTCCAGGCCTTCCTTTCCCATTGAAGAGAAGTTGTCAAACTCCTTCTTCAAAGATTTGGCCTTAATGGCCTTGAGTGAGGCATTTTCTCATACCTCTTCTCTAACGCATCCCATAATTTCTTTGCTTGAGTATATTCCAAGTACTGATGGAAGAGATATTTCAGAATAGACTGGGTAAGCAAAGCGTAGACTTTCTTCTCAGCGTTGTGTTTCACCTTTTGTGCATTAGACATGCCACTTAAAGTAAGTTTGACACCGTCAGCTCCAACATGCATGTTGTACCCTGATTCTATTGCCTCTACAAATTTGTATCTACTTTATTTAAGTAGATTTCGAAACGTTGCTTCCATTGTGGGTAGTCATCTAACGTGATAAGCTTTAGGGGTTTATTATGAATTCCCACTTCGTTCTCCAACAACACTAGATTCTGAATACGAGTGTCTCTACTTGTTGTGTATGCTGAAACTGGTCCTCCATTTCACTTAACTTTACTATTAAACAACTGTTTATGTGTGCGAATGAAGGTATGCGATTGGGCTTATCGAGTGATTGAACTAGGCGAATGGTTCAATCGTGCGACTGAACAAATGCGGATGAGTTAGTCGTCCGAATGAACTAATGCGGTTGAAAAATCCGAATAGGATTCTCATTCGTACGAATGAGGGTACGAATGAGTCCAATCGTGCATTTGGGGATGCGAATGAACTCAGTCATGCGATTGAGCCAATCGTGGCTGCTGAACCTGCTGAAGTTTGGAAATTCGTAGGTTAAACGTGTTTTGGCTGCAAAAACTCAAAATTTCACAACCCTAATTGCCATATGCCGGAAAAACTAACTTTATGGTCAGGAAACGTCTAAGACTCTGTTTGACACAAAAAGATTGCGTTTTAAGTGAAAAAACACAATTTTTATATCAAAAACAATTGAATCAACACGCAATCAAGAGCCAAAGATCTGATACCACTTATTAGGATCGTGTACTGGACGATGTACTAACTGATTAACGTGTATACCGAACCAAATAGTGCGGAATCCTATTTGATTGGTGATCCAATCAGTGAGAACGCACGTAGAAATAATTATGTATTGAATCTAACGTTAAGAATCAATTAGGAATCGATCTACTGTGTTTTATGAACTTGGAGTATGATCTTAGAGGTCTCTGGATGGCTAGGGTACGTCTGGAGTCGAAGTGTATTCAATGCTTACATTTTTCCGTGAATTAGGTGGTATTTATAGGTTAGGGTTGCTCATTCGGGCGACTGAACCATTAGCATGGTTCAGTCGTGCGATTGAGTCATATGGTTGGTCCATTCATACGACTGAGTGTTCAGTCATGCGACTGAGCCATTCTTATGTGACAATCATACGACTGATCCAGTCTCCTGGTTCAATCATGCGACTGAGTCATTCGCATGAAGTTGTTCATGCGTATGGTCCATTAGCATGGGCCATTCGCATGATAACTTCATGTTATTAAGTTTGAATGTATTAAATGTCATAACAGTATTTATGTTAATTCAAACAACCACAAACCTATATAATCAAGTCAATTTGCGTTACACAACTCATTAATGAAATATTAAACATTATAAATCACAACAAAACATTCTCATTTCATTAATTATCCAAGCATTACATAAGTGTAAGACATACAAGATGTGATCAGGAACTAAATTCAAGAACCAAATCCTTGATACATTTCTTGATGAAAAAGGTATTACAAGACAATACAGTGCTCCCAGGACTCCTCAGCAAAATGGTGTTGCTGAGAGGAGAAACAGGACACTGATTGAAGCTGCAAGAACCATGTTGTCTGACTCTAAGCTACCCATCACCTTCTGGGCAGAGGCAGTCAACACTGCCTGCTATATGCACAACAGAGTTTTAGTAGTTAAGACTCATGGCAAGACTCCATATGAACTTCAGCACAAGCGGAAACCTTTCATTGGTTTTCTCAGGTCATTTGGATGTCCTTGCACCATCTTGAATACCAAGATCAATTTGCCAAGTTTGCTGAGAAATCAGATGATGGACACTTCATTGGATACTCTTCCAAGCTAAGGCTACAAAGTATACAATCTCAGAACTAGAATTGTTGAGGAGTCAGCCAATGTGACTTTCAGTGAACACACACCTTGTGTAGCTGGTTCCTGCCCTGATTGGCTCTTTGATCTTGATTTAGTTACCAATTGTTTTAACAAATCTTGTGAGACTGTTTCAAGATCTGTAAAAAAATTTAAACACATGTGATCCTAATCCAAGATTTGAGCTAAGAAGGCCTTCAACTAACACATCTTCAGCTCTAGCTGGAACTACTTGTGCAAATGAAGTTTCTATCAGCACTACAATGACAACTTCAGCTAATACATCTGGGATGCCTTCAAATTCCAGCTCAGAGGCTCCATAACCAGATAAAGATGCTTTAATTGCAGAAGACAATGATGGTAGTGGAGACAGTGATCAAGACTTTCTTGATGCTGATAACCACTCCATAGATGAAATATCAGTGATGTCACACACTCCTTGGATCAAGTCTCTCTTGATAAGTGTGCTGAAGTGATGGGTGAAACATATATGCCAAATCTAAATTTCTCAAATTTCGATCTCTCTCAACAACTTGATGTGATCCCTCAACTAAGGATCCACAGTCTCACCCTACCACAAATATCATTGGAGATTTCGTCACAGGGGTAAGAACAAGAGGGCAAACCCATGAAGCAAATGTTTGTCTTCACTCTTGTTTCTTGTCCTAGATAGAAGCAAAGAAAGTGATGAGGCTCTAAAGGATGGAAGTTGGGTTGAAGCTATGCAACAAGAGCTGCTTCAATTCAAAAGGCAGAAAGTTTGGAACCTTTGTCCTCTCCTCATGGGAAGACTACCATTGGTACCAAATGGATGTTTTGGAACAAGAAGGATGATAGAGGCATCATCATCAAGAACAAAGCTAGACTAGTCGTTCAAGGATACACACATAAAGAAGGGATTAACCACACTGATGTCTTTGCTCCTGTAGCAAGACTAGAGGCTGTTAGGATATTCCTAGCATTTGCTGCATCCAAGAACTTCCAGGTCTTTGAACTTGATGTAAAGTGTGCTTTTCTTTATGAAGTGATTGATGAAGAGGTTTATGTCAAACAACCACCTGGTTTTGTAGATCTTGATCATCTTGATTATGTCTGCAAGCTTGACAAAGCTCTTTATGGGCTACATCAGGCACCCAGGAAGTGGTATGAGATTCTATCTGAGTATCTTTGCAAACATGGATACAGGAGAGGTACCATAGATGAAACTCTCTTCATCAAAGGACAAAGAAATGACATACTGCTAGTTTAAGTGTATGTAGATGACATCATCTTTGGTTCAACTAATCCAAAGCTCTACAAAGACTTAGAGAAGCTGATGAAGGACATATTTGAAATGAGTGCCATGGGGGACTCAATTTCTTTCTAGGAATTCAAGTGAAGCAAGTTGAAGATGGCATCTTCATTAGTCAGTCAAAGTATGTTCAGGACATACTCAAGAGATTCAACATGACTGAATGTAAGATTGCAAAGACACCATAGCAAGAAACCACTCCCTTGGACCTGATCTTGAGGGGAATATGTGGATGAACACCTTTACCGGGCTATGATTGGTCTCTTATGTATCTTAAAGCTAGCAGTCCTGATATCATGTTTGCTACATGTATTTGTGCAAGATATCAAGCCAACCCTAAGATGTCTCACTTTATCACTGTCAAGAGGATTTTAAGATACCTCAAAGGTGTTTCAACACTTGGTCTATGGTATTCTAAGAATCCTGACTTCAATATGTATGCATATACAAATAATGATTATGGTGGTTGCAACATGACTGCAAAGTCTACATCTGGGGGATGTCAGTTTCTTGGTGGAAGGGTGGTCTCATGGCAATGCAAAAAACAATCTTATGTCTCAGCATCAACTGCTGAAGCTGAATACATTGTTGCTGCAAGCTGCTGTGCTCAAGTGCTTTGGATTCAGAATCAGATGCTGGACTATGGGTTAAACTTCAAGGAGACTCCTATTCACATAGACAACAATAGTGCCATTTCAATCATAAAGAATCCTGTGCAGCACTCAAGGACCAACACATCAATATCAGGTATATTTTAATAAGAGATAACTATGAAAAGGGGTTAATTAAACTAGTCAAAGTTCACACAGATGAACAATATGCTGATCTGTTTACAAAGGCTTTTGATGAACAGAGATTTAAATATCTTGTATCAGCTATTGGGATGATTAACTTTGAGTAGGTTTTTCTTAAAACTAATTCTTATTATTTCTTAAAATATGTGTGTCCTAAGTTGTCTACTTCATCACTTTCATAAGCTCTTGTTTTCTTTGGATGAAAAATCTTTTTGAAGACTTTACTTTGATTTTTGACTATTTTTGATCCTTCGGAAGTTATGTTTTTACTTCGGAAGAAAATCATGCCTTCAAAACAAATAATTGTCTAAGAAATTTTTCCTTCGGAAGAGATTACTAATCTTACGAAGCTTAAATGGTTGTCTAAGACACTTATATGTTTTCAAGGACCTTTTTCTTCCGAATCAAAATTAACTCTCGGAAGCTTTGCTCATTTGTGTCCAAAGCATTCAAGTTCTAATTTCTCTTTCGAACCAAAATTTTCAAAACTCTTAGGAAATTCTTTCGAAATCATTTTAGCTTCGATAACTTTTTCATTAAAACTTCCGAAGATAATTTACTTTCGGAAGCTTTTTGACTTCCAAGAAAACTACTTTTTGAGAAAAAATAAACTACTTTTTCAGAGGTGGGACCGACATCTGGATTTTAAAGTTTATCCTTTTTCATTAAACTTTATCTGAAATCCTTTTCACATAAAAGCTTCCAAAGTTTATCCTTTTTCATTAAACTTTATCTGAAGGCACCATCTGCCACAGTGCAGGGGAGAACAGTCTTCATCACTCCGGCTATCATCAACATGCATCTTTAGCTAGATGATGAAGAAGGTGAGGTGTTCTTCCCAAAAGAAGTTATTAATCATTCCTTTGAGCAGATGTGATATGAGGGAGAATTCTCTGTAAAGACCTTTAGTAAAGGGAAAGGTCTCATCCCAATGGAGATTCCTGCTCCATGTGGTCATCCACAGCTTATCAAACAAGCATGGTGGATGGGACTAGATTTCTGAGGATCTCTCCTCCATCATCCATGGAATGATTCAGGGGGTCAAGTTCAAGTACTCTCAAGCTTTTTCTTTAAAACTTTTGAAGATAATTTAACTTGGGAAGCTTTTTGACTTCTAAAAAAACTTCTTTTTGAGCAAAAGTAAACTACCTTTTCAGAGGTGGGATCGACATCTGGATTTCAAAGTTTATCCTCTTTCATTAAACTTTATCTGAAATCCTTTTCATATACAAACCCAAAGGTTTCCCCCTCTTTCTATCATTTGCTTCTTCCTCCAAACCTAAAACCCTAAAATTCTCTCTGAAATTTCTTTCTTCTTTCTTTCTTCATCCTTAAGCTACCTCACAATGGCCAACCCCATTCACAGAAATGACCCGAACTTTACCATTCAGCTACACAGGCAACACAACCAAGTTGGTCTCTTAAGCTTTGAGAAAGATCCTCATTTCTCAAAGGTTAGTCGTTTCTTAGATTTGTCCAACTACTTCACCTCCCTAACCATTGATCCTCCACTATATGAGGATCACCTGCTCAAATTCTGGAAGACCTATCAAGAGGTCGTAATGGATGGGGAGAAGGCACTGTCTGTCACAGTGCAGGGGAGAACAGTCATCATCACTCCGGCCATCATCAACATGCATCCTCAGATGGATGAAGAAGAAGGTGAGGCGTTCTTCCCAAAGGAAGCTGTCAATCATTCCTTTGAGCAGATATGGTATAAGGAAGACTTCTCTGTAAAGACCTTCAAGAAAGGAAAGGTCTCATCCCAGTGGCGACTCATGCTCTATGTGGGTATCGAAAGCTTATCAAACAAGCATGGTGGATGGGACTAGATTCCTGAGGATCTCTCCTTCATTATCCATGGAATGATTCAGGGGGTCAAGTTCAAGTATTCTCAATTTGTTTATACTAATTTACTTGCCAACTTAGACTCCTTAGAATATTACATGTTTCCTAGATATGTCCAGTACATTCTTAACTGTGAATTGGGCTCACACTTAAGGGAAACAGATAACATTCTTAAACTGGGATAAATGAAGCCCAGCATTTTTAAAATACTGAGAAAGCCTACTGTTGGCTTCTCTGGGGTAGAAACAGCCCTAGTCCCAAAATGTTAGAGCTCATTGCTCAAGGTGACAACCTAGCAGCACCAGCTAGTGTTGAACCCACACCTTCTACATCTCAACCACCTAAACAGCCACAAATCACCCTCACCTACCAAAGAAAATCCAAACGAACCCCTGCTCAAACTATTCAATCTGTGGAGCCCCCATACACTCACCAATACAAGAGGAAGTGGACACTAGAGCTCCCACTTCTCTTGAGGAGCAGACCACTCCCATCTCTTCAAGGATCAGTGCTGAGGTTCCTCATGCTCAGCCTGATGAGCTCATTAGCCATCTCTCCTAAATAGCCTTAAGCCATCACTCTGAGTCTCAACACTCAGGTGATCAACCTTCAGGGGATAGTTACCATCCCCAACCTTTAGATCTCAATCACCTATCCCCAACCTTAACTTCTATACTGATGAATATTTAGGTTTCAGTGAGTACCATAATTCTCTCTTCTTTTCCCCTACTCAAAGAAAGATGAGTGCTCCCGAGTCTCCTACTTCTAGGTCACATCAATCACCTACAACTGAGGTGGACACTTCTGAACATGTTCTGGATGTCCATATGGAAGAGGCTCTCACTTTAGAAAGTGATACATCATTGAGACCTCAACCATGGTAACTCAGCCCACTGACATCTCAACTAAGATTGCCAGTGAGCAGAGGAAATCCAACAGCCAAGAACCTCAAGCTAGTGGTAAGACTGAGGACTTTGGTCGAATCATCTTATCCCCTAATCATTCTTCTGATGAAGATGAGGGGAATCTAAGACTAAAGGTGCAACAACTATCTACAACATGCACCTATTTAGTCTCCAAGGTTAGTCACCTTGAATCTGAAGTGACTACCTTGCAAAACAGAGTCAATGATCAGCAACTAGAGATCTTTAAAAGGTGCTCAACCAGGAACACAAAAACCTATGGAGGTGGTTGACCTAACTCCTAGCTTACCTATGCAAGTGGGTGATGCTACCAAAAAGGGGAAGAAAGTCATCACTACCATAGAACCTGGGAGTTCCTCAGGGAGTATGGACATTGAGGACTCACCATCCTCACTTGCAATTGTGCCTACTCAACAACTTCCTCAAGTTCACTTTGATATGGACTCAATAGACTCCTTAATACAGAGTCTATTTGAGGAAGGAATACCAAGGGCAATTTCATCTCCACCAACTTCGAATCACATCATTGGGTAGAGGTATGATAGCAACAGGAGAGCCCTAATCATCATGAAAGTTCAAGGGCAGCAAGAGATATTCAATTTTTAGACCTTGAACTATTATGACACTCTGGATTTAGTCAACATGCCACTTGTCAATCCAAGCAAATCAAGACAAGCTGATAAGTTGGCTCAAAGAATTCAAGACCGGATCACTACAGATTTCGACCATAGAAGAAGTTTGTGGGAATCATGCAATGTCATAGGTCAACTGGATGTTGAGACAGACCCTAAGATTAGCTTCATAGGGGAAACCTTGACTGAAGGCCCAGTGACAGAACCTGAGAGCCCAGCCTTATCACCAATAACTGCTGTAGAGATCAATGCCCATTTTGAGACATTTGCTGGTGAAGGTGCTTCTCAACCTCTCTCTGGCCAGAGCTTAGAAGCTGCATCAAGCGATGAAAGCCAAAGCTCTCTCCACCCTGATTCACAAAGGTCTGTGAGTGACAAAGGGAAAAGAAAGATTGCATCTGAGGAGATTGAGGAGTAGGAGAGAGAGAGGAAAAGGAAGCTGAGGGGAGAAAGTTCCTCTGCTGAGTCTTCAAGACACATGGAGTCTACTATCAGGGCTCCCCCCAGACCAGATACTTAGAATGATGATGTATGGGCAGTCAGGATACACTATCTGCAGACAAGGAACTATGGCATAGATAGTGTTATCTCTCTCCCCTTGGAAGAGTTGAATGAACTGGTTGACCTGGAAAGGTCAAGGGAGAAGAAGGAGGCAGAAGATGCAGAGCTTTTAGTACAAATCAAAGAAGACCGAAGAAAGAAAAGATTATACAAGCATATGCCTAATACGCATATTATGTCAGGGTTTATATGTCCGTTTTAAAATTTTATAAGATAGAAAAAGTCAAAAGATACGTAACAAATCCATGATGAAAGCATCAAATTCCTACTAAAACTCGGTTGAAGGTTAAACTAGAAATCACGAAAAGTAACCATAGGGTGTTTTAAGATGTGTTTAAGTGGATGACAAATTTCATGAACTATTTTCTATTTATAATGTCATGGTTTAACCCTAATGTTTAGAAAGTAACTTTGCTATGAAATTTTATAATACGTCGAATATATATTACTTATTTGATTAGGTTTCATTGAATTAAATCAAAACCTTTTATGATTATTATATATTTACTAATCTATAACATATAATAAAAAAGTTTTTTGACTAATGACATATCAAAAAATCATTTTCTCATATCTCTCTCATAATAAATATAAAAATTAAAAAACAATCAATTTGACTTTTCCTTTTTACTAGAATATATTAAAACAAATCTTCTTATTATAATAAAATAATAACTAAAAATGTCACATAACATAAAATGATAATTAAAGATACCACATGGGCCATGGCAACACTACATTCACTCTTAACAAAAAATTTCCACTTCTTTCTTCTATTAAATAATTTAATTAATTACTAATTATATTATTAATTCTATTTTTTGATTATAAGCTATTTTTAAAAAGATTAAGAAATATATCTTTTTATTAATTTTTATTTCTAGATAAACAAATTTTTGTAAAAAGAAAAATTTCTAGAACGTACGTCATACTTTTTTTAAAACATGAAATATTTTAAAAATGACATTTTTTAAATGTGTTTTGTTTTTAAACGAAATGTTTGATTTATTTTTTAGTAAAAAGAAAGAAAGTATAATTTTTTTAAAATGTTGATATCATTATTTTATTACTTATAATACTTACTCATACATAATTTAATCACATATTATTTAATAATTAATAATATTTATTATATTTAATATTTTATTTATTCAACCCATGTAATACACGAGTTCACTAAAGCAAATTTATATTTATGTTTATTGTCTCTCTCATATTAAATTATAATTATTTTAAATAGGTATATTAAACTATTAAACATCTAAAATATTAATATTCTTATTTTAATAATTTATTAATACATACTAAATTGTATGATTTTAGACATATTTTATCTTTAAATATAGAGTAATAATTTTTAATTTCATCATTTGTTATAATTTTTAAATATTTATTATATTTTTATTTCACTAATGATTAATAATATCTTATTATAAAATATTAATAAAACTAATAGTTCTAATATGTTTTATTTATTTCACAATGTAATGCATGCGTTTAAACCTAGTTTTAACATATATATATATATATATATATATATATATATATTATATATATATATATATACATACACACACACACATTATATATATATATATACACTACTAGGTTAGAACTCATGTATTACATGGGTGAAATAAATACAAAATATCAAAATCATTAGTTTTATGAATAATTATTTTCTAGATGTTATCATCCATTGGTGATATTAAATATAATGAATATTTAAAAATATAACACATAATTAATTATGAGGTAGACAAGAAACATAAATATAGATATATTTGTCTTAACATATTTTAGTTAAAAAAGAAAGTCAAATTAATTATTTTTATAACTTTCGTATTTATTATAAGAGAAAAACAAAAATCTTATTTTTCGATATATATATATATATATATATATATATATATATATATATATATATATATATATATATATATATATATATATATATATATATATATATATATCGGGTTTTATTATTATGAGAACCATTTATTTTTCTGAGAACCCTTTAACCCAATTCTAACCATAGATCAAAAAACAGATGGATAAGATCTTTTAAAGTTTTTTAAATAAAAAAGGGCATAAAGGTCATTTAACAAATCTATCAAAATTCAGATTTAACAGGATCATGACAAGTGTCATCCTCCTATTTCTTTGTTTTATATTTAAAAACTTTACTCCCTTTTTATTTAAACACTCGTAACTTTTTTTATAAATTGTTATTTTTCTATAAAAATTACACCATTAAACTCCTCATATTTTATTCTTTAATTCTACTATAGTATTACAAAAAAAGTTTCACTTGTACGTAGTTACATCATATTACAATGTTACATTGTTGTAACATGCAGTAAAGCAATAACAAAAACAATAAGTTACAATCTTAATTCCCATGTTATGTTGCAAACGACAATAGATCATATAATATTGCACTACTATATCAAACTTTTACACCAGATATTACACCACTCCAACTAACCAATAACATCCTCATAACAATAACCTAACAACCAAATGACATACATCATGTTATACTAATGTAATCTTTAGCAAAGTTGTAACAAAAAACCCCTTTAACACTGTAGTTACATGATATTACACTACTACGACTAATAGTAGCATAATCATTACAACAACCAAACGACATTACATCAATATAAACCAATGTAAACTAATGTAAACCAATATTAACTAATGTAAAACGATTTGTAAACACAAACGAATCATTAACCAATGTAAATCAAACGTTTATTAAATGTAAACCATACAACATTACAACATATCCTAATGATTTAGCACTACATCTGGAACAAAACAACCAAAAATATTAACCAATGTAAATCAAACGTTTTTTTAATGTAAACCATACGACATTACACCATGTCCTAATGATTTAGCACTACATCTGGAACAAAACAACCCAAAATATTAACTAATGTAAATAAAAAAATTTATTACTCGTACATAGTTACATCAAGTTACACTGTTATACTACTGTAGCTTATAGCAAAATTGTCACGAAAACCAGACTGTAAACCAACGTAAACCATTGTAACCGAATGTAAACTAATGTAAACCAATCTGTAACTTCAATGTAAAATGGTATACTATAGATTTTGTTAAAAAAATTAATGACACAACTAGTAATCAAATGCTACACAACTAGCATATGTTAAAAAAATATGTTACACCATTTTTTATGATCTGTAATCGAATCTTCACAACAACACCCATAAGAAAAACCAAGATCTAAATCAACATTACAAGATCAAAGAAATCATACAATACAGCAACCACTAAAATTGATAATTCAAGTGAAAACATCAAAGATCTTGACTGATTAAGCAAGCATGTTGATACATGTGTCCCTAGTTTCTGATCTTAATGTAATATCTTTGTATTGTCTTACACTTATGTAATTGTAATTGTACGGGTACTTAATGAAATACAATATGTGGTTGTGCTTAATGTTGAATATTTCATTGATTGGTATGTAATAACGCTTATTGACTTAACTATATAGGTTGTGGTTGTTTGAGTAATATCTAAATCAATTAATGACTATGAAACATATTCAAACTTAATCATATGAAGTTCTCATGTGATTGGCCCATGCTAATGGACCATACGCATGAACAACTTCATGCTAATGAACCAATCGTGCGAATGAACCTGGAGACTGGATCAGTCGTATGATTGATATGAGATTGACTCAGTCGCACGACTGAAAACTCAGTCATGCGAATGGATCAACCGCATGACTCAATCGCACGACTGAACCATGCAAATGGTCCAGTCGCACGATTAAGAAACCTTAACCAATAATACCACTTAATTCGTGGAAAAACGTAAGCATTCAATCCACTTCGACTCCAGACATACCCTAGCCGTCCAAAAGCCTCTAAGTTCATACTCCAAGTTCTTAGAACGCTGTAGATCGATTCTCAATCGATTCTTGCGTTAGATTCAATTCGTTATAGTGTCTACATGCATTCTCACTGATTGGATCGCCCAAATAGGATTCCGCACTATTTGGTTTGGTTTAACATGTTAATCAGTTGGTGTTTGGTCAAATACCAGATCCTAACAAGTGGTATCAGAGCTATAGGCTCTTGATTACATGTTGATTCAATCATTTTGATACAAAATTGTGTTTTTGCATCAAAAACGCAATATTTTTGTGTCTAACGGAGTCTTGGATGTTTCCTGATTGAAAAGTGTAGTTTTTCCGGCATACGGCTATTAGGGTTTGGTAAAATTCGAGTTTTTACGGCCAAAACAAGTTTAACCTACGAATTATCAAACTTCAGCAGGTACAGTCGCACGATTGACTCAATCGCACGACTGAGTTCATTTGCATCCTTCAACCACACGATTGAACTCATTCGTACCCTCATTCGTACGACTGAGATCTTCATTCGGGCTGCTCAACCGCATTAGTTTTTCGGACGACTTACTCATCCGCATTTGTTTAGTCGCATGATTAAAGCATCCGCACTTTTTCAATCGCCCGAATAAGCCCAATCGCATACTTTCATTCGCATCCATCAGCAGCTTGTTAAATAGTAAAGTTAAGTGTAATGGAGGATCAGTTTTCAGCATACACAACAAATAGAGATACAGGTATTCAGAATGTACTGCTGTTGGAGAACAAAGTGGGGATTCATAATAAACCCCCAAAACTTATTACGTTAGACGACTACCCATAATGGAAGCAACGTTTCGAAATCTACTTAAATGGAGTGGATACAAATTTGTGGGAGGCAATAGAGTCAGGGTACAACATGCCAGTTGGAGTTGACGGAGTAAAACTTACTCTAAGTGGCATGTCAGATGCACAGAAGGTAAAACACAACGCTGAGAAGAAAGTCTACGCCTTGCTTACTCAGTCTATTTCGAAGGATATTTTCCATCAGTATTCGAAGTATACTCAAGCCAAGAAACTTTGGGATGCGTTGGAGAAGAGGTATGACGGAAATGCCTCTGTGAAGGCTATCATGGCAAAAGCTTTGAAGAAGGAGTTTGACAACTTCTCTTCAATGGGAAAAGAAGGCCTTGATCATGTGATCGATAGATTCTACCACTTGATGAGTGAGATGCACACTCATGGAGTGGTTACTTCGATGGAAGATAAGGTATCCAACTTTGCTGATGGATTACCAGAAAAATGGGGTTCGTTTGTTTCAAATCTCAGACAGAATGGAATGCTCTCGAAGTTAGACATAAATGAATTCATTCTGAAACTGAGAGAAGAAGAGCTTAGGATGAAGTATCGAGCCCAAAAGGCAAACTACGATCAGAATCCTGCACTCTACAATGCTACTCCTTCAGTCAAGACATCTGAAGCACCACTGCAAACCGCCTTCATCTCAAGCGCAGGAGTTCCAGCACAACCCTCAACTTCAGGATCCGAAATGTTAGGATCCGAAAGCTTAAAACTGACAACCTCAAGAATGTAATTGTGGAGGTGGCCAGAGAACATATGACCTTTTAGCTGCGGTGGTTCAATCCTATGATGGATTAATTGCTGGAAAGATAGGTAACTACCACCTGGAAGATGAAGATTATGAGCAGGTGGATGAAATGGAGTTGGAACCTATGGATATAATGTGGGCTTTGGCAAGTGCTGTCCGACGAGCTAAAAAGTTTGACAAAAAGACCGGACAGTTAATGGTTGCAACAAAAGACACAACCTTTGGGTTTGATAAGTCAAAGGTTACATGTTTGAACTGCGGTGAGAAGGGACACTTCAAGAGGGAGTGTATAAAACCAAAGAAGACAGGTAATGGAAATCCTTTCTCGTCATTTAACCATCAAGACAAGGCCACAGCTAGTAATGCTGACTCATCAAGGAAGGATCCAAAAGCCTTAACTGCTAATGAAGATGAAGGACAGGACTGGAGCTTTCGGTTCGTCTCACCAGGAGAGTCCAATATAGCTAGTGTGGAGGATATTGATGACGATTCTATAAGTGAAGGAGAAATAGCAGTAGAGCTCGCAATGTCAAATTCTAAAGATACTGCAAATATGGTCAACTACCTGCCTGAAGAAGAAAATTCTACATCATTATCTGAATCACCTGAACCAGAGACAACCGAGCCAGCACTCATGGCTGATTCTTCTTCAACATCCCAGGTAAGTACCACTGACCAACTGTTTAATAATCATGCTTGCTTAGAATGTAATAAATTTAGAGAAGTTATAGATTCAAAATTTGCGAGGCTATTAGATCATAATGATAGCTTAGTGAAGGATCTGGAACTGTGCACAGAAGCAAATAGAGTATTGAAACAAAATGAGCATAGTTACAAGGAAAAGATAGACCTATTAAATAAACAGCTTAGGGAAACTGAGGTAGTTGCATTTAACCAAGCAAATGACATTAGGTACTATCTGAACTCTCTTGAGGACACTAAGAAGCAAAAAGCAATTTTAGAAGTAGAAGTCAATTCATTAAAACAAAAACTACATAGTTGGACAAGCTCATCACACATTGTCCAACACTTAGTAAGAGAGAGAAATAATGGGGAGGGACTGGGATACAAAGTGGTTCCACCACCACCTGAGACCTTGATGAACACCAAAAGTAAACCAATTAACAATAACCCCGTCAAGGATCACGTGATGTCTACTCCTCTTGTTAACGATCTGGATTTCTTAAGTAAATCAAGTGAATCCGACCCTAAACAAAAGGAGGCTACTTCAAAGGCAATAGGAAAGATACCTTGTGTTAACCTGGAAACAGAATTCGAAAGGGTTAGTGTAAAGTCAAGGTCAAACAAAGTCAAACAAGAACCTAAAAAGACTATAAAATCTAAACAATCATGTGCATCATGTCACAGTTCAGGGAAACAAGAGATTAAAGATGTAAAACCAGGTAAAGCAAATAATTTTGTAAAACCAACTCATACATCTAACAAAGTAGTGTCTCAGTCCAAACACAATAAGTTTGACCGTGTGACAAGTATATCTCCACCAAAACAAATAAACCGTAAAGTTGAAAGCAGATCCTGCTATAATTGTGGAGAGTATGGTCTAGATCTTTCCGCATCTACATCTAGATCTTTTAAGAGGAATTCAGTGACGCCTCCTAAAAGGAATTGTGAGCCTAAAGTTCAATCATCAGCCAGTCGTCTGCTTATCACAAACAGGCCTTACACAAATCTGGATTATGGAAAGAAAAATCCTCCTCAGTGCCTGAAAATAAGAACACACAGAATTCTGATCAATCCTTAACCTCAAAGGGTCAGTGGGTTGAGTTTGCATATGTGATGTCCAAGGAAACCCAAGCCAGTTAAGGCTTGGGTTCCTAACATGAACTAATGTGTTCATTGAATGTGCAGGGTGTTCGCTATAGTTCTGAGACTAACACGTGGATTGTTGATAGCGGAGCATCCAGGCACATGACAGGGAACAGAGCTCTCTTATCAAATGTCAGACAAATTAAAGGAGGGCATGTTTCATTTGCTGGAAACAAAGGTGGTATATCACAGCCCAAGGAGAAGTAGGAAATGAGAAGGTTAAGTTTGATAATGCTTTTTGTCTCTCAAATCTGTGATAAAGGATTCAAGGTAGTTTTTGACAACCGAAAGTGTTACGTACTAAAGAAGGAATACATGATCCCGGAGGACCAGATCCTTATGTTAGCTTCAAGATATAATGATCTTTATGTCTTGGATCTATCAAAGGCATCCACAACGGATATTGAAGTCCAATGTTTCTTGTCCAAAGCTACTGAGAAGGACTCTATCTTCTGGCATAGGAGAATTGGTCACATAAATCCGATAAAAATGAATCACTTGATCCAGAATGATCTTGCAAGGGGAGTAAATGTCAAAAACTTCCAACTCCCAGATTTCTGTGTTGCATGCAAAAAGGGTAGCAGACGAAGAAGTCTCATAAGGAGAAGAAAGTTCATTCTATAGACCTTCCTCTTGAGCTTCTTCACATGGATCTGTTTGGTCCAGTCAGTACAAGAAGCATCTTTGGCGACTTGTATTGCTATGTAGTTACTGATGACTACTCAAGGTCTCTTGGGTAATGTTTTTGAAATCCAAATCAGAAACATTTGAATCCTTAAAGGAATTGATAACTGCATTGGAATCCCTATACAAGCTAAAGGTATGACAGGTGCGCTCAAACAACGGAACCGAGTTTAAGAATCAGAGGATGGAGGCATATTGCAAGGAAAAGGGAATTGTGCATCAATTTACCTCAGCCTATACCCCTCAGATGAACAGCATTGCTGAACGAAAGAACCATAACTTGATAGAGACGACACGGACAGTGCTGACAGACTCGAAACTGCCTATCCAATTTTGGAATGAAGTAGTGGCAAATGCATGTTATACTCTTAATCGAGTTCTGGTAGTTAAACACCATGGAAAAACATGCTACGAGTTATTACAGCGACGTAAACCTAACTTGGAATATCTCGAGACGTTTGGCGCTCCGTGCACCCTGCTGAAGAAGACTCAGGAGGGGAAATTCAGTGAGAAGGTTGATGAAGGGATCTTTCTAGGATACAACATACCGAACAAGAGAGTTTACAACAACTCAACATGTCAAGTAGAGGTGTGGTGCAATGTTGATGTTTAGAGATATATCACACCACCTGCTAGAAAAGGGCCTGCCTACTTCTTCAACTATGATGGATTCTTCAAGACCTTCCACATACATGTTCCCGCTTCAGAAGACGAGTTGGCAAACAAGATGATGTACGATGTATTGAACACACCATCTCAAGATTCAACAAGTCATGATACTACCAACTCAGGGGGAGTGGTTGATGGAGTGATTCCTCCTCTGATGAAGACAATGAAGAAAATGAGCAGATCAACCAAGATGTCCAGGTTCTGACTTACACAAGTTCACCAGCACCAGCAAGTGATACTTCAGAATCATCAGAACCTCAGACTCTTACTGCCTCCAACCTAGAACCAAATACTCATCATCTTGACTCTGAGGTGGTTGTTCCAACAACTCCTGGATCACGTCTAAATGTCTATCATCCATTGGATAACATTTTAGGAGATGTGAGATCAGGGGTTCAGACTCAAAATCAGCTATACTCAGCTGACTATGCCTCCGTGATGGAAAAAGGATACCTTCACGATGGTGCATGCCACTACTTTGTGTCTTAGTTTGAGCCAAAGTATGTTAGTGAAGCACTAAATGATGAGGCTTGGGTTAGTGCCATGTAAGAATAACTTCTTCAGTTTAATAAGTTGGGTGTATGGACATTAGTCGATAGACCTAAAAGTGCTAAAGTCATTCACACAAATGGGTCTTGAAATGCAAGAAAGATGATCAAGGGGTGATCATCAAAAACAAGGCTCGGCTTGTTGTTTAGGGTTTTCGACAAGTTGAAGGTATTGACTACAATGAAGTATTTGCACCAGTGGCAAGGATGGAAGCCATGCACATCTTTCTTGCCTATGCATCTTATATGAAAATCAAAGTTTATCAACTTGATGTGAAGAGTGCATTCCTTCATGGGGAGATCAGAGAAACAGTGTATGTCAGTCAACCCGAGTGATTTGAAGATCCATATCATTGGGATAGAGTCTACAAATTCGACAAGGCTCTATACGGGCTTCATCAAGCTCCACGGGCTTGGTATGAGAAACTCTCGACTCATGTTGTGAAACACGGATTTTGCAGGGGAGTTATTGATTGCATACTGTTTATCAAAGAAAAAGATGGAGACTAACTGCTAGTACAGATCTATGTAGATGACATAATCATCGGTTCAAAGAATGAGGAATTATGCAAAGAATTCGAAGCAGTAATGAAGGCGGAGTTTGAGATGAGTGCCATGGGGGAGATGAAGTTCCTTCTCGGGTTATAGGTGGATCAGACACCAAAAGGAATCTTCCAACATCAGACCAAGTATGTATGAGATATTCTCAGTCGGTTTGATATGGAGAATGCTTCCACAGCTGGCACTCCATTGGCTACAAACCATGATGTAGCACCGACAAGAACGGTGATCTGGTAGATGCCACTATGTACCGAGGGATGATTGGATCTCTCATATATCTCATGGCCTCAAGACCTGATATCATGTATGCTACATGTTTATGCTCATGATATCAGGCAAAGCCCAAGGTGAACCATTTATTGGAGTCAAGAGGATATTTTGTTATCTGAAGGGCACACCCACACTTGGGTTATGGTATCCTCATGATGATGACTTTGAACTTACAGCGTATAGTGACTCGGATTACGGCGGCTGCAAGATGAACTACAAGTCTACATCAGCAGGGTGTTAGTTCTTTGGGAGAAGATTAGTAACCTGGCAGTGTAAGAAGCAGACATCGGTTGCTCTGTCAACCTGTGAAGCTGAATACGTTGCTGCAGCAAGCTGTTGTTCCCAAATCATATGGATTCAACAGCAAATGCGGGATTACGGTTTGCATTTCACTTCCACCCCTATATTTGTTGATAACTCTGCTGTGATTGCAGTCACTAAAAACCCGGTCCAACATCCTAAGACCAAACACATCGGAATCAAATATCACTTCATACGTGACTGTTTTGAAAAGAATTTAATCGATGTGATAAAAATAAACACTGATTTTCAACGCGCTAACCTCTATACAAAGGCTTTTGACAAACCACGTTTTCTATATTTGTTAGAGGTCAATGGCGTTAAGAAGAAAAGTGAGGTCATTCCTGAAGATGACCATGTATAGTCCGATGCGTCGCGTCTAGGTTCTTTTATTTTTTAAATTTTAGTGTTATTTAAGTTTAATTCTCTTGTTTTGTTAAATGATATTTTGTTAATTACACTTAGTGTCTTTTATTGCTCATTAAAATCCTAAAACGCAAATCCTTAGAGGTTTTAGCATTTTAGGGGGAGAATAGGTATGAGAAAAAAACGAGGGAAAAGCAGAGGCAAGCCGATAATAAATAAGATCGTACGTGTGATACCGATTTAATGTGTGGAATATGATAGTACATAGGTACAAACCATTTGGGACTTTAAAAATCAAAATTAAAAAAGATGCAAAGTTCAAGTATAAGTCTGAGTAGTCTGAGCAATATAAAAGGAAATATGATAGTTAAGCTAGCTACTACTAAGGTAACACAAAGAAAGTAGACCTAGAGGTTGCTAGACCACTGCTGATATGTCGGTAGATTCAACATAATAGATGACTAGACCTTTTGGTGATCTCAAGATTAAACTAAAATGGTTGACTAGCTGTGGGTAACACCTTATCCCTGGTTAACACAATCAACAAGATTCCAATAAGGGGTGAAGAGCAAAATAAACGCCACAAAAGTGTGCGTAAGACCAAAGCATGAGCAAAAGCACATGAAAAATGCAAATACAATGAAACTGATAACCTAGGTTGTTGGTGATATTTGCGCTAAAAGAAGAAAAATTGCTCAAACAAGAAGATAGATTATGTGCCTCTCTGCTATGCGGTGGCACTGACCTGAGGATAAGCATAACCTATATATTCTAGAACTCATTGTTGTTTGCCGCTTCTCTGCTGTGCGATGGCACTGACCTGAGGATTGGCTTCTCTTTGAAAGATTTTATGAATAGTCGTTTCTTGAACACTACCCTAAGACCACTCAAAAATCTCCTGAGGAATATTGATTACCATATGAGTGTGGGATCCACAAATGCTTGTTTAAATAAAACAAACCTTAAAACGATCACCAAACTGCGTTGAAAGTCTTTGTATGGATTTAAGAGGACAAGTATACTGACAACCACTATGGCTACAATTCTTGAAAGTTCAAATCAGTGTGAGGACCTAAGAGTACTAGTATGATTTCCTAAATTTGCTAAATGACTCCAGATGAAAAACAAGAAAAGAGCATCAAAGATATTTTTAATAACTTGTCCTGAATGATTTGAATATCCTGTATGATTCCAACTTAAATTGATCCATGTATGGTTTAAATGATTAAGGCTGCTCTCTCAGAATATTTATTCCTTAGAACTACATCTTAGGAATTAACTCTCACAAAACACAAAAACATGTCTTAATTTGTTTAAGTTTTTAGTATTATTTCTTTTATTTCTGTACAAAGTTTGTCAAATTCTGTAGGTTAGTATCAGACTATGTCATGGTAGCTGATAAGGGACCTTATCATCTAAAAGGTCACATCTGAGGTGACCACAAGTGCTTTCAAACAACAATTAGGTCACATCTGAGGTGACTAATCATTTAAGAGGATCACATCTGAGGTGATCAAAAGTTTTTCAAGTTAAAATGACCATGTCTGAGATGATCAAATGATTATAATGTTAACTCAACAGTTTAAATGGGTCTAAAAGTCAAATGGTCATGAAGTTAGACAAATTTAAAGAGTATGACCCATTCACACGACTGGACCATGAGTAGGACCAATCAGGCGAATGGACCATACTCACGCATTAAACAGCCGAATGGATATAAGTATGACCCATTCACCCGAATGGATTATCAGAATGTGCCATTCGTCCGATTGGGAGCGTGCGATTGAGTCAGTCGACCGACTGAGCCTCAGTCGGCCGACTGAAGGTGATCGATTGAGTCAATCGCCCGACTGAGCTTCATTCGCCCGAATGAACTGAGTGAATGAGTCCATTCGGCCGATTGAACTCCGATTCAGTATATAAAGGGCCACAGTCGATCGCATTCTTCTTACCACTCCCAATCACCCTTAAATCGCACATCATACCGTTACTCTGCCCAAATCTCTTTAGACTTCATTAATCCTCCTTCTTGATATTCTAAAGTGCGTCTGCCTTCTTACAGGTTAAATGTGATGAAATCACACCGAAATCAGAAGAAATTGGTGCCCTAATTAGTGATTCGCGATTGAAACAAGAACAGACCACTCAATGGCCTAATAACCCACTGAAACCATGTAAAATGTTAAAAATAAGGTATTAGGCTATTAGGTTATTAGTTAAGTGATTGTGAGTCTAACGAACCTTTTCATAATGTTTAATTTCATGATTCTGTCAAGACTCGAACCTAAGTCAACCATACAGTAAGTCATGCGACTGGTCAGATGGATGAACTCCAATCGCACGATTGAGCCGGAAGAATAGCTCAATCGGCCGAATTGGACATGCGAATGAGCTCAGTCGGCCGACTGAATCACTCGCAGGATCAACCAACCGATTGAACTCAGTCGCATGTTCATTCACCCGAATGAGTCCCGTTGCAGGATAGGATAACCGATTGATCACAGTCGCATGATTCATTCGCATGAATGAATCAGAATGAATTCAAACAAGATACTTAGAACTCCTTTGTGTTATGTGAGTATCTAATGATTATGTGTCTTGTGTTTCAGATTGATGGCTGCTAGATGGTCAATCAACCCTAAGCACAACATATGTGCTCATCTAGATCATACTACTCGGAATGGCACCGAGTTTACAGAGATCATCGCATTTCTTAGGCGATCAAGGATCCACAAGGCCATTTCTACTCCTTGCACTCCCTATAGGTCTTTACACCAGGCATTTTGGGAGAATGCTTGTTGGACCAAAAGAACCAATGAGCCAGATCAGAAAAACCTTTAAGTCCCACAAGACATCACAACAACTGCTGAAGACTTGATCAGCTGTTTGACAAAGTCTGAAGATCAATAGCTGAAGACTAAAGTACTGAAGACTTCAACAGCTGAAGACCAAAGTTTGAAGATCAACAGCTGAAGACTAAAGTACTGAAGACTTCAACAGCTAAAGACCAAAGTCTGAAGATCAACAGCTGAAGACTAAAGTACTGAAGATCAACAGCTGAAGTACAAAGACTGAAGACATCAGCTGAAGACATCAGCTGATGACAACAACTAAAGTTCACGAAGTCCAAGTACGAAGCCTTCAGAGTTTGTCACAACAGCTGAAGAAGCATTCTTTAGTTGTTGTGATGGTTTCCTTTCAGTAGTTTTATTTTCTATTTCAGTACTTGTAAAATGACTGAAGAGCATGTTCTTCAGTCGTTGTTGTTTCAGAAGTTTCTTTTTAGTAGTTTTAGTGATAGTTAACACTTGGTATTTTTGTAAGAAGATGTCAGTTGTTGACATCTTCAGTAGTTGTGTTAACTTTCAGTAGTTAAATAACAGTTAGATATCACTGTCAAGTGACATCAGCTGACGTCAGCTTCCTTTATAAAAGGAAAGATGACCTAATTGTAACGGCGCGTGAAAGCCAGCCGAAGCGTGTATTGAATAAATATATTCCCTTTGGCAGAAATTCTCTCTCTATAACAAACACTGTTTCATTGATAAATTTCGTGTGTTCTTGTTTTAAATTTGTTAATTCGTGAGCTCATTCCGCTGCAAATCCAATCTAATTAATCAAACTAGATGCTGAGATCCTAACAAATGGTATCAGAGCTAGTTAATCATTGATTGATTTAACAATTGATCATTGAAACTGTTCTTTTGCTATCTACGTTTGATCGAATTAGCAAATTTGCAAGAATCGGTTATAGAGATTGAGTTTCTGTTGCTTCTGGCCATTTTGTTTGAGGTTCTAAGTGGTTTTGAGCTAGATTTACTTTGTTTACCTTGAATTTGTCTGAATTCTGAATATGACTACTCCTTCTAATGACCCTCACAATACTGGTTCCTCAACTAAGCCTCCGATGCTAGTTAGGACTGAGTATAACATATGGCAACGAAGAATGCTCCATCACCTATCTGTTAACAGTTCAGGTTGTTGGACATCTGTGGTACATGGTCCGCATAAGCCTATGGTGAACAATCCGGAAACCAACCAAATGGTTCCGAAGAAGAAGGAACAATACTCTGATGAGGATCGAAAACTATTTGAGATTGATGCTAAAGCTCACGGAATTCTGGCCATGGCACTGCCTAATGAAATCTATTCTGACTCAACAATATGAGACATTTGCTCATAGGAAGGGTGAGACTCTAACTCAACAGTTTGAGTATTTTTCATGTTTGATCTCTGAGCTGAAAATGGTCAAACATGAATACACTAATAGCCAGATGAACCACAAATTCCTCAGATCACTGCCTGAGAGATGGGACACATATACAATTGAAAGAGAGATAGAGCATAAAAGGACACATAGCCTATCTCTCACCCAACTTCATGGGAAACTGCTTACATTTGAAAGAGAGATAGAGCAGAAAAGGAAACTGGCATCATCAGGAAAGCTCACTGAAGACTTTGTACCAGGGAACACAGCCTTGGTCGGTCATGAGTCAGAATATGCTGTATCAGAAAGTAATTATGATGTGCATATAGATTTCTCTTCAAACAGTTCTGATCATGCATTTGTGAGTGTGATAGTCAGTCAGGCTGTAATAGTGACAATTTGTGCTTCATTATGGATGATTTGAAAGGTATAGATGATGATGACTTAGAAGAGATGGATATTCTGAGCCAAATGGCCTTGATTAATATCAGATCTCAGAAGTTCTATAAGAGAACTGGTAGGAAATTCCCTGGACTCTCTGGCAAAACCAAAGTTGGTTTTGACAAGAGTAAGTTGAGGTGTCACAAATGCCACAGGCTTGGGCACTTTGCAAGAGAGTGTAGATTATTTGGATCTAACTCCTCTGCACCCTTTGTGACTTTTCCAAGTAATATTCAACAAAACAGAGGGCAACATCCTGCTAGTTCTGGTCATCAATCACAACCTCTATCTCCTGCATATTTTGTCCCTCAGGGTCCAATGCCATATCCATATCCCTGCTATTACATGCCACAAACCAGTCAAGTTCAAGTACCCATTGCTCAACAACCACCTGCTCTTCCTGAGCCTCAACCTTCTCAATCTTATCAACAATCTCAACCTCACAACACAGCTTTTTCACCCCAGGAGTTGTTGACTGGAGCAGTTTACCAGATGATATGTCTGGTCATGAACAACTGTTTTCTGGTGCTGGTCAACATGGTGGTGACAATCCTTTTGGAAACCTTGCTCTTATGGCCCTGGAGTCTGCTGATACCTCATCCTCTAATGCCTCCACACCACAGGTATCACAAGTATCCTCTAAGGCCAAAGCCAAGCTATGTTCTGAAACATGCATAGCCATATTTGCATCTATTAGAGAAGCAAATGTAGCTTTAATTAACAAGAACATTGAGCTAGAACAATAATATCCAAAAGAAAAGCTGAATTTGAGTCTGTGCTTAATGATAAGAATGATGAGATTTACAAACTTAAATGCCAAATCACTAATGATAAGGCTAGGGAAGAGGTACTTCTAGACAAGTACAGTGACCTCAAAGAAACACTTGCAGCTACCCAGGTAGAGTGTGATCGATGGGTACATTCCTGCAAGGGTTTTGAAATGCTTCCAATAAGCAGTCTGCTTCCAATGTGAAGTTTGGCATTGGTTATAATCACACTGCTCCTCCTACAGATTTTACTCCCAGAGCAGAGGTAGAATGTGATGAAGAAAGCAATAACCAATCCTTTTCATCATGTGATCTACTATCTGATACAGCACCATCAGAGGTTGGAGTCAGCATTAATTCCTCCCAAAACCTATCAGCTAATGTTGATGGTTCAAATGCTGACACTCACATGATCAAAAGGTTGATCACTCCAGGTGGTATTTCACAAAGTATTGAAAGTACTAAAGGGCAAGTCATAACACCTGTAGAACAAACCCAAACTACTGCATGTACTAAATGGAAGAAAACTGCCAGTAGAAAGGGTGGGAAAACTACTGAAGAAGATATCAAGAAAGCATGTACTGCAAGGAAGAAAACTGCTAGTACTGGTCGCAAACTGCTGAAGAGTAAGTCTTCAGTAGTTTCATCTTCTTCAGCAGTTGATCAACTTAAGATGAAGAAAAAGCCATGTGAAATATGTGGCTTATTCAATCATCTTACTAATGATTGCTGGTATAAAAAGGGCTCCAAACTCAACACAATAAGAACATTAAAAAGAGAATGGATAAAATGAAAACTGAGTTTGAAACCAAGTTTGTACCAGCAACATCAAAACCTGTAACCCCAAAATCCAAAAAGAAATCCAAAAAGGAAGGGTTTAATCAGGCAACAACTGAGGTTGCTCAAAGGGAGATGGTACAACACAGGAATCCATCAATCTCACGCACTAATGTGTCTGATGAGCTGAAGGCTTTATCACAGAATCAGACATAACTTGTTATGATGGTTCAACATCTATTGGGGAGAGTCAACCAATTAGATGCTCCTATGCTGAAACCACAGAGAAGAAAATCCATGCCAAAGGATTCTTCTTCTTCACCATCTCCATCCCCTCGGGCTATTCTTCATAGCAAATCTGTTAGTTTACCATCTGTTGATGTGAACAGACCCAAAACCAAAAAGGTTTGGGTCTCAAAAACTAACTAATTTATTATGATTGCAGGGTTCTTTAGCATGCCACAGTAGCATCTAGTATGTAGATAGTGGAGGATCTATGTATATGACAGGGAACAACTTTCTTCTTCATGATTACTCTCAAAGAAAGAAGGGGTTTGTTTCTTTTGGCAATGATGCTAAGAGTTACATCATTGGCAAAGGCTTTGTCTCCAATGGGGAAATAAGGTTTGATGATGTTAACCATGTGGAGAATCTCAAGTACAACCTCTTGAGTGTTAGTCAAATGTGTGATAAAGGCCATGTTGCTCTTTTCACCAGTCAGAACTGTAGGATTCTGTCATCCAAAGTTCTGAGTTTGATTGATAAGGTGTTGGATGATCACACTCTCCTGAGGGCCAACAGAACAGGAAGAGTGTATGCCTTAGATCTTTCCAAGAAAATAGATCTCAAAGGCCATCCTTGCCTATTTTCCAAGGCTTCTCCTCAAGAATCTATTCTATGGCATAGAAGGCTGGGTCATGTGAATCTTAAAAACTTGAATCAGCTGATACATCATGGTTTAGTAAAAGGATTGCCTATGAAGGAGTTCAGATGTGAAGACAACTGCACTGCTTGTTTGAAAGGAAAACAACACAAAGTCTCATTCCCTCCTATTGAAGAACCTAAGTCCATTTCCTGCTTGCAATTACTACACATGGATATCTTTGGTCCTGTGAGGGTAATGAGTATGGCAAAGAAGAAATACTGTTTAGTAATTGTGGATGATTACTCTAGATTTGTCTGGACTTTCTTCTTGCATTCAAAGGATGAGGCTGCTCAGACGATATTAAACTTTGTGTTGTATGTTGAGAAGCAGTATTCCTATCTGTCAAGTGTATCAGAAGTGATAATGGAACAGAATTCAGAAACCATACAATTGATCATTTTTATCTCTCAAGGGAATCAAGAGGCAGTTTAGCATCCCAAGGACTCTAGAACAAAATGGAGCAGTGGAGAGAAAGAACATGACCCTAATTGAAGCTGCAAGGTCCATGTTGGCTGACTCTGGTTTGCCACTGACCATTTGAGCTGAAGCTGTTAACACAGCTTGCTATGTGTAGAATAGAGCCTTAGTAAATCAGAGGTTGATGAAGACTCCATATGAAGTTCTACATCATTTGGCTCCTCTAATTTCATTTTTCAGAGCCTTTGGGTGTCCTTGTTTCATTCTCAACACAAAGGATCAACTCCATAAATTTGATCCTAAGGTGGATGCAGGGTATTTTGTTGGTTATTCATCTACTTGCAAGGCATACAGAGTCTTCAACTGCAGAACAAAGATAGTTGAAGAGACTCTACATGTGAAGTTTAATGAATCTCCAAAGGACAAGATTCCACAAAACCCTGTGGAGTTATTTGATTTGGACATACTGCAATATGTCCCTTATCAGGCTTCAGCTGTTGTGTCAGGATCAGTGATCACAAGTTTGATGTATTAGAGCGTAACGCAGCGGAATAAGAACAAGAATTAGACAAATTGTAGCAAGAATTGATACTCGTATGCATTAAGAACAAATACGGTTATAACGAGAGAATATATTTCTGTAACAAGGAATGTTTCTATGATATCGAATATTTCTGATCAAATCATTCTCACTTATTACAATAGGTTGACACTCCTTATATAGAGTGCAATCGCTGCTGTTATCACGGAAAAGTGACAACTGGCAGATCTCTTACAAAAATAACTAACTCTTAACAAACTACTGAAATGTTCACAACTACTGAGAACATATCAGAGTGTTAAGTACAAAATATGAAACTACTGATAAGAAACTACTGAAACTACAACGACTGAAGAACAAGCTCTTCAGTCGTTTTACAAAACTACTGAAAAACATAAAACTACTGATGAGCACAACAACTGAAGAAGTATTCTTCAGCTGTTGTGTCAAACTACTGAACAGATAAAACATAAAACTACTGAAAGGTAAACCGTCACAACTACTGAAGAAGACCTCTTCAGCTGTTGTGACAACGTCTGATACTTTGGTCTTCAGCACTTGTGTCTTCAGACTTTGTCTTCAGCACTTGTGTCTTCAGACTTTGTCTTCAGCACTTGTCTTCAGACTTTGTCTTCAGCACTGTCTTCAGACTTTGTCTTCAGCACTTGTCTTCAGACTTTGTCTTCAGCACTTGTCTTCAGACTTTGTCTTCAGCACTTGTCTTCAGACTTTGTCTTCAGCACTTGTCTTCAGACTTTGTCTTCAGCACTTGTCTTCAGACTTTGTCTTCAGCACTTGTGTTCAGACTTTGTAATCAGCTGTTGTCTTTAGCTGTTGTGGTCTTCAGTAGTTGTTGTGACATCTGTAGGACTTAAAGGTTTTTCTGATCTGGCTCATTGGTTCTTTTGGTCCAACAAACTCCCCCTGAACCAATGCAGCCAAAACCTTTAACTTTATTGAGGTCCCACTTATTGCTGGCAGAATGGTTGGTCTATTCCTTCTTGATCAGTTGAGAAGATGACCATATAAGCACTGGCCTGGGAATGAGTCTCTGATGATTTGGTTGGCAATGTATTTATGGGAGCTCTGTATTGGGGAATTGGACACTGAGCTGTTCCCCCATCCATGAGACTCACTTCCCATGTATAAGCCTGTAGGATTCTCTGGTGTATGCTCTGAGAAACATAATTTGTTCTTCCATGGTCAGGTTCTCAGCTTCACCATCAAACAATCCTTCACGCCCATACAGCTCTGAGGTGTACTTGGCCTGTTTGCCATTTTTGAGATCAACTGTTGTAATCTGTCTGTATGCAAACTCATCAGGATGAGTCCCTTCAAGTAACAGACTGAGCTTATTTTGTTTGAAGTTCTCAAGCCTCTTGTAGACTAACCCCTTTTTAATAACTCTGTTCTCTAACATCTTTTGGGGTGGCTGTTTAGTCTCATAGGCCTTCTTGAAATCTTCTACAATCTCCCAGGGTGATACTACAAGGACCACTGTGATCTCTTCATCTACGATCCTTTTTACTTGGCCCTTGTATCTGAAAGGAATGTCTTTCTTTACAATCCTGTGAGCCACCCTAGGATCAGGCCATACTCTCACCTTTTCCTTCTGATATTGAAATGTGTTGGCAAGGGTGTACAACCTCAGAGCTTCTTTCTTCATACTAATTATTGATGAAGAAGCAGCATAAGTTTTGTCGATGCTTTTCAACATCTCATCGTCATGAAGCCTTTGCTGCTGTTCTATTCAATCTTTACTCTCACAGTTTCCATCTGTGAGGTGGGAGTGATGGGCATGGGTTTGGCTTTAGGCAATGTTAGGACTGCAGACAGAGGTAGCCTATCTTCTTCCACATCATCCTCTTCTTCTTCTTCTTCTAGCCTCAACACCCTTCTCTTCTTCTTCTTGGTGCATCATCGGCTGTTGGTTTAGAGGGTAAGGGAGTTGGTTTTGTGGGTTGTGGTTGTGGTTGTTTTGGAGAGGGAATGTTCACAGGCTGAGTTAGCATTTTAGAGGTGAGTGTGGCTTTTGAGTGTTTGGCTAGCTCAGTCCTGCTCCCTGCTCCTGCTTCATTCAAAGCTTCGACTACTAAACCCTTAGTGTATGCTTCAGACGAATAGATCTTGGAGGTTATGGCCAAGATACTGTCCCTGGTCCATGATTTAATCTCGATCAATGATCTCCCAAGATATTTTGCAATGAATCTGATCATGATCTCTAGTCTCTCTCTTTCTAATGCATCATAACTTGCCCATCTTGAGTTAATTTCTTCAACTTCAAGTCTCCTGATCTCTGAGTCAAGCTGTGCAGTATCGAACCCTTGTCTATACAGTTGATCAATAATGGCATCCATTGATTTACTATGTGTAGCATCTGCCATTTTGATCATCTCATCGAGTTGGAGTTCTTTCTCTTTTCCTTCACCCTTCCACTTCTTATATGTGACATGAAAGTCTTTGTGACTTTCACCCACTTGATCATTTTCGGTTCCCTTCACAGACTCCTCTTCCTTCTCAGTTTCCTTTTCTTTCAGTTTGCTCTTCCTCTTTGCTTTCACTGATTGACTCTCCCCCTTTTTGGTTGCAAGGGTTTGAGTAGCAGAAAGCCTGGTGCTCACAATCTCCTCCACCAGGGGTTGTGTGATTGAGGGAATCCTCTCATCCATGGTTTTGATCACAATGTCTGTGATCATTGGGGTGATGAGAGGTAGGGATTGCTGTAAGATAGCAGCTGTTTGCTCAGAGGGGTTCTGTCCCTAAGAAGCAGTGCCAGAAATAGAAGCTGGTGGCTTGGGAGTGTTGAGTGGCTGAGTGTGTGGGAGACCTTCAGGTGAAGGTGCCATCTGTGGGTTTATGTTGGTGGCAGATGGACTTGCTTCTTGAGAGAATTGGTCAAGTAGTCTTTGTAGTCTACTGACTTTTTCCTCAAGAATTGTGTTCTGGGCCAGAACATCATAAAAGAAGCCCAAGTCATCATCAGCAGATGCTGAATCACCTGACCTCCTGCTTGTAGCAGGATGTACATGCACTGGGTGTAGACCAGTTTTAGCATGTGCCCCTTTTTCTTGGAACTGGGGACTTCCAGCCTCAGGACTATGTCCTTCATCAGTTGTTGCCTCTAGTGAGGTCTTAGCTATGTTACCAGCCTCATTCTGATCATGTGCTGATTCAGAAGAGGTGGCAGCCTCACTAGATGTTCTAATCTCCATATCCATACCAGGAGATAGAACGTGTAAACCCCGGTGCTGTGGGTTGTCAGAAGCATAGTGATCCTCGTCCTCAATAGCTGTTGTTCTCCCCTTTGTTGGTGGTTGTTGGGGAGGAGGAGAGGCATGCAGCTGAGTCAGCACGTTTGCAATGATAATGGTTGGACTTTGGGGGGCGGTTGCATGGGGAGATGGGGTAAAAGCAGTATGCACCTGGGGAGAATGGTGCTCTTCAATGGCAATCTCCTCAAATGAGGAAGATCCCAGATTTGTGGGTACCCCTTCTGTGGTTGCTGCAGGCTCCTTTTGAGAGGAATCCTAAGCGGCTGTGGCTGGTGAAGTCCTTGTATCCACTAGGGGGTTATAACCAGTGGATATAGCCTGCGTTTGTGTTGCAGGGGCATCCTCAGGGGACTCATTTCCCTGAGTAGCCTTTTTTGTCTTCTTTTTAGTGGGTTTGGTGGGGACTTTGGATTTGGAGGTGGTGGCTGTGGGTTCCAGCTGCGTGCGTTTGCGCAGCTTGGCAGCCATTTTGAGTGATTGGTCAGAGTTGTGTCGGGAGTATACTTCCGGCAGTACAGCCATAGCAGGGACTCCCAGGCCAACAAGTCCCTCAGCTTGAAGCTGGTTTTCAATTATGGCCATTATGAACGGGGATATAATATCCAACGGTTAGCAGTTTGTTTTTGGGCCATATCCTTGAGCTCAAAAAATAGTATTTCATAAAAATTTAA
Source organism: Flaveria trinervia (assembly GCA_025506515.1). NCBI lineage: Eukaryota > Viridiplantae > Streptophyta > Magnoliopsida > Asterales > Asteraceae > Flaveria > Flaveria trinervia. The sequence continues at coordinate 41,854,223 of CM046452.1, read as the reverse complement.
AGGTTGTTGCTCAAGGATGGAGTATATTACCTGTTGCCACCTTGTAGACATTTGATCCCATGATGAAGTCTTGGAGGCAAGGCATACATTTACCATATGAAATATGAGACGTTCGGCATCCGGGAAATGTTTCTTCAGTATGGTAGATGCACTCAGGTTACCCTGGTATCCATGGTGGGCAAATGATTGATCTGTTGTGCCCTTTGGATACCAGTTGGGAAAGTGGCATCATCCAGATTAAGGGTTTGGCGAAGAGTGTCTGGAGTAATGACCACTTTTTGGCCATGGACAAACGATTGAAGAGACTCTGTGTCATTCTCCTCAGAGACCAGAGTGACGTTTTTCCAGAATTGGTTAAGGGATTCGGCATATATGGTGGGATTCACCAGAAAAGCCGTTTTGTAGGGTGACTGAACCATTAAATCAATGGCGTTGTGAAACTTGGTCCAGTATGGCGATTTGGTGAGATGTGCGACACAGTTGTGTCGTGGTTTTAGTTGCATGGTCGCCATTGATGAAGAGAGGGTAGAGAGTTTTTGAACGTTAGGTTTGAGAAGGGAAGATAAAAACTCTGAAGGTGGGATAAGGTATTTAAAGGGTCAGGTTAGAAAACGACTGAAGGTTTTGGTGTGAGTCATCAGTTGTTGAAACTACTGATGACGTGGTATTAACTTTCAGAGGTTTGAAAAGGCTGACCGTATTGGTGTGATCAGCAGTTGTTATAAAACAACTGAAGACTTGGTTTTAACCGTCAGACGTTGAAATAGCTGAAGTCTCTGATTTAGACATCAGTAGTTATAAAACTACTAAAGACAGTTTTGACTTCAGGTGATGAAACAACTGAAGACTTGGTATTAGTCATCAGTAGTTGTGAAACTACTGAAGACAGTGGTTTTGTCAGCAGTTGTTGTAAACAGCTAAAGACTTGGTGTTAGTCTTCAGTAGTTGTAAACTACTGAAGACATAGTTTTGGCTTCAGTTGTTTTAATGAAACAACAGTTGTAGAAACAACTAAAGTGTTGGACCAAAAGAACCAATGAGCCTAATCAGAAAAACCTCTAAGTCCCATAGACATCACAACAACTGCTGAAGACTTGATCAGCTGTTTGACAAAGTCTGAAGACTGTAACTGCTGAAGAACTAAAGTACTGAAGAACAACAGCTGAAGATCTAAAGTGCTGAAGACTTCAACAGCTAAAGACTAAAGTACTGAAGAACAACAGCTGAAGATCTAAAGTGCTGAAGACTTCAACAGCTAAAGACTAAAGTATTGAAGAACAACAGCTGTAGTTCTAAAGTGCTGAAGACTTCAACAGCTGAAGACTAAAGTACTGAAGTACAACAGCTGAAGTATAAAGACTGAAGACATCAGCTGATGACAACAGCTGAAGCTCAAGTACAAGTACTGAAGCCTTCAGAGTTTGTTACAACAGCTGAAGAAGTATTCTTCAGTTGTTGTGATGGTTTACCTTTTAGTAGTTTTCTTGTTTCAGTATTTGTAAAACAACTGAAGAGTATGTTCTTCAGTTGTTATAGTTTCAGTATTTGTAAAACAACTGAAGAGTATGTTCTTCAGTTGTTATAGTTTCAGTAGTTTCTTTTCAGTAGTTGTAATAATAGTTAACACTTAGCATTTTTGAAGAAGATGTCAGCTGTTTGACATCTTCAGTAGTTGTGTTAACTATCAGCAGTTTGTAATAAATTCTGTTAGATGTCACTATCAAGTGACATAAGCAGACGTCACATCTCTTATATAAGAGGTGTTGACCTAATTGTAATTGTGACATTCCGTTACCACGAAAGCGAATATTGGATGAAATATTATTTGCAGAATTCTCTGTCTATAACCGTTTTTGTTCTTACATTGAATATCTCTTTGTTCTTGTGAATTGGCTAATTCATTGTTAGAATTCCGCTGCTATACTCTCTAATCAATCAAACGTAGATCACTGATCGTAACAAGTGGTATCAGAGCTGGTTAATCATTGATCGATCTAACAATTGATCATTGAAACTGCTAATTGATATCTATGTTTGATTGAATTAGCATATTTGCAAGAACTAGTTATAGATTATTGAATTTCTGACGCTTTCGTTCATTTATTTTGAGATCTCTCTTGGTTCAATTGGTTGTTGTGTTTTTGTTCTAAATCTGTTATAGCTTAATTAAATTTGATTGAATCTGAGATGACTACTCCTTCTAATGATCCTCACAATACCGGTTCCTCAACCAAGCCCCCGATGCTGGTTAGGACCGAGTATAACATATGGCAGCAAAGAATGCTTCATCACCTGTCTGTTAACAGTTCAGGTTGTTGGACATCTGTGGTACATGGACCACATAAGCCTATGGTGAACATTCCGGAAACCAATCAAATGGTTCCGAAGAAGAAGGAATAATATTCTGATAAAGATCGGAAACTGTTTGAGATTGATGGTAAAGCCCATGGAATTCTGGCCATGGCACTGCCTAATGAAATCTATTCAGGGCTTATGCATCATGAAACTGCTCATGATCTCTGGAATGCCCTGAAGGAACAATTCGGTGGCACAGATGAGGTCTTAGCAAACAACAGAGAAATCCTTGCCCAACAATATGAGACATTCTCTCATAGAAAGGGTGAGACACTGACTCAACAGTTTGAGCGTTTTTCCTGCTTGATCTCTGAGCTGAAAATGGTGAAACAGGAATACACCAACAGCCAGATGAATAACAGGTTCCTCAGATCACTGCCTGAGAGATGGGACACATACACTATCGTCCTACGCTCCAGTGCAAATCTGGATAGCCTATCTCTCACCCAACTTCATGGGAAACTGCTTACATTCGAAAGAGAGATAGAGCAGAAAAGGAAACTGTCCTCATCAGGAAAGCTCACTGATGACTTTGTACCAGGGAATACTGCCTTGGTTGGTCATGAGTCAGAATATGCTGCATCTGAAAGCAATTATGATGAGTATATTGATTTCTCTTCAAATAGTTCTGATCATGCATTTGTTGGTATTGATAGTCATTCTGGCAGTAATAGTGACAATCTATGCTTCATCATGGATGATTTGAAAAGAATAGCTGATGATGATCTAGAAGAGATGGATATTCTGAGCCAAATGACATTGATTAATATCAGATCTCAGAAGTTCTACAAGAGAACTGGCTGGAAATGTCCTGGACTCTCTGGCAAAACCAAAGTTGGTTTTGACAAGAGTAAGTTGAGGGTGTCACAAATGCCAAAGGCTGGGACACTTTGCAAGAGAGTGTAGATCAACTGGATCTAACTCTTCTGCACCCTTTGTGACTTTTCCTAGTACTAGTCCACAAAACAAAGGGCAACATCCTGCTGGTTCTGGTCATCATTCACACCCTAGATCTCCTGCATACTTTGTCCCCCAGGGTCCAATGTCATATCCTTTTCCCTGCTATTACTTGCCTCAGTCTAATCCGGTTCAAGCTCCATTTCACAACAATCACATGCATTGCCTGAACCTCAACCTTCCCAATCTCATCAACAAACTCAACCTCAACAACACAGCTTCTTCACCCCAGGAGTTGTTGACTGGAGCAGTTACCAGATGATTTGTCTGGTCATGAACAACTGTTCATGGTGCTGGTCAACATGGTGGTGACAGTCCCTTTGGAAATCTAGCTCTTATGGCTTTGGATTCTGCTGATACTTCATCCTCTAATGCCTCTATACCAAAGGTATCACAGGTATCCTCTGAGGCAAAAGCCAAACTATGTTCTGAATCATGCATAGCCACATTTGCATCTATTAGAGAAGCAAATGTAGCTTTAATTAACAAGAACATTGAGCTAGAACAAACAATTTCCAAAAGCAAAGCTGAATTTGAGTCTGTGCTTAATGATAAGAATGATGAGATTTACAAACTTAAATGCCAAATCACATATGATAAGGCTAGGGAAGAGATACTTCTAGAGAAGTATAGAGATCTCAAGGAAACACTTGCAACTACCCAGGTAGACTGTGATCGATGGGTAAATTCTTGCAAGGGTTTTGAAATGCTTCTTAGTAAGCAATCTGCTTCCAATGTGAAGTTTGGCATTGGTTATAATCACACTGCTCCACCTACAGATTTTACTCCCAGAGCAGAGGTAGAATCTGATGGTGAGAGCAATAACCAATCCATTTCATCATGTGATCTACTTTCTGATACAGCACCATCAGAAGTAGAAGTCAGCACTAAGCCCTCTCAGAACTTATCAGCTGATGTTGATGGTTCCACTGCTGACACTCATATGATCAAAGAGTTGATCAACTCAGGAGTTAATTCTGAAAGTCCTGAAAGGACTGGAGAGCAAGATTTAACACCTGAAGTTCAAACTCCAACTACTGTCAGTACTGAGAGAAGAAAACTGTCAGTAGAAAGAGTTTGAAGACTACTAAAGACGAAGTCAAGAAGCAAACAATGCTTCCAAAGTACTGAAGAGCAAGTCTTCAGTAGTTTCATCCTCTTTAGTTGATGATCAACATAAGATGAAGAAGAAACCATGTGAAGTATGTGGCTTGTTCAATCATCTTACAGATGATTGTTGGTACAAAAGAGGATCCAAACTCAAACATAAAAAGGATATTAAAGAGAAAATGGTTACAATGAAAACTGAGTTTGAAGCCACATTTGTATCAGCAACATCAATCCTGTAACCCTTAAGTCCATAAAGAAATCCAAAAAGGAAGGGGTTAAACAGGTAACAGCTGAGATTGCTCAAAAGAAGAAGGTGCAACATAGGAACTTATCAAACTCCAATGCCAATGTGTCTGAAGAGCTGAAAGCTTTATCACAAAATCAGACACAGCTGGTTATGATGGTTCAACATCTATTGGGAAGAGTAACCAATTAGATGTTCCTATGTTCAAACCATAGAAAAGGAGGTCCAAGCCAAAGGATTCCTCTTCTTCACCATCTTCTTCCTCTCAGGCTGTTGTTCCATCAAACTGTTAGTTTACCATCTGTTGATGAGAACAGGCCCAAAACCACAAAGGTTTGGGTCTCCAAAACTAACTGATTGTTTATAATTGCAGGGTCTTCAACATGCCAAAGTAGCATCTGGTATGTAGACAGTGGGGGATCTATGCACATGACTGGGAACAACTCTCTTCTTCATGACTACTCTCAAGGAAAGAAGGGGTTGTTTCTTTTGGCAATGATGCTAGGGGTTACATCATTGGAAAAGGCTTTGTCTCCAATGGAGAAATAAAGTTTGATGATGTTAATCATGTGGAAAATCTCAAGTACAATCTCTTGAGTGTCAGTCAAATGTGTGATAAAGGCCATGTTGCTCTTTTCACCAGTCAGAACTGTAGGATTCTGTCATCCAAAGTTCTGCATTTGATTGATAAGGTGTTGGATGATCACACTCTCATGAGAGCCAACAGGACAAGAAGAGTGTATGCCTTAGATCTTTCCAAGAAAATAGATCTCAGAGGCCATCCTTGCCTATTTTCCAAAGCCTCTCCTCAAGAATCTAAACTGTGGCACAGAAGGCTGGGTCATGTTTATTTCAAAACATGAATCAGCTGATCCACAATAGTTTAGTCAGAGGCTTACCAATAAAGGAGTTCCACTGTGATGAAACCTGCACTGCTTGTTTAAAAGGAAAACAGCACAAAGTCTCATTCCCTCCTATTGAAGAGCCTAAGTCCACTGCCTGCTTGCAATTACTGCATATGGATCTATTTGGTCCTGTGAGAGTGATGAGCATGGCAAAGAAGAAATACTGTCTGGTAATTGTGGATGATTACTCCAGATTTGTATGGACTTTCTTTCTACATTCAAAGGATGAGGTTGCTCAGAAGATTATTCACTTGTGTTGTATGTTGAGAAGCAGTATTCCCTTTCAGTCAAGTGTATAAGGAGTGACAATGGAACTGAATTCAGAAACCATACACTTGATGACTTCTATCTTTCAAAGGGAATCAAAAGGCAGTTTAGCATCCCACGAACTCCAGAACAAAATGGAGTAGTGGAGAGGAAGAACAGGACCCTAATTGAAGCTGCAAGGTCCATGTTGGCTGACTCTTTGCCACTGACCTTTTGGGCTAAAGCTGTTAACAAAGCTTGCTATGTGCAGAATAGAGCCTTAGTAAATCAGAGGTTGATGAAGACTCCATATGAAGTTCTCCATCACTTGGCTCCTCTAATTTCATTTTTCAAAGCATTTGGTGTCCCTGTTTTATTCTCAACACAAAGGATCAACTCCAAAAATTTGATCCTAAGGTGGATGCAGGGTATTTTGTTGGTTATTCATCTACTTGCAAGGCATACAGAGTCTTCAACTGCAGAACAAAGATAGTTGAAGAGACTTTGCATGTGAAGTTTAATGAATCTCCTATGGACAAGATTCCACAAAACCCGGTGGTATTTGATTTGGACATCCTGCAATATGTTCCTTATCAACCTCCAGCTATTGCAGATCATGTGGATAAATCATCTACTGCATCATGTCTTCCACCTGGTGGTATTGATGATGATGATGATAATATCAATACTCACCTATTCAAGTTTAGTGACAACTGCCTGTGTCTGCTAAATTTGATGTTCCTGTAGCTTCAGCAATTCCATCCACAACAAATGCTGATGAGATCTCTGATTCCTCTACATCTTTTGAGTTACCATCCAATTCTTGGTTTCAAGAGTCTGCATCAACATCTGCTGCTGCTGAAGGTCCTACAAACACTTGCACAGATCTCATTGTTTATCAAGAACTGAAGAATCACCCAATGTCTCAAATTATTGGTGATATCAATGCTGGAGTTTCAACAAGAAGTCAATTGTCTAACTTCTGCTTCTATGCTCTCTTCATCAGTCAGCTAGAGCCAAAGAACTATCATGTTGCTTTGAGAGACAATGGATGGGTTAAAGCCATGCAGCTTGAGCTACTTCAGTTCAAGAAACAACAAGTGTGGGAACTGGTTCCTCTTCCCCCAGGTAAGTGTGCAATAGGCACTAAATGGGTGTTTAGGAATAAAACTGATGAAAATGGGCTTATTGTTAAGAACAAGGCTATACTGGTTGTACAGGGGTTTTCACAAGAAGAAGGTATTGATTATGATGAAACCTTTGCCCCTGTAGCCAGACTAGAGGCAATTAGATTGTTTTTAGCCTATGCTGCATTCCACAATCTTAAAGTTTTTCAAATGGATGTCAAAAGTGCATTTTATATGGTAAAATAAAGGAAGAAGTTATGTGTGTCAACCACCAGGTTTTGAGGATAATAAACATCCTGAATGGGTGTATAAACTTGATAAGGCTCTTTATGGGTTGAAACAAGCTCCTAGAGCCTGGTATGAGACACTTTCCACTTTTCTTCTTAAGAATAATTTCACTAGAGGCTCCATTGATAAAACTTTGTTTATTAAGAAGGTGGATCAGCATAAGCTACTTGTTCAGATTTATGTTGATGATATCATTTTTGCATCCTCTGATCCCCAGTTGTGTGATGATTTTACAACATTAATGAAAAAGAGGTTTGAAATGAGTGCAATGGGAGAATTACAGTTCTTTCTAGGCTAGCAAATTAAACAAAAGGCTGATGGAACCTTTATTCATCAGTCAAAATATACAAAAGATCTTTTGAATAAGTTTGATTTACAAAACTGTAAGCCCTGTTCTACTCCCATGTGCAACACCATACAACTGGATGCAGATCAGAAAGGTAAAGTTGTTGATGAAACACTTTACAGATGTATGATTGGGTCCTTGATGTATTTAATAGCTTCTAGACCAGATATCATGTTTGCTACTTGTGTCTGTGCCAGATTTCAGGCTGCTCCTAAAGAGTCTCATTTGATTGCAGTCAAGAGGATCTTTAGATATTTGCAAGGTACACAATCTCTAGGTTTATGGTATTCCACTGGACACTCTTGCAAATTAGTTGCTTTTTCAGATAGTGACTATGCAGGGTGCAAGTTAACTAGAAAGTCAACTTCTGGTGGTTGTCAATTCCTAGGCAACTGTTTGATTTATTGGCAGAGTAAGAAACAAACATCTGTTGCTACATCAACTGCTGAAGCCGAGTACATTGCTGCTGCAAGTTGTACTTCTCAGGTACTCTGGCTTCAGAACCAACTTCTGGATTATGGTATTACAGAGACTAAGACTCCATTATTAATGGATAGTGCTTCAGCTCTGTGTATTGTCAAAATCCAGTCCAGCACTCTAGGACCAAACATATAGAGATCAGACATCACTTTATTCGGGATTGTTTTGAAAAAGGTCTGATTGATCCTAAGTTTGTGCCTAGTGCTGATGAGCTTGCAGATATTTTTACTAAGCCTTTGGATAGTTCTACTTTCCAAAACCTTGTGTTAAGGCTTGGTATGCTGCAGCTAGAATAAGTGATAACTACTGATGATCTCAGTAAATAAGTACTAATGATGATTAGTGACCATATCACATATTGTACTGCTTGTTACAACAACTGATAAAGTAACAACTACTGATGTAGTTGTAACTACTGATGTTGTCAAAACAGATACGTACTGATGTCCTATGAAACAACTGAAAACAGCAAAAAGGCTGATGAGTAAGTGTTGAGGACAGTATGAAACAGCTGAAAGGCTATGAATTGACGAAAACTACTGATGAGAACTTTCTCTTCAGTTGTTTCTACAACTGCTGTTTCATCCTAAACAACTGATGACAAAACCATGTCTTCAGTAGTTTCACAACTACTGATGACTAATACCAAGTCATCAGTTGTTTACAACAACTGATGACAAAACCATGTCTTCAGTAGTTTCACAACTACTGATGACTAATACCCAGTCATCAGCTGTTTACAACAACTGATGACAAAACCATGTATTCAATAGTTTCACAACTACTGATGACTAATACCAAGTTATCAGTTGTTTTCAAACATCTGAAGTCAAAACCATGGTCTTCAGTAGTTTTATAACTGTTGATGCCTAAAACCACGACTTCAGCTGTTTCAACGTCTGAAAGGGTAATACCATGTCAAAAGTCGTTTAAAAACTACTGATGACTAACACCAAACCCTTCAGTCATTTTCTAACTCGTACCCTATAAATATCCCCGACCTAATCCTTCAGAGCCTCATCTTCTTCAAACCTAACGTTCATATCTCCAAAACTTCTCTCTCATTAATGGCGACCATGCAGCTCAAACCGCGACACAACTGTGTAGCTTACCTCACCAATCGCCATTCTGGGCTAAGTACGATAACGCTATTGATCTTATGGTCCAGTCACCCAACAAAACGGCCTTTCTTCTCAATCCATCCTTCATGCCAAATCCCTTAACCAGTTTTGGATGAACGTCACCCTCACCACTGGGGAGAACAACACAGAGTCTCTCCGGTCGGTCGTCAACAACCACCAAGTGGTCATCACTCCCGATATACTTCGTCAAACCCTACACCTGGATCATGCCACTTTTCCTGCTGGATATCCAAAGGGCACAACTGATTTATCCTTGCCCACCATGGATATCAGGGAAACCTTAGTGCCTCCACCATACTGAAGAAACATTTCCATGATGCTGAACGTCTCATATTTCACATGGTAAATGTCTGTTGGCTCCTAAGACTTCCTCTTGGGATCAAATTTCTACAAGGTGGCAGCAGGTACTATTCTCTATCCTTGAGCAACAGAACCTAAACTTCTCTGAAATCATTTTTCTGGAACTTAAGGACATGGCCTCAAAATCTATTTCTAACCGCTGGATATTATATCCTCGATTCATTATGGCCATAATAGAGAATCAACTAAAAGCTGAGGGACTTGTTGGTCTCGGAGTCCCTACAACGGCTGTATTGCCTGAAGTATACTCCAGGCACAACTCTGACCAAACGTTGAAACAGGCTGCCAGGCTGCGAAAACCCACGCAGTTGGAACCCACAGCCACCACCTCTAGAACCAAAGTCCCCACTACACCCAAATCCAAAAAGCCAAAAAAGGCTACTCAGGGAGATGAGTCCCCTGAGGATGCCCCTGTACCACAAACACAGGAACCACACACTGGTCTTAACCCCCCAGTTGTGACACTGACTCAACCAACCACAGCCGCACAGGTATCCTCTCAACAGGATCCTGTTGCAACTAACATTGGGGAACCTACACTGCTGGAACCTATCTCCCTTGAGAGGGTTACCATTGAAGCACACCATTCACCCCGGGTGCAATCTGCTTCCACCCAATCACCACATGCAACCGCCCCCAAAGTCCTACATTACTTGTTGCGCAAGTGCTGACTCAGTTGCACTCCTCACCCCCTCCCCAGATTCCAATTACAACTGGGAATACTTCTACCATTGAGGGGGAGGACCAAAGTGCAGCTGAGAACCCACAACATAAGGATTACAATGTTCCTTCTCCTAGTGTAGCAATGGAGATTGGAACTTCTGGTGAGGCTGCCACTTCTCCTGCTTCAGCATATGATCAGGTTGTAGTTGGTACCATTACTAAGACCTTACCAGAGGCAACTGCTGATGAAGGACAAAGTCCTGAGGCAGGAAGTCCCCAGTTCCAAGACAAAGGGGCACATGCTACAACTGAGCTAACCAAGGAGGAACAAATCACTTTCCTTGAGGCCTACACAAGAGAGTCGTATAGACTCATCATGGGGAAATAGATCTCATGAATGGGGTAACAACTCTGTGTCCAATTCCCCAAAACAGAGTTCCCATTCATACTTTGCCAAACAAATCTTTGAGACTTCTTCCCTGGCCGGTGCTTAAAAAAGGGTCGCTTCTGAGCTGATCTAGAAGACAAAAAGACCAACATTTCTGCCATAATAAGTGGGAAAACTCTAATAAGTTTAGAGGTTTTGGTTGCATTGGTTCAGGGGAGTTTGTTGGACCAAAAGAACCAATGAGCCTGATCAGAAAAACCTCTAAGTCCCACAGACATCACAACAACTGCTGAAGACTTGATCAGCTGTTTGACAAAGTCTAAAGACTGCAACAGCTGAAGAACTAAAGTACTGAAGAAAACAGCTGAAGATCTAAAGTGCTGAAGACTTTAACAACTAAAGACTAAAGTACTAAGAACAACAGCTGAAGATCTAAAGTGCTGAAGACTTCAACAGCTAAAGACTAAAGTACTGAAGAACAACAACTGGAGTTCTAAAGTGCTGAAGACTTCAACAGCTGAAGACTAAAGTACTGAAGTACAACAGCTGAAGTATAAAGACTGAAGACATCAGCTGATGACAACAGCTGAAGCTCAAGTACAAGTACTGAAGCCTTCAGAGTTTGTTACAACAGCTGAAGAAGTATTCTTCAGTTGTTGTGATGGTTTACCTTCAGTAGTTTTCTTTGTTTCAGTATTTGTAAAACAACTGAAGAGTATGTTCTTCAGTTGTTATAGTTTCAGTATTTGTAAAACAACTGAAGTGTATGTTCTTCAGTTGTTATAGTTTCAGTAGTTTCTTTTCAGTAGTTGTAATAATAGTTAACACTTAGCATTTTTTTAAGAAGATGTCAGCTGTTTGACATCTTCAGTAGTTGTGTTAACTATCAGCAGTTTGTAATAAATTCTGTTAGATGTCACTATCAAGTGACATCAGCAGACGTCACATCTCTATATAAGAGGTGTTGACCTAATTGTAATTGTGACATTCCGTTACCACGAAAGCGAATATTGGATGAAATATTATTTGCAGAATTCTCTGTCTATAACCGGTTTTGTTCTTACATTGAATATCTCTTTGTTCTTGTGAATTGGCTAATTCATTCAGTAGTTTTGGCTTCAGTTGTTTTAATGAAACAACAGTCGTAGAAACAACTGAAGAGTAATTACTCATCAGCTGTTTTCGTCAATTCATAGCTTTTCAGCTGTTTCACACTGTCCTCAACACTTACTCATCAGACTTTTCATCTGCTTTTCAGGTGTTTCATAGGACATCAGTACTTATCTGCATTTCTGACATCAGTAGTTATGGCTACAACAGCTGTTCTGACTACATCAGCTGTTGTAACTACATCAGCTGTTTTAACAGATAAAGTACTTCAGTACTGGTGAGGTATGTAACCTTCAGTAGTTATAAAAACTACTGAGGGTAAAAAAACTCATCAGTACTTTATGTGACAATAATGAACTAATGATCATCGGTACTTGTGAGCTGAGATCATCAGTAGTTGTCACTTATTCTAGCTGCAGCATACCAAGCCTTAACACCAGGTTGTGGAAAGTTGAACTATCCAAAGGCTTAGTAAAAATGTCTGCAAGCTCATCAGCACTAGGAACAAATTTTGGATCAATCAGACCTTTTTCAAAACAATCTCTAATAAAATGGTGTCTGATTTCAATATGTTTAGTCCTAGAGTGCTGGACAGGATTCTTGACAATATAAAGAGCTGAAGAGCTGTCCATTAATAATGGGGTCTTAGTCTCTGTTATGCCATAATCCAATAATTGGTTTTGAAGCCAGAGTACCTGAGATGTACAGCTTGCAGCGGCAATGTACTCTGCTTCAGCAGTTGATGTAGCAACTGAGGTCTGTTTCTTGCTCTGCCAAGAAATCAAGCAGTTGCCTAGGAATTGACATCCAACAGAAGTTGATTTCCTGGTCAACTTACACCCTGCATAGTCACTGTCAGAAAAAGCAACTAATTTACCAGAATGTCTAGTAGAATACCATAAACCTAGAAATGGAGTGCCTTGCAGATATCTAAAGATCCTCTTGACTGCAATCAAATGAGACTCCTTAGGTGCAGCCTGAAATCTAGCACAAACACATGTAGCAAACATAAAATCTGGTCTAGAAGCTGTTAAGTACATCAAGGACCCAATCATACATTTGTAAAGTGTTTCATCAACCACTTTACCTTTCTGATCTGTATCCAGTTGTGTGGTGCTGCACATGGGGGTAGAACAGGGCTTACAGTTTTGTAAATCAAACTTTTCCAAAAGATCTTTTGTGTATTTGGACTGATGAATGAAAATTCCATCAGCCTTTTGTTTGATTTGCAAACCCAGAAAGAACTGTAATTCTCCCATGGCACTCATTTCAAACTTTGTTGCATCAACTTTGTAAAGGCATCACACAACTGTGGATCAGAGGATGCAAAAATAATATCATCTACATAAATTTGAACAAGTAGATTATGCTGCCCAGCTTTCTTAATGAATAAAGTCTTATCTATGGAGCCTCTAGTGAAATTATTTTCCAGAAGAAAGTTTGATAATGTCTCATACCAGGCTCTAGGAGCTTGTTTCAACCCATAAAGAGCCTTATCAAGCTTATACACCCAATTAGGATGTTTATTGTCCTCAAAGCCTGGTGGTTGACATACATAAACCTCTTCTTTAATTTTCCCATACAAAAATGCACTTTTGACATCCATTTGAAAAACTTTAAAGTTTTGATAAGCAGCATAAGCTAAAAACAATCGAATTGCTTCCAGTCTGGCTACAGGGGCAAAGGTTTCATCATAATCAATACCTTCTTCTTGTGCAAACCCCTGAACAACCAGTCTGGTCTTGTTCTTAACAATAAGCCATTTTCATCAGTTTTGTTCCTAAACACCCATTTAGTGCCTATTGCACACCTACCTGGAGGTAGAGGAACCAGTTCCCACACTTGCTGTTTCTTGAACTGAAGAAGCTCAAGCTTCATGGCATCAACCATCCATTGTCCTTTAAAGTAATGTGATAATTCTTTGGCTCTTGCTGACTGATGAAGAGAGCATAGAAGCAGAAATTTGACAATTGACTTCTTGTTGATACACCAGCAGTGATATCACCAATGATTTGAGACATAGGGTGATTCTTCAGATCTTGATACACAATGAGATCTGTGCAAGTGTTTGTAGCAGGCTCAGCAGCAATAGATGGTGATGGTGAATCATTTCCTTGAAACCAATCAGTGGATGGTAATTCAAAAAAAGTTGAATTTGAAGAAATCTCATCAGCATTTGTTGTGGATGTTGCTACTGGAGCTACAGGACCATCAGGTCTAGCTGAATTAGGCAGTTGATCACTAAACCTGAAGAGGTGAGTACTGCTATCATCATCATCATCAGCACCAGTAGAACCACCAGGTGGTGAACTGTTGACAAGAGCAACAGCAGGAGTTTGATAAGGAACATATTGCAGTATGTCCAAATCAAATATCTCCACAGGGCTTTGTGGAATCTTGTCCTTTGGAGATTCATTAAACTTAACATGTAGAGTCTCTTCAACCATCTTTTTTCTACAGTTAAAGACTCTGTATGCTTTGCAAGTTGATGAATAACCAACAAAGTACCCTGCATCCACCTTAGGATCAAATTTTTGGAGTTGATCCCGTGTGTTGAGAATGAAACAAGGACACCCAAATGCTCTGAAGAATGAAATTAGAGGGGCCAAATGATGAAGAACTTCATATGGAGTCTTCATCAACCTCTGATTTACTAGAACTCTATTCTGTACATAGCAAGCTGTATTGACAGCTTCAGCCCAAAAAGTCATTGGCAGTCCAGAATCAGCCAACATGGACCTTGCAGCTTCAATAAGGGTCTTGTTCTTTCTCTCCATTACTCCATTTTGCTCAGGAGTTCTTGGGATGCTATACTGCCTCTTGATTCCCTTTGATAAGTAAAACTCATCAAGTGTGTGGTTTCTGAATTCAGTACCATTGTCACTCCTCACACACTTAACTAGTAGGGAATACTGCTTCTCAACGTGTAACACAAAGTTCATAATGGACTGCGCAGCCTCATCCTTTGAATGCAAGAAGAAAGTCCATACAAATCTGGAGTAATCATCCACAATTACCAGACAGTATTTCTTCTTAGCCATACTCATCACTCTCATAGGACCAAAGAGATCCATGTGAAGAAGCTGTAAGCAGGCAGTGGACTTAGGTTCTTCTATGGAGGGAAATGAAGCTTTGTGCTGTTTTCCTTTTAAACAAGCAGTGCAGTTATCTTTACACTTGAACTCCTTCATAGGCAGTCCCCTTACTAAACCATGGTTTATCAGCTGATTTATGTTTTTGAGAATAACATGACCCAGCCTTCTATGCCATAGAATAGATTCTTGAGGGGAAGCCATGGAAAATAGGCAAGGATGGCCTTTGAGATCTATTTTCTTGGAAAGATCTAAGGCATACACTCTTCCTGTCCTATTGGACTTTAGGAGAGTGTGTTCATCCAACACCATATCAATCAAACTTAGAACTTTGGATGACAGAATCCGACAGTTCTGACTGGTGAAAAGAGCAACATGGCCTTTGTCACACATTTGACTGACACTCAAGAGGTTGTACTTGAGATTTTCCACATGGTTAACATCATCAAACTTTATTTCCCCATTGGAAACAAAGCCTTTGCCAATGATGTAACCTTTGCATCATTGCCAAATGACACAAACCCCTTCCTTCCTTGAGAGTAGTCATTAAGAAGTGATTTGTTTCCTGTCATATGCATGGATCCTCCACTGTCTACATACCAGATGCCTCTGAGGTATGTTGAAGAACCCTGCAAAATACAACAAATTAGTTAGATTTTGAGACCCAAACCTTTTGGTCTTGGGCCTGTTCTCATCAACAGATGGTAAACTAACATGTTTGTTGGAAACAACAGCCTGAGAGGAAGAAACTGGTGAAGAAAAGGAATCCTTTGGCTTGGACCTCCTTTTCTGTGGTTTCAACATAGGAACATCTAATTGGTTAACTCTTCCCAATAGATGTTGAACCATCATAACCAGTTGTGTCTGATTTTGTGATAAGGCTTTCAGCTCTTCAGACACATTGGCATTGGAGTTTGATAAGTTCCTATGTTGCACCTCTTCTTTTGAGCAATCTCAGCTGTTACCTGTTAACCCCTTCCTTTTTGGATTTCTTTTTGGACTTAAGGGTTACAGGATTTGATGTTGCTGGTACAAATGTGGCTTCAAACTCAGTTTTCATTTTAACCATTTTCTCTTTACTTTCCTCTTTATGTTTGAGTTTGGATCCCCTTTTGTACCAACAATCATCTGTAAGATGATTGAACAAACCACATACTTCACATGGTTTCTTTTTATCTTATGTTGATCATCAACTAAAGAGAATGAAACTACTGAAGACTTGCTCTTCAGTACTTTGGAAGCATTATTTGCTTTCTTGACTTCCTCTTTAGTAGTCTTCAAACTCTTTCTACTGACATTTTTCTTCTCTTCAGTGCTGACAGTAGTTGGAGTTTGAACTTCAGGTGTTAAATCTTGCTCTCCAGTCCTTTCAGGACTTCCAGAAATAGCTCCTGAGTTGATCATCTCTTTGATCATGTGAGTGTCAGCAGTGGAACCATCAACATCAGCTGATGGGTTCTGAGAGGGCTTAGTGCTGACTTCAACTTTTGATGATGCTCTATCAAAAAGTGAATCACATGATGAGGTGGATGATTGGTATTGCTTCTCCATCAGATTTCACTTCTGCTCTTGAAGCAAAATCTGTAGGAGGAGAGCAGTGTGATTATAACAAATACCAAACTTCACATTGGAAGCAGATTGCTTACTAAGAAGCATTTCAAAACCTTTGCGTGATCGTACCCATCGATCACACTCTACCTGGGTGACTGCAGGGGTTTCTTTGAGACTTCTCTGGTCTTCAGAATAACCCCTAGCTTGGCCTTTTCATCATTTAATTGGCATTTAAGCTTATAAATCTCATCATTTTTACTATTAAGAGCAGACTCAAACTCAGCTTTTCTTTTGGAAATGGTTTTCTCAAACTCAATTTTTTGATTTATTAATGCTACATTTGCCTCTCTAATGGAGACAAAGGCAGCAGCAGCATGCATGATTCAAACATAACTTGGCTTTAGCCTCTGAAGATACCTGAGTTACCTGTGAAGATGATGCATTTGAGCAGGAACCCTCAGTAGACTCCAGGGCCATGAGAGCCAGATTCCCAAAAGGACTGTCACCACTATGTTGACCAGCACCTGTGAACAGTTGTTCATGACCAGACATGTCATCCGGTAAACTGCTCCAATCAACAACTCCAGGGGTGAAGAAGTTGTGTTGTTAAGGTTGAGGAGGTTGATGAGATTGAGATGGTTGAGGTTCTGGTAGTGCATGAGGTTGTGGTACTATATGAACTTGAACTTGATTTGACTGTGGCATGTAATAACAGGGGTAAGGATATGGCATTTGACCCTGAGGAACAAAATATGCAGGAGATTATGGTTGAGAATGATGACTATAATTGACAGGATGTTGCCCTCTGTGTTGTTGACTATTGCCAGGGAAAGTCACAAAAGGTGCAGAGGAATTAGATCCAGATGATCTGCATTCTCTAGCAAAGTGTCCAAGCCTGTGGCATTTGTGACACTTCAACTTACTCTTGTCAAAACCAACTTTGGTTTTGCCAGAGAGTCCTGGGAACTTTCTTCCAGTTCTTCTGTAGAACTTCTGAGATCTGATATTTATCAAGGCCATTTGGCTCAAAATATCCATCTCTTCTAAGTCATCATCAGCAATCCCCTTGAGATCATCCATGATGAAGCATAGATTGTCATTATTACACCTAGTAAACTAACTATCAACACTCACAAACGTAGAATTAGAAGTGTTTGAGGAGAAATCAATATGCTCATCATACTGGCATTCAGATGAAGCTTATTCTAACTCATGACCAACCAAGGCAGTGTTGCCTGGTACAAAGTCTTCAGTGAGCTTTCCAGATGAAGACAGTTTTCGTTTCTGTTCTATCTCTCTCTCAAATGTGAGCAATTTCCAATGGAGTTGGGTGAGAGATAGTTTGTCCAAATTTGCACTGGAGCGTAGGACAATAGTATATGTGTCCCATCTCTCAGGCACTGATCTGAGAAATCTGTTATTCATCTGGATATTGGTGTACTCAAGTTTGACCATTTTTAATTCAGAGATCAAACAAGAGAACCGCTTAAACTGTTGAGTCAGTGTCTCACCCTTTCTATGAGAGAATGTCTCATATTGTTGGGCAAGGATTTCTCTATTATTTGCCAAGACCTCATCTATTCCTCCAAATTGTTCTTTCAAGGCATTCCAGAGGTCATGGGCAGTTTCATGATGCATTAGTCCAGAATAGATTTCATTGGACAGTGCCATGGCCAGAATTCCATGGGCTTTTGCATCAATCTCAAACAATTTCTTATCCTCATCTGAGTATTGCTCCTTCCTCTTCGGAACCATTTGATTGGTTTTCGGGTTATTCACCATAGGCTTGTGTGGACCATGTACCACTGATGTCCAACAACCTGTGCTGTTAACAGACAGGTGATGGAGCATTCGTCGTTGCCATATGTTATACTCATTCCTAACCAGCATTGGAGGCTTGGTTGAGGAACCAGTATTGTGAGGATCATTGGAAGGAGTAGTCATTTTCAGTCCAAATACAATTTAATTCAAGCTTTTAAACATTTTTACATAGACACAACAGACTCAATGAAAACCAAGAGAAATTCTTAGGATGAATGACCAGAAACACAGAAAATTCAATCTCTATAACCGTTTCTTGCAAAAAAAATGCTAATTCAATCAAACTTGGATCTTGAATAGCAGTTTCAATGATCAATTATTAGATTGATCAGTGATTAACCTGCTCTGATACCATTTGTCAGGATCAGTGATCACAAGTTTGATGTATTAGAGCGTAACGCAGCGGAATAAGAACAAGAATTAGACAAATTGTAGCAAGAATTTGATACTCGTATGCATTAAGAACAAATACGGTTATAACGAGAGAATATATTTCTGTAACAAGGAATGTTTCTATGATATCGAATATTTCTGATCAAATCATTCTCACTTATTACAATAGGTTGACACTCCTTATATAGAGTGCAATCGCTGCTGTTATCACGGGAAAGTGACAACTGGCAGATCTCTTACAAAAATAACTAACTCTTAACAAACTACTGAAATGTTCACAACTACTGAGAACATATCAGAGTGTTAAGTACAAAATATGAAACTACTGATAAGAAACTACTGAAACTACAACGACTGAAGAACAAGCTCTTCAGTCGTTTTACAAAACTACTGAAAACATAAAACTACTGTTGAGCACAACAACTGAAGAAGTATTCTTCAGCTGTTGTGTCAAACTACTGAACAGATAAAACATAAAACTACTGAAAGGTAAATTGTCACAACTATGAAGAAGACCTCTTCAGCTGTTGTGATAACGTCTGATACTTTGGTCTTCAGCACTTGTGTCTTCAGACTTTGTCTTTAGCACTTGTGTCTTCAGACTTTGTCTTCAGCACTTGTCTTCAGACTTTGTCTTCAGCACTTGTCTTCAGACTTTGTCTTCAGCACTTGTCTTCAGACTTTGTCTTCAGCACTTGTCTTCAGACTTTGTCTTCAGCACTTGTCTTCAGACTTTGTCTTCAACACTTGTCTTCAGACTTTGTCTTCAGCACTTGTCTTCAGACTTTGTCTTCAGCACTTGTCTTCAGACTTTGTCTTCAGCACTTGTGTTCAGACTTTGTCTTCAGCACTTGTGTTTAGACTTTGTAATCAGCTATTGTCTTCAGCTGTTGTGGTCTTCAGTAGTTGTTGTGACGTCTGTGGGACATAAAGGTTTTTCTGATCCGGCTCATTGGTTCTTTTGGTCCAACATGTTGCTCCTGTCAACAGTTCTCCACCTGGTGGTATTGATGATGATAATAATATCAATACTTACCTATTCAAGTTTAGTGATCAACTGCCTGAGTCCACTAAACTTGATGTTCCTGTAGCTTCAGCAGTTCCATCCACCACAAATGCTGATGAGATCTCTGATTCATCTACATCTTTTGATTTGCCACTCATTCTTGGTTTCAAGAGTCTGCATCACCATCTGCTGCTGCTAAAGGTCCTACAAAAACTTGCACAGATCTCATTGTTTATCAAGAGCTGAAGAATCACCCAATGTCTCAAATCATTGGTGATATCAATGCTGGAATTTCAACAAGAAGTCAAGTGTCCAATTTCTGCTTCTATGCTCTCTTCATTAGTCAGCAAGAGGCAAAGAACTATCACATTGCTTTAAGGGACAATGGATGGGTTGAAGCCATGCAGCTTGAGCTACTTCAGTTCAACAAGCAGCAAGTGTGGGAACTGGTTCCTCTACCCCCAGGTAAATGTGCAATAGGCACTAAATGGGTGTTTAGGAATAAAACAGATGAAAATGGGCTTATTGTTAAGAACAAGGCTAGACTGGTTGTTCAGGGGTTTGAACAGGAAGAAGGTATTGATTATGATGAAACCTTTGCTCCTGTAGCCAGATTGGAGGCAATTAGATTGTTCTTAGCTATGTTGTATTCCACAATCTTAAAGTTTTCAAATGGATGTTAAAAGTGCATTTTTATATGGTAAAATAAAAGAAGAGGTTATGTGTGTCAACCACCAGGTTTTGAGGATAATAAACATCCAGATTGGGTATACAAGCTTTATAAGGCTTTTTATGGGTTGAAACAAGCTCCTAGAGCCTGGTATGAGACATTATCAATTTTCTTCTTCAAAATGATTTCACTAGAGGCTCCATAGATAAAACTTTGTTCATTAAGAAGGTGGTTCAGCATAAGCTACTTGTTCAAATTTATGTTGATGATATTATTTTTGCATCCTCATCCCAGTTGTGTGATGATTTTACCAAATTAATGCAAAAGAAGTTTGAGGAGTGAAATGGGAGAATACAATTTTCTTTCTAGGATTGCAAATCAAACAAAAAGGCTGATGGGACTTTCATTCATCAGTCTAATATACAAAAGATCTTTTGAATAAGTTTGATTACAAAAACTGTAAGCCCTGTTCTACTCCCATGTGCCACACCACTCAACTGGATGCGGATCAAAAAGGTAAAGATGTTTATGAAACACTTTACAGATGTATGATTGGGTCCTTGATGTACTTAACAGCTTCTAGATAGATATCAGTTTGCAACTTGTGTTGTGCTAGATTTCAGGTGCTCCTAAAGAGTCTCATTTGATCGCAGTCAAGAGTCTTTAGATATCTACAAGGTACACAATCTCTAGGTTTATGGTATTCCACTGGACACTCTTGCAAATTAGTGCTTTTTTGATAGTGACTATGCAGGGTTGTAAGTACCAGAAAGTCAACTTATGGTGGATGTCACTTCTAGGCAACTATCTCATTTATTTGCAGAGTAGAAACAACATCTGTTGCACTAATCCTGTTGATACATGTATGTCCCTAGATCATGATATGTGATGTAATAGTCTTGTTTGGTATGATTAATGAAATGATATTGATAGTCTGTTAGGTATAATGTTTAATAGTTCATTAATGAGTCGTGACTGAATTGATTGGGTTTATGATTATTTGAATGGTGCACATTATGTTATATTAATTAACTAAAACATTCAAACTTAACTTAATGAAGTTCTCATGCGAATGGCTCATGCGAATGAACCATAAGCATGAAGAACTTCACACGATTGACTCAGTCGCACGACTGAACAGGAGACTGGATCAGTCGTACGACTGTAACATAAGATTGGCTCAGTCGCACGACTGAACACTCAGTCGTACGAATGAATCAACCGCATGGTTCAATCGCACGACTGAACCAGACTAATGGTTCAGTCGCACGATTGAATAATACCAACCTATAAATACAACTCAATTCGTGAAAAACAGAACACTCGATCAATTACGATTCCAGACGAACCCTAGCGTCCAGAAACCTTCCAAATCGTTCTCCAAGTTCATAGAACACATTAGATCGATTCCTTATCGATTTCTAACGTTATCAATCCTTGATTGATTCTTCGTGTGTTCTCACTGATTGGATCGCCAATCAAATAGGATTCCGCACTATTTGATCTGGGTTACACGTGATCTCTAGGTATTTCGGTCAAATACCAGGTCCTAACAAGTGGTATCAGAGCTATTGGCTCTTGATTACGTGTTGATTCAATCAAGATTGCATAAAAGTTTGTGTTTTTGCACTAAAAACGCAATCTTTGGCATCAAAAGTGATCTTGGAAGTTCCCTGCTCATCGAAGTTTGGTTTCTACGGACTTAGGCGATTAGAACTTGTGAAATTTCGAATTTTACGGCTGAAACCCGTCAAACCTAGAAATTTTCGCAAAACAGCAGCTTCAGTCGCACGAGTGACTCATTCGCACGACTGGACTCCATTCGCATTGCTCATACGCACGATTGGACATAGTCGCACCCTCATTCGGCCGACTGAACCGTTCGTTCGCATAGCTCATACGCACCAGATTCATTCGCACGACTGAACCAATCGCCCAGTTCAGCCGCACGATTGAACCAATCGCAGAGCTTATACGCACGATTAGCTCATTCGCATCCTTCAGTCGCATCAGTGAAAGTTTGTTTGATTAGATTATAAGTTTATTAGTCATGGAAGATCAGATGTCAGCCTTTACTGCTGGGAAGGACTCAAGGATACAGAACCTGCTGTTGCTTGAGAGTGAGGTGGGGAATCACAATAAACCACCAAAGCTTTTGACTTTAGATGAGTTTCCCCACTGGAAACAACGTTTTGAGATCTACCTTAATGGAGTAGATCCTAATCTGTGGGAAGCCATTGAGATGGTTATAGTACCGGTGGGAGCTGATGGAGTTAAGCTAACATTAAGGGGATGACAGACGCACAGAAAGTAAAGTACAATGCAGAGAAAAGAGTGTATGCATTGATCACTCAGTCTATCCCCAAAGACATATTCCACCAGTATTCAGAGAACAAGCAGTCCAAGAAACTGTGGGATGAGCTAGAGAAGAGATATGATGGTAATGCATCATTGAAGGCAATCAAGGCAAAGGAGTTAAAGAAGGAATTCGATAACTTCTCATCAATTGGTAATGAAAGTTTGGACGAAGTCATAGACAGATTCTACCACTTGATGAGCGAATTGCATACACATGGAGTGGCTACTACCATGGAAGAGAAAGTAAGCAACTTCGCAGACGGTTGCCTGATAAGTGGGCTACATTCGTGTCTAACCTGAGACAGAATGGAATCCTTGTAAAGCTGGATATAAATGACTTCATTCTTAAGTTGCGAGAAGAAGCACTAAGGATGAAGTATAGAGCTCAGAAGTCTTCGTACACACAAAATCCAGCTTTATACAACGCCACGCCTCAAGCTAAGACATCTGGAGCACCCCTCCAGACTGCTTTTGTGTCTAGCTCGTCAGGTCCTTCACATGCTTCTCCTTCTGGATCAGACACGTCTGGGTCATCATGTACCCATCATATTGGATCAGAAGCAAACGCTACCAAACTGAAGATCGAGAACCTCGGTAATGTGACCGTGGAAGTAGCTCGAGAGCATATGGATCTTTTAGCAGCAGTGGTTCATTCATATGATGGACTTGTTGCCGGGAAGATTGGAAACTGCCATCTGGCAGATGAGGACTACGAGCAGGTGGATGAGATGGAGCTTGAAAGAATGGATATAATGTGGGCCTTAGCAAGTGCTGTCCGGAGGGCGAAGAAGTTTGTGAAAAAGACTGGACAGAACTTGGTTGCTACTAAGGATACCACCTTTGGCTTCGACAAGAGTAAAGTGACCTGCTTTAACTGTGGTGAGAAGGGGCACTTCAAAAGAGAATGTGTCAAGCCAAAGAAGACGGGGAATGGGAACCCGTTCTCATCCTTTACTCGCCAAGACAAGCAAGCCTCTAGTTCTACTTCATCAAACAAGGATCCAAAAGCCTTAACTGCTCATGATGATGAAGGACAGGATTGGAGTTTTAGGTTTGTCTCACCAGGAGAATCTAACATTGCCAGTGTTGAGGATATTGATGATGATTCTGCGAGTGAAGGTGATATAGCAGTTGAGATAGCAATGTCACATAGTGAAGAAACAACTGCAGCCGAGGTCAGTTACAAACCAATTGAGGAAGTTTCCACGTCAGAGACAGAAAAGTCAGAATCACCAGAACCAGAAACATCTGATGCTGCACTGATGGCTAACTCTTCTGAACCAACTCAGGTAAGTACCACTGACCAAATTTTTAATAATCATGCTTGTTCTGATTGTGACACTTTTAGGAATAGCATAGATGAAAAATTTGCTAGGTTATTAGATCATAATGATAACTTAGTAAAAATTTACGTCTGTGCACTGAGGCTAATAGAGTACTAAAACAAAATGAGCATAGTTATAAAGAAAAGATAGACCTATTGACTAAACAACTTAGGGAAACCGAAGTAGTGGCTTTTAACCAAGCAAATGACATTAGGTACTATCTAAACTCCCTAGAAGACACTAAGAAACAAAAGGCAGTTCTAGAAGTCGAAGTTAATTCATTAAAACAGAAACTGCATAGTTGGACTAGTTCTTCACACATAGTTCAACACTTAGTGAGAGAAAGGAATAACGGGGAGGGATTAGGCTACAAAGTGGTTCCACCACCACCTGAGACCTTGATGAACACTAAGTCTAGACCAGTAAATAATAACCCCATCAAGGATCATGTGGTGACTACTCCTCTTGTTACTGATCCAGACACCTCATGTTCATCTACTGAATCTGGTCAGAAACAAAGAGGCCACTTCAAAGGCAAAGGGTAAATTGCCTTGTGTTAATCTGGAAAATGAATTTGAAAAAGTTAACTTAAAGTCAGGGTCAAACAGAGTCAAATCAGAACCTAAAAGGACTTCAAATGCTACTTTTTCACATGCTTCAAGTCAAAAACCAGTTAACCAAAAAGTGAACAGGTTAAAACAGTAAATTTTGTTAAATCAGAGAAAACATCAAACATACAAGAGTCAAAAACTAAAGTGATTGATGTTACTAGAGTGTCACGCACTCTCCACAAAGAAAGTCTACTCATAAAGTTGATAGCAGGTCATGCTACAACTGTGGAGAATGTGGACACATTGCTTCCTATTGTCATTTCTATCAGACACCTAGGAAGAAGATTGATCTTCAGGACTCTAGACCTAGGTCTTCTAAGCGGAGTTCTCTAACTCCACCTAGAAGAGCTAGTGAACCTAAAGTCCAACCTGTAAGCCAGACGACTGTATCATAAACAGGCATTGCACAAATCTGGCTTATGGAAAGAAAAGTCCACCTACGTGTCTAATACTGATGACAAGAAGGAACCTGAGCTACCCTCACCTCTAAGGGTCAATGGGTGGAGTTTATGATGTGTGATGCCTCTGGGAAACCCAAGACAGTCAAAGCTTGGGTTCCTAAACTAAACTAATTCATTTACTTTGTATGTGCAGGGTGTTCGATATAGTGCTGAGACTAACACGTGGATTATAGACAGCGGAGCATCCAGGCACATGACAGGAAATAGAGCCCTTTTATCTAACGTCAAACAAATAAAAGGAGGGCATGTTTCCTTTGCAGGAAACAAAGGAGGCTATATCACAGCTCAGGGAGAAGTTGGGGGGAAAAATCAGAAAGTTAAAGTCTTGATAAGAAATGTTACGTGCTGAAGAAAGAATATATGATCCCAGAGGACCAAGTTTTGATGACTGCTTCAAGATATAAAGACCTTTATGTCTTGGATCTGTCAACAGCTGCTACAACGGATCATGAGGTTCAGTGTTTCTTATCTAAAGCTACTGAGAAGGATTCAATCTCCTGGCATCGAAGAATGGGACACATTAGTCAAAGGAAGATGAATCAATTGATTCAGAAGGATTTAGTGAGAGGAGTGAATGTCAAGAACTTCCAACTTCCTGACTTTTGTGTAGCTTGCAAGAAAGGCAAACAGACAAAGAAGTCTCATAAGGAAAAGAAAGTTCATTCAATAGAACTTCCTCTTGAGCTTCTTCATATGGATCTGTTTGGTCCAGTTAGTACAAGGAGCATTGCAGGCGACGTGTACTGTGTGGTCACTGATGACTACTCAAGGTTCACTTGGGTAATGTTTCTGAAATCCAAATCAGAAACTTTGGAGACATTCAAGGAATTAGTAACCACACTGGAATCACTCTACAAGCTAAAAGTTCGACAAATACGCTCAGACAACGGGACAGAATTCAAGAATCAAGGGATGGAGGCATACTGCAAGGAAAAGGGAATTGTGCATCAATTCACTTCTGCTTACACACCTCAGATGAATGGCGTTGCTGAGAGAAAGAACAGGAGTTTGATAGAGACAGCACGGACTATGCTGGCAGACTCGAAACTGCCTATCCAATTCTGGAATGAGGCAGTGGCAAATGCGTGTTATACACTGAATCGAGTCCTAATAGTCAAGCGCCACGGAAAGACATGTTATGAGCTACTTAAAGACGCAAACCGAATTTGGAGTATCTTGAACCTTTTGGCGCACCGTGTACACTTCTGAAGAAGACACAAGAAGGAAAATTCAGCGAGAAGGCAGTTGAAGAATTTTTCTAGGATACAACATACCGAACAAGCGAGTTTACAATAACTCAACGGGTCTTGTAGAAGTGTGGTGTAATGTCGACGTTCAGAGATATACCACACCACCTACAGGCAAAGGACCTGCATACTTCTTCGATTATGATGGATTCTTCAAATCCTTCAACATCCCTCTCTCTCCCTCGGATGATGAGTTAGCTACTAGGATGATGTATGATATTCTAAATACACCATCTAGCACACAGGGAGAATCATCTACTCAGTCAGAAGGGGTAGTCGATGACAGTGACTCCTCCTCTGAAGATGAAACTGAAGCAGATGACCAGAACAGTCAGGAGGAACAGGTTCCAGTTCCTGAAAGTCCACAAGCATCCATAAGTGATGCACCCTCGACTTCGGAACCTCAAACTCCACAACTTCCTCAATGACCAAAAAATGTTCACAATCTTGGTTCGGAGGTGACTGTGCCGACTACTCCAGGATCACGACTAAACGTCTATCATCCCCTTGACAATGTTATTGGAGATGTCCGATCAGGAGTACAAACCCGAAATCAGCTATACTCAGCTGATTACGCCTCAGTTATGGAGAAAGGTTACATTCATGATGGTGCTTATCGATGTTTTGTTTCGCAGGTTGAGCCAAAATATGTCAGTGAAGCACTAAATGATGAGGCGTGGGTGAGTGCCATGCAAGAAGAACTTCTGCAGTTTAAGAAGTTAGGTGTATGGACTCTGGTTGATAGACCTAAAGGTGCTAAAGTCATTGGCACCAAATGGGTACTAAAATGCAAGAAGGATGACCAAGGAGTCATTATCAGGAACAAAGCTCGACTGGTGGTTCAAGGTTTTCGCCAAGTCGAGGGGATTGACTATAATGAGGTGTTTGCACCCGTGGCAAGGATGGAAGCTATTCGTATCTTCCTTGCCTATGCATCGTACATGAAGATTAAAGTCTACCAATTAGATGTGAAGAGTGCATTCCTTCATGGGGAAATCAGGGAAACAGTCTATGTAAGTCAACCCGAGGGATTTGAAGACCTTATCATCGGGATAGAGTTTACAAGCTCGACAAAGCTTTATATGGGCTTCATCAAGCTCCTCGAGCTTGGTATGAGAAACTCTCGACTCATCTTGTGAAACACGGTTTTCGCAGGGGAGTCATTGACTGTACACTGTTTATTAAAGAAAAGGATGGCGACCTACTGCTTGTACAGATATATGTTGATGACATAATCTTCGGGTCAAAGAACGAAGAGTTATGCAAAGAGTTTGAAGCAGTGATGTAGAAAGAGTTTGATATGAGTGGTATGGGGGAGATGAAGTTCTTTCTCGGGTTACAGGTGGATCAAACACCTAATGGGATCTTTCTACATCAGACCAAGTATGTAGGAGACATTCTCAGTCGCTTTGACATGGAGAATGCTTCTGCTGCTGGGACTCCACTTGCTACGAATCATGATATATCACCTGATGAGAATGGAGATCTTGTAGATGCTACTATGTACCGAGGAATGATTGGATCCCTCATGTATCTCACTGCCTCAAGACCTGATATCATGTATGCTACATGTTTATGTTCCAGATATCAGGCTAAACCTAAGGTCAATCATCTGATCGGGGTCAAAAGGATTTTTCGCTATCTAAAGGGTACACCCACACTGGGGTTGTGGTATCCTCATGATGATGATTTTGAGCTCACGGCGTATAGTGACTCGGACTACGGAGGCTGCAAAATGAACTACAAGTCTACATCAGCGGGGTGTCAATTCTTTGGGAGAAGATTAGTTACATGGCAGTGTAAGAAGCAGACATCGGTTGCATTGTCAACCTGTGAAGCCGAATATGTTGCTGCTGCAAGTTGCTGTTCACAAATCATTTGGATTCAACAGCAAATGCGGGATTACGGTTTAAAATTCTCATCTACTCCTATTTTTGTTGATAACTCTGCTGCAATTGCAGTAACCAAAAATCCGGTTCAACATCCTAAGACCAAACACATCGGTATTAAATACCACTTCATAAGAGACTGTTTTGAAAAGAACTTAATTGATGTGGTTAAAATTAATACTGATTTTCAACGTGCTGACCTCTATACTAAAGCCTTTGATATAACCACGTTTTCAATATTTGCTAGAGGTCAACGGCGTTAAAAAGAAAAGTGAGGTAATTCCTGATGAGAATAATGTGTAGTCCGATGTAGTTTCGTTAACGTTTATTTTATTTTATGTTTTTTCTCTTTTTTCTGTTATATTTAAACTCATGTTATTTTGCTGTTATTAAAATCCAAAAATAATTAAATCCGCAATGATTTTAGTATTTTAGGGGGAGAATATGTCAGCAAGTTAACATTAAAAAAAATGAGGGAGAAGGGGTAACTAGCTGAAATAAGGTAGATTGTGTCTGTGATACCGATTCAATACCTTTGGAAAATGATAGTACACAGGAACAAATCAAGAGGGACTTTAAAATTTAAGTTTTGAAAAGATGCAAAAGTTCAAAGTATAAGTCTGTGTAGTCTAAGCAATATAAAAGGGAAGATGATAGAAAACTGGCAACTCCTAAGGTGACACAAAGAAAGTAGACTTAGAGGCTGCTAGACCACAAATGATATGTTGGTAGATTCAACACGATAGACAATTAGACCTGATTGGTGATCTCAAGATCAAACTAAGTTGTTCAACTGACTGTGGGCTTCCATCTTATCACTGGTTAACACAATCAAATATATTCCAATAGGGGTAATGAGCATTTAAATGCCACAAAAGTGTGCGGATGACCATAATTAGAGCAAAGCAAGAAAAAATGAAAGACAAATGCAATAAAGCTAATGACGTATGTTGTTGGTGCATATTGTGTCAATAAAATAAGCTGCTCTAACAAGGAGATAGGTTGTGTGCCTCTCTGCTGTGCGATGGCACTGACCTGAGGATAAGCATAACCTAGATATTCTAGAATTCATTGTTGTTTGCCGCCTCTCTGTGTGTGGTGGCACTGACCTGAGGACAGGCTTCTCTTTGAAAGCTCTAAGAATAGTCTCTTCTTGTAATAATACCGTAGACCGCTCAAAAACCTCTGAGGAATGTTGATACCATATAAGTGTGGGATCCACAAATGTTAGCTGAAATAATTAAACCTAAATCAGTCACCAGTCTGCGTCAAAAGTCTGTGTATGGATTTAAGTGGACAAACATACTGACAATCTTAGTGGCTACATTCTCAAGAGTTCAAATCAATGTGAAAATCTAAGAGTTTCAGTATGATTTCCTTAAGTTGCTAACGACTCTGGATGAACACCGAGAATTTAAGCATCAAAAAGTTTTAATAACAAGTCCCAAATGATTTGATGTTCCTGTATGATTCCAAAATTGAATTGGTCCAGATATGATCAATCTAAGTTGAAGCTGTCTACTCCCTAACCAATCCTTAGATTTCATCTTAGGGTTTTATCTCTCACAAAAAGTCCAAAATAAACTTTAGTTGTGTAGTTAGTTTAAGTTTCTATATTTATTTTAATTTGTGTGTCTGTCGGACTACATCAGGGAAATCAGAAGGAATTAACTTACCTAAAAGGGTCATGTCTGAGATGGCCACATGTTTTTCAAAGTTAAAAAGTCACGTCTGAAGTGACTGAATTGGTTAAGAGCTTACATGTTATTATCAAAAGTGAAAAGGATCTTAATAGTAAATGTTCAAAATGATTGTAAACTCACAAAGTGTGACCCATTCGCACTAGTGGATCATGAATATGGACCAACTATGCGAATGGCTTCCAATCGGCCGAATGGACATGAAAATGATCCATTCGACCGAATAGAAGGGGGAGAATGAAACAGTAGACCGACTGAGGCTCAGTCGGTCAACTAAAGAGGCGAATGAAGGAGACCGAATGAGTCAGTCGACCGACTGAGACTCAGTCGGCCGACTGAAAGCGACCGACTGGACCAATCGCACGACTGAACCTCAGTCGCCCGAATGAACTGTGCGAATGAGGCCAGTCGGCCGATTGAACTTAGGGTCAGTATTTAAAGGACCTCAGTCGATCGCATCTCACTCATCACTCCCAATCGCACCCCAAATCGCTTTCTTTACCGTTACTCTGCCAAAATCTCTAGAGATAGTTGTTCACATTGCAATTCATCTTCTGACTTTCGATTGACAAGAATAAAGGTACATTGTAGTTCAATCTTGTAGAAATCAGAAGATTTTGAGTCCAATTTAGGTTATTCGATGAAACTTTGATCGAACTGAAAAATGCCCTAAAACTACATAAACTAAGCTAAATGTTAAAATTAAGTTTACTAGGTCATTAGTGACGAGATGGCGACTCAAATGAACTAGATATAGAGGTTTAAAACAAAAGATGTGAAACTGAAAATGTGAATCGCACAGTGGGTCTTCATGCGAATGGACAGCAAGATGAACTTCAGTCGTACGACTGAAGGGCTCAAACTGCCCATACGCATGGCTGAACCATGCGTATGAAGTTCAGTCGCATGATTGAGGTAATCGCATGAAGGTATATGCGTAGGAGCCCAATCGCACACACTGAGATACGTATGGGGTCAATCGCACGACTGAACCCCATTCGGACCATTCAATCGTACGACTGAACCCCTTTCGCACGGTTCAATCGCACGGTTGAACTCAGTCGCACAACTTCAATCGCATGACAGAAAGATGTTTTTCAAGCTTAATGAGATCATGACTTTCTTAGTAAATGGTACTAATGTTTACTATCTTTGTGTAACAGATGGCGAGTAGATGGACTATGAGCACAAAGCATAATATATGTGCCCATCTGGACTTAACATCCAGAAATGCTGCAGAATTCTCTGGGATCATCACGTTTCTATTGAGATCACGGATTGCGCATGCCATCTCTACCCCTTGCACCCCATACGATCCATTCAACAAGCCTTCTGGGAAGGCGCTACAGTTGATAGATCATCAGATCCTCACTGCATAAGAAGTTCATATTTGGCGAGGATATTACAGTTTCTGAGGAAGACTTAAGGGTGTACTTCAATTGGGGGATGACGGTGACTGCCCAACCCGTCTACACCCCCTCACTGTCAGAGGATGTTTTCTCAGAGCCAAATACTCTGGGGACATCAATTCAGGGGTACTCAACAAGAGTAACCTCTGTCCTCAGTTAAGTACCTTGCACACGTGCTGCTCAAGTGCATGGCTTCAAGAAAAGGTGGGTTTGATGAGCTATCGGATCAGATGCAAAACGCATACGTTGCGTTGGTGCTGAACCATCCGTTCAGCTTCTCTAAGATGATCTTCACCTATCTGGTGGAGAACATCGAGGGAAAGGAAAGGAAGCCTTCTGTATGTACCCACGGTTTATGCAAATGATAATAGATCAGAAGCTTCCTTCCCTGCCAAAAGAACAGGAGGATTGGTGGTATTGGAGGTAATGGATGACACCACCCTGGGAAGGATGAAAGTATACCGGGGAAAGCCAGTGAAGCCTCGGTCAGGAGGTTGTTCGGTCATCTTGCCAGAGAAGACTATGTAGTGCCGAAAAGGAGGAAGTGGCGTCACGAGGACAGTGACTCTGAGGTGGACAGATAGTCCTACCCACTCTTGACTCAGATGAGGATGACAGTGGGGATGCTGCTATTCCACCCAGAGGCACTGTGTCTGACTCTGTTCCCCCTGTGTCTGTCTCATCTGCTGAAGTAACTGAGTCAGCGGGTTTCATCAAGATTTTGTTCTTAATGAGGAGGATGAAGATGAATCGGATGAGGAGCCACTACCCGAACTGTGGGAAGGAAAGTTGTTCCCACAGAACATGGGTTAAGGGTTGTTGGTGAACAACCGAGAGGCTCCGGAGATACAGAAACTGACCCAACTTATGCTCCGGGTCCTCAGGCGGGATTGGAAGGGGAGCATCCACCTCGAAGGGAACGAGAGAAAACGGATGGCTCAACCCCATGGGCAGAAACTAAGAAGAAGCGTAGGGTAACCTTTATCACTACCACATCCACCACTTCCACCACATCCACCATACCTTCCACCACTACCACTTCTTCAGACACACCATCCACCACCATACCTTCCCCCACAGCAACCGCAGACACCACCAGACCGACCACCACAAGACAGACCCCAGCCACCACTACATCATTCACCCCACACTCACCACCACTATCATCCCGACCTGACCCGATATTCACCACCACCACCACCACCACTAGCCACCAAACCGAGCCCTCAGCCTATCCCTCACACACCTATAGATCTCCTCTACCTCCAATCGGGGTAGAGGAACAGTTGTCAGCTTTAAACAGAATGGTGTTGCGATTGCTGGCGGCTGATGAGGAAAAGACCACTCAGATCCGCCAGCTTACCGACCTGACTGCTGCACAATCGCATAAAATTGCAGAGCAGGATCGAGTAATTGAGGAGCAGGCCCAGCAATGGCTGCTCAGAGCACTCAGATGGACCAACTCCGAGCTCAAAGTGTCACAGCAAGTAAGCAAATAGAGGAGTTGGAAAAAGCTAAGAGGACCATTTTGCTAAAATTGAAAGGATCAAAGGAGGAACCTTTAAAGATAAGGGATGGAGGAGACAGAGATAATGAGATGATGAAGATGATGATGATAATGAGAGTGATGTGATGAAGAGAGAACCGAAGAATGGTGTGAAGATGAAGACACTGAAGAAGGAGAAGCAGCTGAATCTGTCTCAGCTCCAGGGAAGAGAAGAGAACAAAGAACAGACAAGATCAGTCAGCTTCTGCTTCTGCACCTTCACGTGAAGAGTCTAGCATTCAGGATAAAAGTAAATAGTAGATGTTTATGTATTTATTTACTTTTGTATTCTGTATTGAAAAAACCATGTACTAAATGTTTATATTAAGTTAATGCATTTTTTTGATAAATTACTAATGATTTGAGTGTGAAATGTGTAAATCAAACAGATCCAAAGTACCACAGAGATGAGTTTGATATTGCTCCCCTTCAACAGGTCAAGTCTCAACTCACAATGATTCTTGATCTGCAAGGGATTGTGAGAAGGTCAGTGAGTTATACCCCTGAAGAAGGTGAAATAATTCACGACCTATCTAACGAGCAACTGGCAGAGATGTTCAGACTCAATCCTGATGAAATTGTCAAGGATGCTCCAACAGTTGATTCAACCAGTGACGAAGAACTAAGTGACGTTGATGAAGTTGAGGTTGAAGATATTGCTGCTGAAGAGTACCCTCAGTACGCTGACAACGAGGGTAATGTGGTCCCCAATCTGGGTGAGTCCCTAGTCAGTGATATGTTTGAGGTACTAGACAAGATGGAGCAGGAAACAGGAAAGACCGAAGGAACCACCCAAGCCTCAAATGATGACGTAGACATTCGAAAGGCTGAGTGGGCTGAATGTTTTAAAGAAGTCAGAGCCCAACGTGCTGCACCGAAGAGGGATGCCTACACCAAGTTCTACAGCGTCAAGAAACATCTTACGGTGTCAGGCAGGATTATAGCATGGGCATATTTTGATGATCTTAACGTTTATGCCGTTATGAGGGAGAAGGGCATAGAGTACTTTAGATTTCCACATGATCTAAAGACTCTACCAGGATTTGAGCTCAACCAGCTGGCCAAATTGAAGCTGTTGTATGCTGACCCGAGAAAGATGTCAGGCTGGTTTGAGGCTGCCCTAAGAAAGAGTACCACACCAGGTGGATTAACTTCAGACCTCAACAACCTACAAGGTATATTAGAAGGTCTGAGATGGATGCCATTACTGGAAAACCAAAGATTGTGTTGAAGTGGAGTCCTCCGCGCACAATGTCAAGAATCCCACTTCGGGAAATGACAAAGGATTTCACACCACACTTCAAATGGTGGTACTATGATTGGAGAACTGCTGAAGCTGTCATAGTTCTGGATAAAGGGGACCAAATGGATACCATCAGGGTATTCGACCCAATGTGGCTAACCAACTTGTCTGCTAATGATGTCTATACATTATACAAGTGGCCACTGTTCTATGACACACAAGACATTGTACAAGCCCTCCAGTTCCAAAACGTTATACGACTTTGCTTCGCATTTGATATTCACGCAGGAGTCACACAAGAGGAAAAGTACAAGAAATATGAGGAGGTAATGAAGAAAACAAGACATTAGAGAGATCTAGGTCCAAGGGGGAGTTTGTTGATACATGTATGTCCCTAGATCATGATATGTGATGTATAGTCTTGTTTGGTATGATTAATGAAATAATATTGATAGTCTGTTAGTTATAATGTTTAATAGTTCATTAATGAGTCGTGACTAAATTGATTGGGTTTATGATTATTTGAATGGTTGCACATTATGTTATAAATTAACTAAAACATTCAAACTTAACTTAATGAAGCTCTCATGTGAATGGCTCATGCGAATGAACCATAAGCATGAAGAACTTCACACGATTGACTCAGTCGCACGACTGAACCAGGAGACTGGATCAGTCGTACGACTGTAACATAAGATTGGCTCAGTCGCACGACTGAACACTCAGTCGTACGAATGAATCAACCGCATGGTTCAATCGCACGACTGAACCAGACTAATGGTTCAGTCGCACGATTGAATAATACCAACCTATAAATACAACTCAATTCGTGAAAAACATAACACTTGATCAATTACGATTCCAGACGAACCCTAGCCGTCCAGAAACCTTCCAAATCATTCTCCAAGTTCATAGAACACATTAGATTGATTCCTTATCGATTTCTAATGTTAGTTTCAATCCTTATTTGATTCTTCGTGTGTTCTCACTGATTGGATCGCCAATCAAATAGGATTCCGCACTATTTGATCTGGTTTACACGTTAATCTCTAGGTATTTCGGTCAAATACCAGGTCCTAACAAATCACTTCTGAAGCAGAGTACATGGTTGCTGCAAGTGTACATCTCAGGTACTCTGGCTCAGAACCAACTTGGATTATGGCATTACAGAGACTAAGACTCCATATTAATGGACAGTGCTTCGCTCTTTACATTGTCAAGAATCCTACTCAGCATTTAGGACCAAACATATAGAGATCAGACACCATTTTATTAGGGTCTGTTTGAAAAAAGTTTGATTCATCCAAAGTTTGTGCCTAGTGCTGATGAGCTTGCAGACATTTTACTAAGCCTTTTGATAGTTCAACTTTCCAAAACCTAGTGTTAAGGCTTGGTATGCTGCAGCTAGAATAAGTGACAACTACTGATGATCTCAGTAAACAAGTACTGATGATCATTAGTAAACATGTCACAAATAAGTATGATTCTGTTACAAACTACTGATGTAGTTATAACTACTGCTGTTAGTAAAAACAGACAAGTACCGATGTCCTATGAAATACTGAAAATAGCTAAAAAGTCTAATGAGTAAGTGTTGAGGACAATATGAAACAGCTGAAAAGCTAAGAATTGACGAAAACTACTGATAGGAATTTTCTCTTCAGTCATTTTACAACTACTGTTTCATCTTAAACAACCGAAGCAAAACCAATGTCTTCAGTCGTTTCACAACTACTGATGACTAATACCAAGTCTTCAGTCATTTACAACAACTGATGACAAAACCATGTCTTTAGTAGTTTCACAATTACTGATGACTAACACCAAGTCCTCAGTTGTTTCCAA
The DNA here is from genome assembly GCA_025506515.1 of Flaveria trinervia. Classification (NCBI taxonomy): domain Eukaryota; kingdom Viridiplantae; phylum Streptophyta; class Magnoliopsida; order Asterales; family Asteraceae; genus Flaveria; species Flaveria trinervia. The sequence goes on along the minus strand of CM046452.1, from coordinate 41,818,335 downwards.
CATCTGAAGCCAAGACCATGGCTTTCAGTAGTTTTATAACTGCTGATGCCTAAAACCAAGACTTCAGTTGTTTCAACCTCTGAAGGTTAATACCATGTCATCAGTTGTTTAAAACTAATGATGATTAACACCAAACCCTTCAGTTGTTTTATAACCCATACCCTATAAATACCTAATCCTACAGAGCTTCATATCTCAAACCTAACGTTCAAAATCTCCGAACCTTCTCTCACATTCATGGCGACCATGCAGCTTAAACCAAGACACAACTGTGTTGCCTACCTTACCAAATCACCCTTCTGGATGAAGTTTGATACTGCCATTGATCTAATGGTCCATTCTCCATACAAAACGGCCTTCCTTATCAATCCTACCATTTATGCCGAATCCCTAACTCAGTTCTGGACGAACGTCACCCTTACCACTGGGAGAATGACACCGAGTCTCTCCAGTCGTTCGTCAACTCCCGTAAGGTGGTCATCACTCCGGCAATCCTTCGCCAAACCCTACAACTGGATGATGCCACCTTCCCTGCTGGATATTCAAAGGGCATCACTGATCTATCCTTTGCCCAACATGGATACCAGGGTAACCTCAGTGCTTCTACCATCTTAAAGAAGCATTTCCATGACGCTGAACGCCTTATTTTTCATATGGTGAATGTCTTCCTAGCCCCTAAGACTTCTTCTTGGGATCAGATGTCAACCAGGTGGGAGCAGGTATTCTTCTCTATCCTTAAGCAACAAAACTTAAATTTTTCTGAAATAATATTTCTTGAACTTAAGGATATGGCCTCAAAACCTATTGCTAACCGATGGATATTATTCCACGGTTCATAATGGCCATTATAGAGAACCAGTTGAAAGCTGAGGGACATGTTGGCCTTGGAGTCCCTGCCATGGCTGTATTGCCTGAGGTATACTCCAGGCACAACTCAGACCAGTCACTCAAACAGGCTGCCAAGCTGCGAAAACCCACGTAGTTGGAACCCACAGCCACGACCTCCAAATCCATAGTCCCTACCAAACCCAAACACAAGAAACCCAAAAGGCTGCTCAGGGAGATGAGTCCCCTGAGGATGCTCCTGTACCACAAACACAGGAAATACATACCGGTTATGACCCCCCAGTTATGTCCATGACTCAACCTGCTACAACCGCTCAAGCTTCCTCTCAACAGGAGCCTACAGCAACCACATTCGGGGCACCTATACATCTAGAACCTTCCTCATTTGAGGAGGTTGCCATTGAAACGCACCACTCTCCCCGGTGCATACTGCTTCCATACCATCTCCCACTGCAACCGCCCCCCAAAGTCCTACCATAATAGTTGCAAAGTGCTGAGTTAGTTGCATTCCTTACCCCCTCCCCAGATACCAATCAAAACTGGGATAGCCTCAACATTGAGGGGGAGGATCCAAATGCTTCTGATAACCCACAGCACAGGGGTTACAATGTTCCATCTCCAAGTGTAGAAACGGAGATTAGAACATCTGGTGAGGCTGCCACTTCTCCTGCTTCAACATATGATCAGGATGCAGTTGGTAACATCCATAAGACCTCACCAGAGGCAACTGCCAATGAAGGACATAGTCCTGAGGTAGGAAGTCCCCAGTACCAAGAACAAGGGGCACATGCTGATACTGATCTACACTCAGAGCATGTACATCCTGATTCTATCAGGAGGTCAGGTGATTCAGCAAACACTGATGATGACCTGGGCTTCTTCTATGATGTTTTAGCCCAAAATACCATCCTAGAGAATGAGGTAAGCAGACTCAACGAGCTGATTGAGAAAATGTCTCAGGATCTAAGTCCATCTGCCCCAATCCACCAATAGATGGCACCTTCCTCTGAAGGTCTCTTATACAGAGAGCCACTCCAACACACTCAGCCACCTGCCTCTACTTCTGGCACTATCTCTCAGGGACAAAACCCCCCTGAGCAAATAGCTGCTATCCTTCAAAATTCCTTACCTCTCATCACACCAATTATCACTGATATAGTGATTGAAACCCTTGATGAGAGGCTTCCCTTGGTTATCCAACCCTTGCTGGAGGAAGTTGCGAGCAAAAGGCTTTCTGAAAATCAAACCCTTGCAACCAATGCAACCAAAAAGGGGGAGATTCAGTCAGTGAAAGCAAAACGAAAGAGGATTGAAGATGGGAAAGAGAAAGGAAAAGAGATAGAGGTGGAAAATGAGAAGGAGTTGGGTGTAGAGACTGAGAAGGAGAAGGAGAAGGAAGCTGAAATAGAGAAAGTGACTGAAAGTACTAAAGACTTTCATGTCACATACAAGAAAAGGAAGAGTGGAAAGAAGGAGAAGGAGTTGGAGGAAATGGTGAAGGAGGCTGGTGCCCAACACAGCTGATCAATGGATAACATCATTGATCAGTTGTTTAGGCAAGGTCATGACACTGAAAAACTTGACTCAGAAATTAGAAGATTGGAGATTCAAGAAATCCAAGCAAGATGGGCAAGTTACAGTGTGTTGGAAAGGGAAAGGCTGGAAATCATGATCAGTTCATAGCTAAGTATCTTGGAAGATCATTGATTGAAACAAGTCATGGTCCAGGGACAGCATCTTGGCAATAACCACCAAGATCTGTTCGTCTGAAGTATATACCAAAGGGCTGGTCATTGAAGCCTTGAATGAAGCTGGTGCTGGGAGCAGGACTGAACTGGTCAAACAATCTAAAGCCTCACTTACATCCAAAATGCTAGAAGAGCCTGTCAAAATTCCCACACCAAAACCACCACAACCACAATCTACTAAACCAATTCCCTTACCCACAAAACCAATAGCCGATGATGTACCCCAGAAGAGGAAGAGAAGGGTACTGAGGCTAGAAGAGGAAGAAGAAGATAATGATGAAGATGAAGACAGGCTGCCAATCTCAGCTGTTATATAGTTGCCTAAGACCATAAGTCACCCTCCAACAATTACTCCTGAATCTCAAAGGCAAATTGTGAAAGTGAAGTTAGAAGAAGAAGAGCTTCACAAACAACATGATGAGGAATTGTTGAGAAGAGTCGGCAAAGCATACGCTACCACATCTTCAATCATCAATATGAAGAAACATGCTCAGAGATTATACACTCTCAGACATACTTTTCAATATCAAAAAGAGAGAGTGAGGATTTGGCCTGATCCCAGGGTGTCTCATAGGATTCAAAAGAAAAATATTCCATAGAGATACATTGGCCAAGTAAAGAAGATTGTAGATGAAGTGATCTCACTAGCCTTTGTAGTATCACCTTGGGAGATCCTAGATGACTTCAAGAAAGCCTATAAAGCTAAACTGACCCCACAAAAGATGTTGGAGAATAAAGTGGTGAAAAAGGGGTTAGTGTATAGGAGGCTTGAGGAAGTTAGAAAGAATGAGCTCCAGTTGTTCTTAGAGGGTATTCACCCAGATGAATTCGCGTATAGAATCATAACAACTGTGGAGCTAAAAAATGGGAAGCAGGTCAAATACCTCTCAGAGTATTATGGGCCAGAGTCACTCTTTGAAGGAGAAGCAGAAGAGCTTACCATGGAGGAACAAATAACCTTCCTTGAGGCCTATACAAGGGAGTCTTACAGACTCATAGTTGGGAAGTAGATCTCATGGATGGGGTAACAGCTCTGTGTCCAGTTCCCCAAGACAGAGTTCCCATCCATCCTTTGCCAAACAGATCATTGAGACTTCTTCCCAAGCCTGTGCTTACAAGGGTCACTTCTGAGCTGATCTAGAAGACAAAAAGACCAATCTTTCTGCCATAATAAGTGGGACATCTTCAATAAGCTTAAAGGTTTTGGCTGCATTGGTTCAGGGGAAGTTGTTGGATCAAAATAACCAATGAGCCAGATCAGAAAAACCTTTAAGTCCCACAAGACATCACAACATCTGCTAAAGACTTGATCAGCTGTTTGACAAAGTCTGAAGATCAACAGCTGAAGACTAAAGTACTGAAGACTTCAACAGTTGAAGACCAAAGTCTGAAGATCAACAGCTGAAGACTAAAGTACTGAAGACTTCAACAGCTGAAGACCAAAGTTTGAAGATCAACAGCTGAAGACTAAAGTACTGAAGATCAACCGCTGAAGTACAAAGACTAAAGACATCAGCTGAAGACATCAGCTGATGACAACAACTGAAGTTCACGAAGTCCAAGTACTGAAGCCTTCAGAGTTTGTCACAACAGCTGAAGAAGCATTCTTCAGTTGTTGTGATGGTTTCCTTTCAGTAGTTTTATTTTCTATTTCTGTACTTGTAAAATGACTGAAGAGCATGTTCTTCAGTCGTTGTTGTTTCGGTAGTTTCTTTTCAGTAGTTGTAGTGATAGTAAACACTTGGTATTTTTGTAAGAAGATGTCAGCTATTTGACATCTTCAGTAGTTATGTTAACTTTCAGTAGTTAAATAACAGTTAGATGTCACTGTCAAGTGACATCAGCTGACGTCAGCTTCCCTTATAAAAGGAAAGATGACCTAATTGTAACGACGCATGAAAGCCAGCCGAAGCGTGTATTGAATGAATATATTCCCTTTGGCAGAAATTCTCTCTCTATAACAAACACTATTTCATTGATAAATTTTGTGTGTTCTTGTTTAAATTTGTTAATTCGTGAGCTCATTCTGCTGCATATCCAATCTAATTGATCAAACTAGATGTCGAGATCCTAACAATGCTTCTGTTGATCGATCCCAAGAGTCGTATAGCATACAAAGCTCTATCTGTGGGATGGCTATCGAGATCACTGCTGCCGATCCAGAGAGTACTTGAGCTGGGGGACGATACTGCTCATCCCATCAAGCTACATCCATTGACCGTAAGAGGATGCTTTCTAAGGATTAAGTATACTGGGGACATCAACTCAGGTGTGCTCAATAAAAGTAACCTGTGTCCCCAGTACAAGTACTTAGCACATGTCATATTGAAGTGCATCGCTTCCTGAAGAGGTGGGTTTGATGACCTTTCAGACCAGATCCAGAATGCCTATGTGGCACTGGTGTTGAACTACCCTTTCAGCTTCTCGAGCATGGTCTTCTCTTACCTTGTGGAGAATCTGGAGGCAAAGGGTAAGCAGGGTTTTTGCATGTACCCCAGATTCTTGCAGCTGATTTTCAATGAGAAGCTTCCATCCCTTCCCAAGGAAAGCTACGATGTTGTGGTTCTAGAGATCATCGATGATACGACCCTGGGTCGTATGAGAGTTTACAGGGGTAAGCAAGTAAAGCCCCAAGTCATAGGCCATCTGGCCAATGAGAGTTATGTGGCGCCAGGGAGATGTAAGTGGCGTCACACAGATAGCGACTCCGACGACGAGCAGCTACTGCTCCCAGAGCATGACTCTGATGATGATAGCGGAGATACTGAAGATGAAGGACCCACTCCACAAAGGGGTCCCACTACTGATATTCCATCTCCAACATCTGCCCCCACTGGAGACGGAGCGGAGACAGCTGGGTTCCACCAGGATTTCATGCCTGGTGAGGAAGAGGAGGAGTCAAATGAGGAGCCACTAACTCGGACTGTGGGAAGTAAAGTCGTTCCCACAGAACGAGGGCTCCGGGCGGTTGGTGAACGCCCCGGTGGATTAGGAGAGACTACTGTTGACCCTACATATACTCCTGATCTGCTGGCCGTGTTCTAGGGGGAGCATCCTCCTCGACAGGATCGAGGAAGAAGAGGATGGCTCAGCCCCACGGCTTGAAAAAGAAGAAGCGCAAAATCACCTTCATCACCACCACAGCCACCATTCTACCTACCACCACAGCCGCCATCCCTACCACCATTTCCCCTCATACCACTACCACCCTTCCATCCACCACCACATCATTCACACCTACACCACTACCATCATCATCTATACCACCTCCAATCTTCACCACTGTCACCACCACCACTAACAATCCTGCGACACCATCTTCTTTCTCTCCATATCCATCAGGATCGCCTTTGCCTCCCAGTGGGGTAGAGGAACAGCTCTCAGCACTTAACCGAATGGTGCTGAGACTGTTAGCTACAGATGAAGAGAAGACCAACCAAATACGACAACTGGTAGACCTGACCACTATCCAATCTCAGCAGCTTTCTCGTCAGGCTCGATTGATCGATAAGCAGGCGCATCGGATGTCTCAGCTCTAGGAGCAACACACCAAAAGGATTAAGGAGCTGGGGGCTACAAACAAATCTCTGCAATTAAAGCTCAAAGGGTCCAAAGAAGAGCCCTTAAAGATAGGAGAAGGTGATGGAAATGATGATGCTGATGATGATAGTGATGATGATGATGATGGTGATGATAACTATGGTCATACTGATGTTAGTGATGATGATGATAACGACTCTTCAACTGTGGGTGCCATATCAGCGAGTGAAAGGAGGACCAAACGTACTCAAGATCCGAGTGCCTCCTTATCCAACCCGGCAGCAGAAGAGCCGATGATCCAGGACAAGAGTAATGTTTAGTTGTTTTATTGTTATTTAAAATCTTTTGTATTCGGATTATGTATGAAATTAACGAAATACATGTTTATATGTAATGTAAATAGTTATGTGTTCGATTATTATGATTATGTCTTGATTGTTAACTAATGATTGATATATTGAATGTTTAAATCAAGCAGATCCAAATTATCAAAGGGATGAACACGATATTGCTCCCCTTCAATAGATCAAGACTCAACTAACCATGATTTTTGATCTGCAAGGAATTGTCAGAAGATCAGTGAGTTACATTCCTGAAGAAGGGGAAATAATTCATGATCTTACTGATGAGCAACTGGCAAAAATGTCCAAGCTCAATCCTGATGAGATTGTAAAAGATGCTCCAACTGTTGAAGGAGACAGTGATGACAACCTGAAAGACATCAATGAGATAGAGATCGAGGATGTCACGGCAACTCGCTATCCAGAGTATGCTGACAAAGAGGGAATATGGTCCCCAATCTGGATGATTCCCTAGTTAGTGATACATTTGATATACAGGATCAGATGGAGCAAGAAACTAAGAAGGTTGAAGAACAAGCCCAAGCCTCAAACTCCGATATTGATATCAGAAAGGCTGAATGGGCTGCATGTTTTGAGGAGATCCGAGCACAAAACTCTGCTCCTAAACCAAATGTCTACACCAAGCTCTACAAAGTGAAGAAACATCAAAAGGTGTCAGGCAAGATTATCGCGTGGGCTTATTTTGATGATCTTAATGTATACGCGATAAAAAGAGAGATGGGTATCAAGTACTTTAGATTACCGCATGATCTAAAGTCTCTACCTAGTTTTGAGCTCACCAGCTGGCTAAACTGAGGCTACTATATGCTGACCCGAGGAAGATGTCAGGTTGGTTTGAGGCTGCCTTGAAGAAAGAGTACCACACCAGGTGGGTCAACTTCAAACCTCAACAACCTACGAGGTATATCAGACGTTCTGAAGTTGATCCCATAACTGGAAAGCCCAAGATAGTGCTGAAGTGGAGTCCCCCAAGAACAATGTCAAGAATCCCTCTCAAGGAAATGCCACAGGACTTCACTCCATACTTTAAATGGTGGTACTATGATTGGAGAACAGGGGAGGCGGTCATAGTTCTGAACAAAGAGGGCAAAATGGATACTATTAGGGTATTTGACCCATAATGAAATACATATGTGGTTGTGCTTAATGTTGAATATTTCATTGATTGGTATGTAATAACGCTTATTGACTTAACTATATAGGTTGTGTTGTTTGAGTAATATCTAAATCAATTAATGACTATGAAACATATTCAAACTAAATCATGTGAAGTTCTCATGTGATTGGCCCATGCTAATGGACCATACGCATGAACAACTTCATGCTAATGACCCAATCATACGAATGAACCAGGAGACTGGATCAGTCGCATGATTGAAACATGAGATTGACTCAGTCGCATGACTGAAAACTCAGTCGTGTGAATGGATCAACCGCATGACTCAATCGCACGACTGAACCATGCAAATGGTCCAGTCACATGATTAAGAAACCTTAACCTATAAATACCACTTAATTCGTGGAAAAACGTAAGCATTCAATCCACTTCGACTCCAGACGTACCCTAGCCGTCCAGAAGCCTCTAAGTTCATACTCCAAGTTCTTAGAACGCTGTAGATCGATTATCAATCGATTCTTGACGTTAGATTCAATTCGTTATTGTGTCTACGTGTGTTCTCACTGATTGGATCGCCAATCAAATAGGATTCCGCACTATTTGGTTTGGTTTAACACGTTAATCGGTGTTTGGTCAAATACCAGATCCTAACAAAGCAAACCATAAGAATCACAAAATATATCAGATCTAAGAGAACCCACCAATGGACCGTCGGTGACCCGATTTAGCCCCACGAGAGATCCACTCGAACCAACTTTTCTCTCTTTTTCTCTCTTCTTTCTCTCTATTGCTGAATTTTGGGTGTGGGGAGAGAATATCCGGGTGTTACAGACCCTCTCCAGCTTTGACATCGCTCGGTGTAAGGCGATTCATCCAACGGCTACGAGCTCTTCGACAGCGGCTCACCGGCACCTCCTGAATCATACCAAAGCTCGTTCACAGGCACCGTCATTGATGGTTCGGTGGTTTAGCGATGCTTCATTGATTCGTACACAGATGGAATTGGGTGGTTCTAAAGGTTGAGAAATTGGGTTTTTGAATTTCAAAATTATGGATGTTTCTCCAATAAAAAGACCTTACACCTTTTAGAAAAAGTACAAACATTAAAATGACATTTTTGCCCCTGATCTCATCTAAGCCATTCAAATAGAATCTTGATTATTTAATATTAAATTAACAGTTAAATATAAGGTTAAAGAGTTCTCATAATTACTTAGGGTTTTCATATGAACCCAATCCTATATATATATATATAGGGAGGGTTCAAATGAGAACCACCTTTTTATGTGAGAACTCTAGGAACCAATCTCAGCCATTCATTTTTTATCACATGCAAATCACATGCCATTTCCTCCCTTTTTTTAAACGCTCCTAACTTTTTTTCACAACATCATTTTTTCAAAAAAAATTCACCATAAAATTCAGTATTTTTTATCTTTTCAATGCCTACCATATTGATATACTTTTCTAAAAAATCGTACATATGTGTAAATCTAGTTATACACATTGTTAGGATCAGTGATCTAAGTTTGATTAATTATAGAGTATTGTAGCGGAATTCGAACAATGAATTAAACAATTCACAAGAACACAATTGATATTCAATGTAACAGTAAACGGTTATAGAAAGAGAGAATTCTGCAAAAGAAATATTTCATTCATATGCTTTCGTGGTGGCTCAATGTCACACGTTACAACTAGGTCAACATTCCTTATATAGGAAATGTGACGTCTGCTGATGTCACTTGATAGTGACATCTAACAGATTTATTCAAACTACTAAAACTATGCAAACTACTAAGAATGTTCTCAACTACTAATTACATCTCAGAGAATGCTAAGTACAAAAACATAAAACTACTGAACTACAACTACTGAAACTATAACTACTGAAAAGTAAATTACAAGTACTGAAAGGAAATCATCACAACTACTGAAGTTAATAACTTCAGCTGTTGTGACAACTACTGATCACTTTGGTCTTCAGTCTTTCTCTTCAGTCTTTGTTCTTCAGATTTTTACTTTCAGACTTTGTCTTCAGTACTTTACTTTCGGACTTTGTCTTCAAACCTTGTAATCAGCTGATGTCTTCAGCTGTTGAGATCTTCTTCAGCAGTTGTAATGTCTGTGGGACTTAGAGGTTTTTCTGATCAGGCTCATTGGTTCTTTTGGTCCAACAACTCCCCCTGAACCAATGCAGTCAAAACCTCTAAACTTATTGATGATCCCACTTATTCTTGGCAGAAACACCCTCTTGATCAGCTTCAGAGGTAATCAGTTAAGCACAGGCCGGAAAAGGTTTCTAATCTTTTGATTGGCTAAGTATGGAAGGGAACTCTATCTTGGGAAACTGGACACAGAGTCTTGTTCCAACCATGAAACCTAATTCCCATTAATGAGTCTATAAGACTCACTAGCATAGGCCTCAAGGAGAATAACTTGTTCCTCCTTGGTGAGTTCTTCTGCTTCTCCCTCGAAGAAGAACTCTGGGCCATAATACTCAGACAGGTATCTCACTGTCTTTCCATTTTTCAACTCCACAGTTGTTATCTCTCTGTAAGCAAATTCATCAGGGTGAGAGCCTTCAAGCAACAACTGGAGTTCACTCTTCTGAAGATCTTCAAGTCTTTTGTATAACAACCCCTTCTTGATCATTTTGTTCTCAAGAATATATTGAGGGGTTGTCTTGGAGTTGTGAGCTCTCTTGAATTCTTTAATGATTTCCCAGGGTGAGACTACCATGGCCAACGTAATTGCAGCATTCAAGGTCTTCTTCACTTGGCCATGATATCTACTTGGTATATTCTTCTTATGAATTCTAGAACTTACCCTGGGGTCTGGCCAGATCCGCACTCTTTCTCTTTGATGTTGAAAAGTATGTCTAAGAGTGTACAGCCTCAGAGCCTGTTTCTTCATTTCTTGAATGGATGAGGACTGAGGGAAATCCTTGTCAACCATCTTGAGAAACTACTCATCGTGCTGCTTCTGCTGTTCTGCTTCTTCAATCTTTACCTTCACCATCTGCATTTGCAAGTCAGGTGTAATCACTTGTTGACTTCTGTGCTCAGGTGTTTTAAGGTTGAGAACAACAGAGATTGGCAGACAATCTTCATCATCATCCTCTTCTTCATCTTCTTCTACCCTCAACACCTTTCTCCTCCTTCTGGGTGTATCACTGGATAAGGTTTGAGGTGGTTTTTAGGGTAAAGGAATTGGTTTTGTGGGTTAAGTTGGGGTGGCTTTGGTTTAGGGATAGATTTGGGAGATTTTAGAGATAAGGGTTGTGTTTGAGTGGGAGTGTGAGAAGACTGACTTAGCATTTTGGAGGTGAGTTTGGCTTTGGAGAGCTTTGCCATTTCAGTTCTCTTCCCTGCACCTGCTTCATCCAGTGCTTCGATGATCAACCCTTTATTATAGCCTCCAGCAGAGCAGATTTTCTTGGTTATCTCCAAGATACTGTCTCTGGACCAGGCCTTTATCTCTATCAATGATCTTCCAAGGTATTTGGCAATGAATGTGATCATTATCTCCAATCTTTCCCTTTTCAACACACTATAACCAGCCTATCTAGCTTGAATCTCTTCTATTTCCAGCCTTCTGATCTCAGTGTCTAGTGTGGCTGTGTCATGACCTTGTCGAAAGAGCTGATCTATAATTTTATCCATGGATCTGCTGTGAGCTTCATCAGCATCTTTGACAAGATCTTCTAAGGATTTATCTTCATCAGCTTTTGACTCAGCACTTTTCTTTCTTTTATATGTGATCATCTAATCTTCCTTCTCTTTATCTGTGATCAGCTGTTCTGAGATCAGCTCTTTCTCCACCTCCTTCTCTTTTGCAGGTTCTTTCTCATCATCAACTCTTTTTCTTTTCTTTTCTTTCACTGCCTTAGACTTGGAAGTCTCCCCCATTTTAGTTGCATTGGGATAAGGGGCTTGAAAGGCAGAAAGGGATTTATGAACAGCATCATCAATGAGGGTTTGTAGATTTGAGGAGAACTTCTCATCAATGGCTTTATACACTATTTCAGTGATGATGGGAGTGATGAGAGGTAAGGAGTTTTGAAAGATAGCAACCATCTGCTCAGAGGGGTTTTGTCCCTGAGAGGTGGTGCCAAAAGTAGTGGCTGGGGCTCAGTTAAGTGTGTAGGCTCAGTGTTTGGTGAACCTTCAATTGAAGGTGCATCTGTGGGGTTTTTGGGGTAGATGGACTATGATCCTGAGACATTTTGGCTAGCAGCTCTTTGAGTCTGCTCACCTCAGTCTCTAGGATGGTATTATGGGCTAATACATCATAGAAAAAGCCCAGGTCATCATCAGTCTGTGCTGAATCACCTGACCTCCTGATTGAATCAGGATGTACATGCTCTGAGTGTAGATCAGTAGAAGCATGTGCCCCTTGTTCTTGGTACTGGGGACTTCCTGCCTCAGGATTGTGTCCTTCATTGGCAGTTGCCTCTGGTAAGGTCTTATGGATCTTACCAACTTCATCCTGATCATTTGCTGAATCAGTAGAAGTGGCAGCCTTACCAGATGTTCTAACCTCCGTTTATACACTTGGAGATTGAACATTGTAACCCCTGTGCTGTGGGTTATCAGAAGCATTTTGGTCCTCCCCCTCAATGGTTGAGGTATTCCCAATGGTAAGTGGTTTCTAGGGAGGGGGTGAGGAATGCAACTGACTCAGGACTTTAGCAACTATCAGTGTTGGGCTTTGAGGGGCGGTTGCATGTGGAGATTGGTCCGAAGCAGATTGCACCCGGGGTGAGAGGTGCTCTTCAATGGTAACCCTCTCAATTGAGATAGGTTCCAGAAATGTGTGATCCCCAATTGTGGTTGCAACAGGATCCTGTTGAGAGGATACCTGTGCAGCTTCAGCAGGTTGAGTCTTGGACATAACTGGGGAGTTAGAACCAGTATGTATTTCCTGTGTTTGTGGTACAGGGGCATCCTCAGGGGACTCATCTCCCTGAGTAGCCTTTTTGGGCTTTTTGATTTGGGTTTGGTGGGGACTTTGGATCTGGAAGTGGAGGCTATGGGTTCCCTCTGCTTGGGTTTTAGCATCCGGGTAGCCCCTTTTAGAGTAGGGTCTGAGTTATATCTGGAGTATACCTCAGCTAAAACAGCTGGAGCAGGGACTCCAAGACCAACAAGGCCATCAGATTGTAGTTGATTCAAAATTATGGCCATCAGAAACCTGGGATAAGTAGCCATCTGTTTGCCATAGATTTCTGAGCCAGATCTTTAGTTCCATGAACACTATCTCAGAAAATTTAGATTTTGGCGTTTAAAGATAAAGTACAATACCTGTTGCCATAGGGAAGACATCTGATCCCAAAAGATGTCTTGATGCAAGGCAGACATTCACCATATGAAAAATAAGTCGTTCAGCATCATGGAAGTGCTTTTTAAGTATGGTTGTAGCACTTAATTTGCCTTCATACCCATTATTGATGAAAGACATATCAGTGGTGCCTTTCGGGTATTCTTTAACATAGGTGCCATCATGCAAATTTAAGGTTTTGCGAATGATTTCGGGGGTGATGAGCACCTGTTTCTGGTTCGCCAATGACTAGAGAGTGAGTTGGCTATCATTCCACCAGTTATTACAGAGACGTTGGTCCAAAACTGGGTTAAGGAATCAGGTATATGGTAGGATTCAGAAGAAAGGCTGTTCGGTATTGGAATCCACCAAAGATCGATGGCATTGTCAAACTGTTCCAGAAAGCCGATTTCGAAGGTAGGCAACACAGTTGTGTCGTGGGTTGAGTTTCATGGTCGCCATTGTGAGAGAGAAAAGGTTTGAAAAAAGGCTAATGAAACGTTTGGCTATAAGTGCAGGTATTTATAGGTTAAGAAAAGGCTTAAAAGAAAACGAATAAAAGTGTTGGTGTTGGCATCAGTTGTTATGAAAACAACTGAAGACTTGGTTTTAACTATCAGACGTTTGAAAACAACTAAAGACTTGGTTTTAGTCATCAGTAGTTGTGAAACTACTGAAAACCTTGGTTTTGTCTTCAGCTGTTGTAAACAACTGAGGACTTGGTATTAGTCATCAGTAGTTGTGAAACTACTAAGACATGGTTTGTCATCAGCTGTTTAGGTGAAACAACAGTTTGTGGAAACGACTGAATGAAAATTCTCATCAGTAGTTTTCGTTAATTCTTAGCTTTTCAGCTGTTTCATACTGTCCTCAACACTTACTCATCAGACTTTGTAGCTGTTTTCAGTTGTTTCATAGGACATCAGTACTTATCTGTTTTTACTGACATCAGGAGTTATAACTACTCAGTAGTTGTAACTGCATCAGTTTCTTTTAACAGAATTAGTACATTTTGTGACATGTTTACTATCAGTACTTGTTTACTGAGATCATTAGTAGTTATCACTTATTCTAGCTACATCATACCAAGCCTTAACACAAGATTTTGAAAATTTGAACTATCCAAAGGCTTAGTAAATATATCTGCAAGCTCATCAGCACTAGGCACAAACTTGGATCAATCAGACCTTTTTCAAAATAATCCCTAATAAAATGGTGTCTGATCTCTATATGTTTGGTCCTAGAGTGCTGGATTGGATTCTTGACAATGCACAGAGCTGAAGCACTATCCATTAATAATGGAGTCTTAGTCTCTGTAATGCCATATCCATAGTTGGTTTTGAAGCCAGAGTACCTGAGATGTACAACTTGCAGCAGCAATGTACTCTGCTTCAGCAGTGGATGTACCAACAGATGTTTGTTTCTTACTCTGCCAAGAAATCAAACAGTTGCCTAGGAATTGACATCCACCAGAAGTTGACTTTCTGGTTAACTTACACCCTACATAGTCACTATCAGAAAAAGCAACTAATTTGCAAGAGTGTCCAGTGGAATACCAAAGACCTAGAGATTGTGTACCTTGCAGATATCTAAAGATCCTCTTGACTGCAATCAAATGAGACTCTTTAGGAGCAGCCTGAAATCTAGCACAAACAAAAGTTGCAAACATGATATCTGGTCTAGAAGCTGTTAGTACATCAAGGACCCAATCATACATCTGTAAAGTGTTTCATCAACAGCTTTATCTTTCTGATCTACATCCAGTTGTGTGTGTTGCACATGGGAGTAGAACAGGGCTTACAATTTTGTAAATCAACTTATTCAAAAGTTCTTTTGTATATTTTGATTGATGAATAAGGTTCCATCAGCCTTTTGTTTGATTTGCAAGCCTAGAAAGAACTGTAATTCTCCCATTGCACTCATTTCAAACTTTTGTTTCATTAAACTTGTAAAATCATCACACAACTGGGGATCAGAGGATGCAAAATAATATCATCAACATAATTTGAACAAGTAGCTTATGCTGATCCCCTTTCTTAATAAACAAAGTTTTATCTAGGAGCCTCTAGTGAAATTATTTTTAAGAAGAAAATTTGAAAGTGTTTCATACCAGGCTCTAGGAGCTTGCTTCACCCATAAAGAGCCTTATCAAGTTGATACACCCAATCAGGATGTTTATTGTCCTCAAAACCTGGTGGTTGACACACATAAACCTCTTCTTTTATTTTACCATATAAAAATGCACTTTTGACATCCATTTGAAAAACTTTAAGATTGTGGAATGCAGCATAGGCTAAGAACAATCTAATTGCCTCTAGTCTGGCTACAGGGGCAAAGGTTTCATCATAATCAATACCTTCTTCTTGTGAAAACCCTTGTACAACCAGTCTAGCCTTGTTCTTGACAATAGCCCATTTTCATCAGTTTATTCCTAAACACCCATTTAGTGCCTATTGCACACTTACCTGGGGGTAGAGGAACCAGTTCCCACACTTGCTGCTTTTTGAACTGAAGTAGCTCAAGCTGCATGGCTTCAACCCATCCATTGTTCTCAAAGCAACATGATAGTTCTTTGGCTCTAGCTGACTGATGAAGAGAGCATAGAAGAAGTTAGACAATTGACTTCTGGTTGAGACACCAGCATTGATATCACCAATGATTTGAGACATGGGGTGATTCTTCATCTCTTGGTATACTATAAGATCAGTGCAAGTGTTTGTAGCCGGTTCAGCAGCAGCAGATGGTGATCCAGATTCTTGAAACCAAGTATTAGATGGCAAGTCAAATGAGTAGAGGAGTCAGAAATCTCATCAGCATTTGTTGTGGATGGAGCTACAGAAGCTACAGGAACATCAAGTTTAGCAGACTCAGGCAGTTGGTCACTAAACTTGAAAAGGTGAGTACTGATATCATCATCATCTTCAGTACCACCAGGTGGAAGACTTGCTACAGAAGATGATTTATCCACATGATCTGCAACAGCTGGAGGTTGATAAGGAACATATTGCAGTATGTCCAGATCAAACAACTCCATAGGGTTTGTGGAATTTTATCCTTAGGAGATTCATTGATTTCACATGCAAGGTTTCTTCAACTATCTTTGTTCTGCAGTGAAGACTCTGTAAGCCTTGCATGTGGATGAATAACCTACAAAATACCCTGCATCCACCTTAGGATCAAATTTGTGGAGTTGATCCTTTGTGTTGAGATGAAACAAGGACACCCAAGGCTTTGAAGAATGAATTAGAGGAGCCAAATGATGTAGAACTTCATATGGAGTCTTCATCAACCTCTGATTTACTACACTCTATTCTGCACATAGCAAGCTGTGTTAACAGCTTCAGCCCAAAAGGTCAATGGCAAACCAGAGTCACCAACATAGACCTTGCAGCTTCATTAGGGTCCTGTTCTTTCTCTCCACTACTCCATTTTGTTCTGGAGTCCTTGGGATGCTAAACTGCCTCTTGATTCCTTTTGATAGATAAAAATCATCAAGTGTATGGTTTCTGAATTCAGTTCCATTATCACTCCTTATACACTTGACTGATAGGGAATACTGCTTCTCAACATACACACAAAGTTTATAATCGTCTGAGCAACCTCAACCTTTGAATGCAAGAAGAAAATCCATACAAATCTGGAGTAATCATCCACAATTACCAGACAGTATTTCTTCTTTGCCATGCTCATCACTTCACAGGACCAAATAGATCCATGTGCAGTAACTGCAAGCAGGCAGTGGACTTAGGTTCTTCATAGGAGGGAATGAGACTTTGTGTTGTTTTCCTTAAACAAGCAGGCAGTTTCATCACAGGGAACTCCTTTATTGGTAGACCTCTCACTAACTATTGTGGATCAGCTGATTCATGTTTTTGAGATTAACATGACCCAGCCTTCTATGCCACAGTTTAGATTCTTGAGAAGAGCTTTGGAGAACAGACAGGATGACCCTTCAAATCAATCTTCTTTGACAAATCCAAGGCATATACTCTTCCAACCTATTGGCCTTCAGGAGAGTATGATCATCCAATACCTTGTCAATCAGCCTCAGAACTTGGTAAGACAGAATCCTGCAGTTCTGGCTTGTGAAAAGTGCAACATGCCCTTTATCACACATCTGACTGACACTCAGTAGATTATACTTGAGATTCTCCACATGGTTAACATCATCAAATCTGATATCTCCATTAGACACATATCCTTTCCCGATGATGTAACCCTTGGCATCATTTCCAAATGAAACAAAACCCTTCTTTCCTTGAGAGTAGTCATTAAGAGAGAACTGCTCCAGTCATATGCATAGATCCTCCACTGTCTACATACCAGATGCTCCTTTGGCATGCTGAAGAACCCTGCATTTATCATAAAGAACTAGTTAGGTTTTGAGACCCAACCTTTTTGGTTTTGGGTCTGTTTTCATCAACAGATTTAACCATAACTTGTTTCTTATGATTATAGCTGATGAAGAAGGAGATGGTGCTGAAATGGATTCCTTGGATTGGGCTTGGAATTCCTTTTCAGTGGTTTGATCACAGGTGCATCTAGTTGGTTAACTCTCCCAACAAATGTTGAACCATCATAACAAGTTGTGTTGATTTGTAGCCAAAGCTTTCAGCTCTTGTGACATATCAGTACTTGTGTTGATGAGTTCCTGTGGCCCACCATTTCCTCCTTGAAATTCACAGACTTAGTCTGATGTTTATCATGAGAGCACTATCAGCTGTTTTATGATAAACCCTATCCTTCTTTTTGGATTTGGATGAAGGCTTGGGTTTATCACATTGGGATGACTGTGGTACAAACTTGGTCTCAAACTCATTTTTCATTTCATCCATCTGGATTTTAATGAGCTTATCTCTGTTGAGTTTGGAACCCTTTCTGTACCAACATTCATCAGAAAGATGATTGAATTTACCACATATTTCACATGGCTTTTCTTCATCTTGAATTGATCAACTGCTGATGTGGAAACTACTGAAGGTGTGCTCTTCAGTACTTTCCTCCTTTCAGTACTTGTGTTAAGTACTGAAGGATCTGTAACAACTGAAGACTTGTTCTTCAGCTGTTCTCTATCAGCAGTTGTTAATCCTTTTATTTCAGCTGATTTGAAATGCTTTTCAGATGTTGTGTCTTTCCCTTCAGTGCTTGAGGTACTTTGAGGGACAACATCTGAAGTACTCAGCTTCATGTGCTTATCAGTAGTTGACCCATCAGGCAATTGATTTGCTGAGGTATCAACACTGATTTCATCTTGTGATTTTGGGTGATCACTTGAGGATGATGCACATGATGATGTGGTTTGGAAATTACTTTCACCTTCAGGTTTTACTATTGTTTTGGAGTAAAATCTGTAGGTGGTGCAATGTGGTTGTAACCTATTCCAAACTTCACATTCAAATCAGATTGCTTGCTGAGCAGCATTTCAAATCCCTTGCAGGATGATACCCAGCGGTCACACTCAACTTGGGTAACTGCAAGTTTTTCTTTGAGTTCTCTAGGTTCTCAAGAATGACCTCTAGCTTAGCCTTTTCATCATTTAATTGGCATTTAAGCTTATAAATCTCATCATCTTTATCCTTAAGGACAGACTCATATTCAGCTTTTCTTTTGGAAATAGTTTGCTCAAGCTCAAGATTTTGATTAATTAAAGCTACATTTGCCTCTCTAATAGAGATAAATGCAGCTATGCAAGATTCAGAACATAGCTTGGCCTTAGCCTCAGAGGATACCTGGGTTATCTGTGATAAGATGCATTGGAGCATGAACTCTTAGTAGACTCCAGGGCCATGAGAGCTAGATTCCCAAAAGGATGTTCACCACCATGTTGACCATCACCAGCAAATAATTGCTCATTACCAGAGAGATCATCTGGTAAACTGCTCCAGTCAATAACCCAGGGGTAAGAAGCTGTGATGAGGTTGTGATTTAGATGATTGAGATGGTAGAGGCTCAGGTAGGCTTGAGGTTGTTATGCAATAGGAACTTGAACTTGATTTGGCTGAGGCATATAATAGCAGGGATATGGATATGACATTGGACCCTGAGGGACAAAATATGCATAGATATAGGTTGTGAATGATGACCAGAACTAGCAAGGATGTTGCCCTCTGTTTTGTGACTATTGTTTGGAAAAGTCCCAAAGGGTGTAGAGGAGTTAGATTCCAGTTGATCTACACTCTCTTGCAAAGTGTCCAAGCCTGTGGCATTTGTGACACCTCAACTTACTCTTGTCAAAACCAACTTTGGTTTTGCCAGAGAGCCCTGGAAATTTCCTACCAGTTCTCTTGTAGAACTTTTGAGATCTGATATA